>JALIZF010001243.1:0-199554 GCA_029948255.1 Telmatactis stephensoni | reverse complement strand
TCTTGTCATATTTCGTCAAAGATGATTAATGACACTTACCATTTGAACTTAGAAAATGGACAGATTTGTCACCAGACAAACAAGATTCTGGAGTGCTCCACATGTTAGCGAAAAGTTAATTGAAGTCGCAGCCACATAAACGAAACACTCTCTGTCATTCTACTGACTGATATAAAATATTGAGTTTCCAGAGAGAATTAAGAATGAAGGCACTCTTCAGTTAAGTCGATTAAGCGTGTTCCAGTTAGTGTCACATTGATTTTTGCATACGACCCGATTACAGCGTGTGGTTGAGACTAATATGTAATTGGTATGTCAGCGTTTTGCATCATGGCGAGCTATAATGGCCTATAGTAATGGTCTTCGACGAAATACGTTTACTGAGAAAGAAGGAAAGATCTCGAGCGGAATCTTTAGCAAGCACTGCAAGCTCTAAACCACGAGAGCAACGAACGGTAAGGTTGGAAAGGCGGTGACCGAAGTATATTTTTATATCTCTCCGCTCGGTTGATGAGAATGGCGGCTTCCTGAGTCAGAAACCAGCTTCTAGCTGAAGGAACTACCCACACAAAACATAGTACTTACCTTTTTTAACTGACCTGGCAATGCCCAAATGCCATTCAAGTTGAATGCCTAAAATCTTTTCTTATTTGGTAAGTCCATATTGGGTGTTTTTCTCAATATTTGACGGTGTTTTGATACAATTATATAATTAATTTATCCTTTTTGATGACATTGCCATATTATCTGTTAGAAATGGTTTTGAATATATTTTGTTGTTGTTTGTTGTTGTTTGTATGTATGTCAGTTTGTGTGTTGTTTGTTGTTGTTGTTTGTTGTTGTTTGCTTGTTTGCTGTTGCTTGTTTGCTTGTTTGCTTGTTTGCTTGTTTGCTTGTTTGCTTGTTTGCTTGTTTGCTTGTTTGCTTGTTTGCTTGTTTGCTTGTTTGCTTGTTTGCTTGTTTGCTTGTTTGCTTGTTTGCTTGTTTGCTTGTTTGCTTGAATCGTTAATTTATTCAACTGCCTTCTAAAGCCGCCTAAGTTTCTTTAATTTTCACTTTGAACGCATGCATCTTCGTCATCCCGGCAAAAGTTCATTATTTTCTTGCAAATATTGCATTTTTTTAGTTCCACGATTAAATTCTAATGGCATTTCATAAAAATAACTATAAAATTGAAATTATAAAAACAAAAAAACAAAAAAATTATAACAATATATAAACAGAATCTTCCACGTATACAAAACTTAATCAATCACAATTTTCCTTCCGGTTCTACTCGGGGTTTATGAAAAATAGACCAATAGAACTGAGCCAATCAGATTGCAGGATTTGTGATAGACCACTGATTGGTTTATGCTAATAGCTACTGTCAAATAACTTATAAATAACGGACGCTCTAATTGGCTAAAATGCTCTGTGATGTATAGGGTATAAAAACAAGAGCACAGAAACATACTTTGCACGACCACGAAAGTTTGCCTTAATTAAGTATTCATCTTGGACCTGACACAAGCGATATTCTTATCTCCTTATATGGAAATAAGATTCCATATTTGGTAAGTAGTTGTTTTCACCCTTTTTCGTATCTTAAGCGTTTATTTATCGTCCAAATGCATTTCCTATGCATTTCCTATTTCTTATTTGAGGCATTTTGAATATTTATGTTATCTAAAAATTCTCCACTTATGGTGATTTATATTACAGTTAGTGGATATACGGACGTTATAATCACTTATCGTTTCACTAACGTGCGGTAGTAATGACCAGTTTCACAGGAAATATACTAGTTGGGCTTCAGCAGAACTTGTAAACAGATTTTAATGGTGTTTTTCTTCATTGAGTACAGCCTAGACCAGACATAAAATGGTTCATTTATATTTGACCATATTTGCTAATGGTTCATATTTTATTCCGTTTAGCTGACTACTCATGTTAGTGTTTGCGTGGAGAATCCACGAGTTTATTGGTCATCAGGACTTGAGGAAGTGCTTGAAGAAGATATAATAAATATGTAGTCTATTTTTGGACCGAATTCATAAATGTTTGTACATTTGTCAAATGTTTTATCTGGTTCCAATTTTTAATTTCGACCTTTAATTATTTTTGAGATCGTCAAGCCGCTGGTATACTTTTAGATATGTATAAATGACCAAGACGGTTGTGATTACGACTGAGATTAGCTCGGTGCAAGTAGTTTCTATAAAGTCAATCACAATTATTTTGACATTTTGTGGATGTCATTGCATTCAACTATAATCAAATTATAAATTGATTATACATGACAGTGCTTTGCGTACGTAGGTACTTCATGGAAGACAATACAACAAGAGACAGAAAATTTCAAAGAAAGGAATAAAACTGAGGAAAAAAAACATTAAATCAAATCAAATAAACTGTTCTAGTAAGTTCTTCTTTTTAAAAGTTAAAAAAAAAGACGAGAAGCCCAAATAATAATAACAAAACTTCCCTGCTGACAGAGTCTAATTTCTTACTCTCTTCTCAAAACAAAGAAGAGAGATAGTAATCCAACAAAAAACATGACGGACAAACGAACAAGCAAAAACAACAACAATTTTCAAATTAAAAGCTCTCAAGTGATAAGTACTTCAACTGATTTGATTTGAAAGAAATAATTTTGTAGTTACAAAATCCAAACATTGTTCACGTTAATATTTACGTCATTCCTTTTTTCTTTTTCTTTTCTGCTTTTTTCCCTTTCTCTCCCTCCCTCCCTCCCTCTCTCTCTCTCTCCCTCTCTCTCTCTCTCTCTTTCTTTCTTTCCTTCCTTCCTTTCTTCTTTCTTTCTTTCTTTCTTTCTTTCTTTTTTTCTTGGAGAAGTAGATTTCCCTTTATATATGACCATTGTTTTTACTTCATCAAAAGCTTTGAAACTCTGTATCACTCAGCTCACTCAGAACTGCTTTTCACTCGGTGTAGTGTCGTTTTTCAAGATGTCAAAAAAAATTATTCAAAATAGTCAAATAACATATTGGGCTTTAGTTTCACGAATTTCACTTATTTTTGACTATATTCATTCCACCAATGAGAGTGAATTACAACAAAACAAAAGGTGTTTTTGAGGCCACTCTTTATGTAATTCTTTGGTAACTTTAAGTACATTTGAGTATTATTCATAATATCACTTTAAAAGGAGTTGTTCTTCGCCAAGTTGAATTGCCTTTTCTTCTCCATTCTTTGAAAAGCTGTTTTTGTTCATACAAGACACAATATAACTTACAATAAATTGTTCCCAAGTGTCGAATACTGCAAAGATGACGCGAATAATTCATCGATATTCGTGACTAGCATTTTCAGCCGTAGTCAGTGGTCCTTGTCAGCAAGAGGCTAGTGTAATTAAATTTCTCGACAAAAACAAATTTGAGTTTTAAAAGCGAAGATAAAGGAATATTTGGAGGTTTGGACTCACGAAAGACTTGATGTAACAATTGTTTATTCACTTCGTGCTAATTAGTGAATAATTAGTACTCCTATTGCGCATGCTCTGAAAATCAAACGGTGAAAAACTTCAGAAGGAAAGCCATCCTCAATTTTCTGGTTGTCAAACGGAGCGCTGTCAGTTTCCTAACATTTCGTTGGCAAAAATCCTTCCAGCGAAGACTTTAAGGTGCCATATACAAAAAAGACGTAAGTTATAGTTATAATTAGGTTTAGTTGTATTTGTAATTCATGGAAAATCTCCCTTTTAGCTGCCTCATTCTATGTTGAAGTTTCATGCATATTCTGTGACTAAGGCTTTAGTAGTGATCATACATAACAACTTAGCTACAAAACGTAGTTGAAAATCCCCGAACCATTGCGTTTTTCTTCGGAAAAATTGTTAATTCGAACAAAGAAAATGACAATTAATATTGATATTTAAAACCGTTGAACAACTGATGATTTTATTATTTCAAAACTGTAATGGTACGTGATCCGAGAAAACCACACTCATTAGTGGATTTGGGTAGTGTTTTCGGATTATGGAGTACAAGGAGATGGGGAAATTGTTCCTTTTACTGAATCTTGTGATTACAGGAGTTCTCAGTCTTTAGATAAATTACAAACACTTAGCGGAGTCCTATAAAGCTTATCGGTTGAGCTTGACAGATTGATTGCAGCATCTCGGAGACATGTAACTTCATTAGTCGGACTATCTTCTTCTTTAAATCCTAAATTCCCTTTAAACATTTGATTTTGTGCATGAAATTTCACCTCAGCTCTGTATTGTTTTTACGGATTTCTAAACGAATTATTCCAGTGTACGAGTTTTCAGCATCGGTTTTGAATTTGACTTCGCCATGATACGAATTCAAGCAGTGTTTTTCAGGTTAACTTTCTTCTCGCTCTTATTAATAAAATCGCTCAAGCTGTGAACTTTCTTGTAAACTCTTCGAGGATTGACTCTGCAGTTTGTCGTTCTGTTCAAACATGATAAATAATTCACTGCAGCTTTTTTACACAGTCATATAACGAAAAAGAAAAAGAAAATAATTTCTCCGGGTTTTTATCGGAACTGGAACTGCTCTTTTGTGTGTTCTGATGGATATAAAAAAGAAAGATAAAAGACTGATTTTGTACGTCTTTTTGCTTATACTTTGATTTCGGTTGAACACATCATTTTCCCCTCATTAAAAGTATAAGATGTTTGCTTTCTAGTTGCACTTCATGTCAAGCAACACACTTTTCAAACACATTATAAAGGAAGTCTATCGCATACTGATTGTACTGGAACAAGTCTTCTTTTCTTTCCTTTGACATCCAAAATTAAAGCTTTGACACATTCTGCGTGACTGTCGCTGTTGTTTGACTTTCCAGTGAAACATTTCAAAAGAAGCAACAAGATGATCTCAAAAGAAGACTTTTCATTGACTACAATTTTTTATACTTCCTGAAATCGAACAGTGGTACAAATGAATTAGATTTCTTTTTTAAAGGATAGAGGCTAAGACTACCTTGAGTATCGCCAAATGGTGCCAGGGGATTATAGTAGAAAGCTGGCAGGAATCTAAGGATCAAGTTTTTTTGTCATAAAATAAATTGTTTACTTTTGTGAAAATTGGAACACTATACTCTTAATCACCGTCAAAGGTTTTTGAGATTTCGCTCGATAGCGTTGTTTCGAGCGTAAAATAGTTACTTTTATCTACTATACAAGTATTAATTATTTCATAATTTGTCAGTACAAAAAGCTTTTTAACGAATGCGCATCGCCTGATCTGTAAAATATAAAGCTTTTAAAAAATTAACCGCTTTCTTTTCATTTTCATTTTCGCTCTCTCTATCGCGAAAAAAAGTTAGCATGTTTTTGTTAATTTGAAATAATTAGATTTATGGAAGAACCTTTACAACCATTGTGTAGACTACAGACGTCAATGGGACGATCGAACGGCGATTTCCAGTACTCAGTCAATGATAGCGCGACCAACTCGTAGAATGACAATCTTCCATTTTCGACCAACTGTGAGCTCTTTTGCTCTGAATACAGCCAAATTCAATGTAAGAGATCATGACCAAGTCTGTACACAACAGTCTTTTAGAAACGAGATCTTTGCATACTGACCTCTAAAATACGACCATATCATTGCCGTATCAACCTCTGTAATACGGACAAGATGTTTACTACACTAGAAAACCTCTCTAAACCGTCCAAATAACGATCTATAATATGTGCGACCTCTTCAATAGGTATAATGATAGACTGTTTTAGAGCACTAGACGACTTCTCTGATACGATCACAACAACATTCTCAGCTAATGCGACCACATCAGTACATGCCGACCTCTCTTTACTGTGACCAAATGTTAGTTATTTTTAGTGATTCTCTTTAGAACTGACTGCTTCTAAAAAGCCATTAACCAAAACGGGCGGTTTCTTGAAAGACTCCATCATCGGTGCTAGTGTTAATGTGTTTGCAAAGGCTCACGTTGTATATTTATATAATACTCCTTCAAGAGTCTATGCCTGCACGCAGACGGAAGTATAAATTTAATTATCCGCCTCAATTATGAGTCCTTTTTGTAAAAGAGACCCCTTGGAAATTAACTGTTACAGTGATTTGTCGCCTGAGGGACGATTGTTTCCTGTACGTAAATAAAGGAGACGAAACTTAAACTTGGGTAAACATCGTCGGAGAGTCTTCTTGAAAGGAAAAAGAAATGGAGAGACGTTTAATGAAATTTGATCATTCCGGCGGGTATTCTGTAAGAAGTCATGTTTCAAAACAGCGCTTAAAAGAGAAGGAAAAGGAGAAGAAAAGGTGGGGAGAAAGGAAGAATGGAAGCAAGAAGAAAAGAAAAGAAAAAGAAAGAAAGAAAGAAAGAAAGAAACGAGATAGACAGAGAAAAAAGGAAGGGAGGATGAGAGAGAGGGAGGGAAGGAGGGAGGAAGGAAGGAAGAAGGAAGGAAAGAAAGGAAGGAAGGAAAGAAGGAAGAAATTTAAAAAGAAAAAAGAGACAAGTTGGAAAAAAGTAATGAAAGAAACTAACCGAAAGAATGTTAAAAGAGAAGAACTTAAAAATACATTACGAATGAAAACAAACAAATAAACAGCAACAACAGATCCACACAATAAATTCATCTACCCTTGGTATGCTAGTACTTGAACTTTGATAATCTGATAAACATGCACAGTGCAAAGCGCCATGTTTCCGATAACCATAACCCAGATTTATTACTGATTAATTACTGATTAATATTCTTTACCAATAATCCGACATAAGCTCTGTGTTTTTCATCTAAATGCAATCTATTAGATCAAATGACTTGTGTCTAGAGATGTCTTCCATCTGAATTTCTCATCCAACCATCGTTACAGAGCCAGAAATTATTCAGTACAGAAAATATTTTTCATTTGCAAAGCACCACTTTTGATGTTTTTAACGGCATTTTTTGGCACACAAAAAAGAATTGCGTACTGTCTGCTAAGTTGCTTTTGTTGACGAAAACAAAAACAGTAAACGCGGTGATACAAAAACAGTAAGTAATTAAATAAACATGACAGCAGAGAAACGTCTCTGAAAACTGAATTTGAAGTAATGCCCCATTGTCTAGAGTGGCAACGACTTCTTAGAGGTTGATCATGACTTTTTAGCTTCACCGGCACGAAAGAACCAAAATTACTACATTTAAGTTGCATTTCGTAAATGCTTGATATCAGAAACGAAAATGAAACAATATAGTAGTAGTATAGTATGGACTACATGGGTGCGTCAGGTATGTGTATACAGTGACAAATAACTAAAAAATACTAAATCTCTAGTAATCGAAGCCTTTATAGAGCCTATTTCGTATGACTGGGAAAATGGCACGGTCAACGCACGGTACGGTTACGGCAGGAATTTCGAATGTTTTTAAAGAAACAACGGTACTGATACAGTCACGGTACGGCGCGGTAAGTTTCCCACTCATACGAAAATCGCTCTATAAATTTTAGTATTCAGTGACGCTTGAGATCATGTCCATCCGTTGTCAAGACAACTGAAGCAAAATAGCGTCAAGGCTTTTCATTCAATAAAACTCAAATGAGTCAAAAACCTTTACAATTTGTAAAGCCCTTCACTTCTCGACACACTGAAAGAGTTGACGTCAGAGATGTTTTGATGGAGTTTGAGGTTTTGAGTTTGTTTGTTTGAAAGTGTTCTAGCACCTGCCTAAGTAGCTTCTAGTTCTGATTGTATAACATGATTTTAAGGTCTCATTCATGAGTAGTTTCATCGCTAATCTCCTAGACTGACCTCATTGCTGAACGTCCCAATATAGAGTCGTTTTCGTATGAGTGGGAACACTGTACGGTTACGATACCATACGATTACGGCATGAATTTCGAATGTTTTTATAGACATTACGGCAATGACACGGTCACGGTACGGCGCGGTAAGTTTCCCATTCATACGAAAACGACTCTAAATAGAGACGGAGCCTACGGTTTAACGTCCTTATCTGAGAAGATGTAAAAGTCTAACCATTTGTAGATGAAATTACAAAGGCAGCACATTCTCCTCGATTATTTAAAGACCCTGAGTGTTGGTCCGGCCGGGCAACCGGACCCCCGACCTCCAGCACTGAAGACCGACGCTCAACCAACCCGGGCGAACGGAGTCAACCGGACGGCGGTCAAAACAGTAAAGCTTTTCCCCAACAGAAATGAAGCATTAATTGTCATTCAAAAGTATCCTGTCTTCCAAATGTTTTTTTTTATGAAATCACCCTATCACAGTCTAGACCTCTTGGAATCATTTGTTTTCCGGTTCACTTTGGAGGATAATATTTCCTCTCGCTCCTTAGAAGTCTGAGTGAAAACTTTCCTCGTGCAAGTGAATAGAGTCTCGGCATGGTCACGTGACAGCAGCCATGTTTGAGGAGCAAAAGAATCTGTTTCCCCTGAGGATTGGGATTCTTTCTAATATAAAATATTTTATTTGTTACTACCATCCAACATGGCCAAAGTCACGTGATTGTGCAAAGCTCCAATTCAATTTAACTCATAATTTGTAAAGCTAATTACACAAAAATCGACTCTTTCAAAATCACTGAACATAGAAACCTAGGCCAAAATGAACATCGGAAAATCTGTTGATTAGATTATTTTATGAAGCGCTTGCTTGTGGACATTTCAAACATCGACTGACATATTTTTGTATTCCAGACGCGATTATGCAGCCATTCATAAGATAAAACATATGAATTAAAATCCCATTATTACTAGTGTACCCAGGAGCCATTTGGTCTCATTATTTATGTCGAAGGCTTGAAAGGGTCAGTGTTTGTGCAATAGCGGTGCGACGTCACAACTCTGACAGTGACGTCGCAACTCTGACAAACAGACTAAATCTATCATCTCTTTGAGTTCGATTTTGGCAGTTCGGTTTTTACTGACCTTAAATTTTTTTATATAAGCAATGTTTTCACGACAAAATATTTCTCCGTGTTCTTTTTCAGTACGATACAGATTCATGTTTGTCTGAGTTACGAACTATTTTTAGAACCGATCGACAAGCTGGGCTATTAGCTATATATATTGGAAAAGTGTTTGCACGTCATTGTACGTCAGTAAGGTCTCACTTTCGCGAATCTAGATTCTCCACTGCTTGCATTTTAGTAGAATACTTCTATTAATTGATAATGATGTCCGGTGCAATTTCCGAGGAAAAACGGTTCTCTCTTACTCCTAAGAATCAAAACCTTTTTTCATCAAAACATATTTATTGTTTTGTCCTCCAAATCGTACCGGAAAGGCTACCAACTGCAAGTAGTCTTCAGTCTTGTCTTCGATCGAAACATTTAATAGTTTTAAAAGGCCGATTGACGTGCAGTAGCTCATATCAAATCACGATCATATGTATGCGCTTTGATCAGTCGACTCCCCACTACTACAAGCAACCTAGCTCAAGCTTATATATTCCCTCCAATGCGGACAAACTCAGGTTAGCTTTTAATTGGGGTGTGTTTACATGGGCTTTTTCGTCCTGCGGGCTGCGGGTTCGTTACGGGACGAGTTTACCATGGGTCGAAAACTTCCCGAGGAGAAAAACCTCATGTAAACGTCGATGGATTCTTGTCCGGGTTTTCATGTAAATGTCTCGCCCCAAACTCATACGAAACTCATCTGTGACGAACGCCCGGCAGGAAATTGCACGTGGAAACGCACCTTTAAGGTGTTCGTCTTGAAGAAGAAAACAATGGAAACAATCGCGGAGAACAATTCAAAACAATAGAAACACTAGCGCTTAACAATTTGGAATAATTGAAACAATAGTACATAAAAAACAATGGAAACAATCGCGAATAACAATTCGAAACAATAGAAACATTTTAGTGCAAAACAATTGGAACAATAGAAACAGCAGTATGTAAAAACAATGGAAACAATCGCAAAGAACAATTGAAACAATAGAAACTATGGTAGACAACAATTCGAAACAATAGTGGAAAACAGTTGGATACAATAGATTTGAAACAATAGAAACAATGGTGTTAATCACGAGCTATTCGCAAATGGAACCAACGCCCAAGGATGTCCGCCTGTGAAAGGTATCTATATCTTTTAATCATCAGAGGGAGTTCATTGTAGCGTACCAATTTACAAGTCTCAGACCAAAGTATTATGACTAACAAAAGAACACTTATCAAGTTAGCTACCTTCGAAGCTACCCTACCCTTCTCGAGATAGTTTTAAAGTATGGTTCGACTCTAATCAGTACGAAAGAAATATCGCAATGCGAGGAGAAATTCAAGAAAGAAAATTAAGTTGTTGTGGTCGTGTTTATGGAACAAACGTGTCTTCGAGTCTGCATATGAGTAATTTCGAACACAGTAGTAATACATACAAGTGATTACATAGCAATGAATGGACATTGCACTTTCTTTAAGAAATGTACTTTTGTTTAAATGGCTAGAGGTTAATGTTGACTACATCAATTATATTAACATAGCTGAAGATGGTTTTCAGGTTCTAGTTTTTTTTACTGCTTAAACTGATTTTAATTTGATACACGACATCAAAGCTATACTCGGAAATTTATGTTAATAAATGAATATATATGACGACGTTGTCAGGGCAACCACGAAAACCAGTTTTAAGCCACCTTAACCTCTGCATCTTAATTTATTTTAATTTAACTTAAGCATAGTTTGAAGAACGATCGTGATTGGTGGTAATTTATACAGAACCGCATTAAACACGTCAACTAAATGAATTATACTAATAATGCTATCAATATATATGCTGTTATATTTCTTAAATCTTTTGTCGTTAGGCAATATTTAATATCCGGTTTTAATGTTGTTATATTTCTTGAGTCTTTTGTCGTTTGGCAATATATGATATCCGTTAAGAAGAGTTACTCAAGTTTTATAGAAACAGTTTTTCAAATGATTATTTTTCAAACTGATTTTAAGAAAAATAACCACAGAAATACCGTGATACACTTTTGTGTTCGTATTAAAGAAGATCAATTAAGCAATTTGTTTTTCTCTCTATTTCCATGCACTTGGAAAGCAAACAGCTGCTAAAAGCTAACTCCAAAGTGTTTCGTTTTTAAGTAGAATATAATTAGAAGGTCCGTTATAATTAGAAGAAATGCTAGCTAGTTGATCACTGGAACATTTGAGAATACTCACGACTTTTTTCGTTCAAGTCCACATTTTAGATAGACCTTTGCAGTAAAGAGGGGGACCTAGGGGGGTTACGAATACCGCAATCCCGCACGAAAAATTCGAAAATACCGCAATCCCGCACGAAAAAATGGTCAATCCCGTAATCCCGCATGAAAAATTCGAAAATACGGCTCACCACACGAAAAATTCGAAATACCACTCCCACGGGACCTCACGCGCAGAAACATGAATCACAGAAACATGAAATTTTCTATCGAGCGCCAGAAGCAAAATCCCGCATCTCGCAGGCCTCAAAAATACCGCATTACAGAAATTTCAAAACGTTTTTCCCGTAATACCGCAGCTCAAAAAAGAAAATACTGCATACCGCAGGGTTTGAGAATCCCGCAATACCGCAATTTTTTTGTAAAATACCGCAATACCGCACAAAGAAATGGTCAATCCCGCAATACCGCAAACCCCTAGGACCCCCTCAGTAAACTTGCAGTAATCCAAATTCTGGGAAACAGAACAATTATATTTATTTTATGTCTGAGCAATGAAAACCTCACCAATTTTAAGAAGAATAAAATGTATAAAAGAATGTTACTGTATAGTCGCTTTGAGGCGTTGTCCTTTGCTAATGCATCACTCATTTTTGATTAAAAATATTAGATAATCGTCTTTTTAATAGTTATATGTATTTATAGTAAATTTGCATTGCTGTAGATAGAGTAAAAGTGTGCAAACATAAATAGTACTAAATAGTGCTAGATTATGCAAATTCTTTTGTTTTCTATTGTTTAATTAGTGCTATTTAGTACTAAATAGTGCAAAGTATTGCACACTTTTAGTGTTTGTACTCTATTGACCCAGAATGCAAATTCAGCCAAAATAAAAGGCGATAGAGTTGAAGTGTCCTGATAGTAATTTTTATCTTTTTTTTATTTTTAACTAGGCTGGGCGAAAGCACTTAAGTAAAATATAGGACATAATCAAAGTACATTAAGAGATTAGGGTTTAGTTAAGTGAGGCTCTCGTTCAATACGAAGATAAAAAGTGTTAAGACAGTAAACGTTTGGTTTTGTTCTTCAAGACCTACTCTGGGCCCTAAAACCGCCTAATATCGCTTGATATCGCCTAAGATAGGCCTACACCGGGCCCTAAAATCGCCTAATATTGCTTAATATCACCTAATATAGCCCAAGATCGCTCAATATCGCCCAAGAGCGCCTAAGAGCGCCAACTCGAAATGGCTAAAATTTCCCAATATCGCCTAAAATCGCATAAGATCGCCCAAAATAACGGCGATTTTAGGGCCCAGGGTAGGCCTTTCTTCAGTAGGATATTGGAGATAAAAGTACGATGATCCGTGATCAGACATGGGTCGTATAATGGCTGTTACGTGTGTGTGTGTGTGCCTGTATGTAACTTATAACTGCTTTCGTAATGAAAGCGCCTCTGTATACCTTCGTGCTGCAAGGAAGGGTGATGAGCTACCCCAAATTTATTTATGCATTTACATTTTTCCAGTCTATAGGATTCGTTAAAGAATTGTTATTCCGCCGGTTCTGATATGAATTTTTGAAAGCTATAAACTTGAGATGGTCATCGAGTGCGTCGACATACGCGACGTGAAACCCCGTGGGGGGGACCTCCCAGGCATTTTGTACGGGGATTTCTTTATTTGGAAAAAAATATTTCCAAGGCCGCTATATGTACATGAGCATTTGCTTTGAATGGTAGTTTTCGCGACCCTCTTATAGAGTGCACGCCATGTATTGTCTAATTGCACTATTTTGTACAAACTAGTGGATAGCACTGAAGCAGAACAGTGCAAACAACAATAGCAACATATCTAGCTGTCTTTGTGTTTCTTTGTGTTGTTCATGCAGCCCTCAGTGAATTCTTAGTTTGTCCATAACTAAATAGTTGATAACTAAATCCTATTATGCGCTAAATTGTTAGTAGTTGTTTCACGGATATATGGCGTGCACTCTACTAGGACCCTTTTCGATACCCAAAGTCACAAATTCCCAACCCTTTGGTATACCCAAAATTGCAAATTCCCTACCCTTTTCTATACCTCTGGCCTCAAAAAGGTGCCCCTTTCGGGCGGAGCATCCCGGTATAGCAAATATATGGGAGTGCCCCCTACCCCATCCCCCCCCCCCCCCCCCCCCCCCCCAGGGGCGTGAAACAGTATAAAGTAAGTACGAAGTACAAACATTCATTTCATTTGTACTACTTAACGTCACACTCGATCGACAACCCTCAAGTTTTTACTGGTGTTCCAATGCAAAAATGTCGCAAATCGGCGAATGCTTGGAACCTCATCTCAGCAGGTACACTAGTAATATAGGCCTCACTCGAATACCTTGAAAGGCAGTATGAGTAAGAGAAGATAACTTTTTTTGCTTTTCTTGGTCCCTCCCCACGTCCTTATCCCCCAAAACAAGTTAGAATGTCCCTGTTGTTCATGTTAACACTCACACGTACAGTGTTAGTTCAAGCTAGAACGCCTGGGTCTTTCTTGGCGTTGCAGGATGTATCGTATTCTGGGTTAGACTTCCGAGGTCTTTGTTCTTGGCTATTGTTTTATTGTCTTCATAGCTCAGATGCACTTGCAACGCAAAGAAAGACCCGAACGCCTGTTGTTTGTTTCATACCCAAAAAACGTAGAGTAACTGAACTTTTTATTTAGAAATAAGAATCCACAATTGGTTTATGCCTTTTTGGTTTGGTTGCTAGGTTTCTAAGAGAAAGAGTCAATTTATTATTATTTTCCTTTTTGTGAAATTTAAGAACTAAATGTACTTTGTTTTCGGCGGACGTGAATGGGTGCGTCGGCGGAAATTGTTGGAGAAGAAACTATCAACGTTTTCAGTCAAAACAGTGATTTATGAATTTCTTTTATTGTGGAGTTTAGACGAAACACAATACAAGACAAAATACACGTCAGCGTAAGAGTGTGACAAATTGAAGCAGTGCCTGCTTAATTAATATTTCAATATTCAAGGATAAAGGGAAATTTGTAATACCGCATAAAAAGAGAGAGAACTTACTGACGTTTTAAGTCTTAGCCCTTCGTCGGAGTCAGTAAAAAGGGTCGAGGCTCGAAAGCGGTCAACAAGTTATCTCTCTGTATACTGTGTTACAAATTTCCATTCATCCCTTGTTGTATTTTTATAGACAAACACAGTCCAAACTAGTTCACTCGCTAGTCTTCGTTTGTACTTCAATATTCATATTACGAACAAAACGTCCGTAAATTTCCATTTGATTTCTCCGTGTGTCGTTATAAGAAAGGATTCAAAGTGAATTCTGTCCGTCGGCCTCCAGTTCATCAGTTACTTACGGCACAAAATAAGGTCGTTTAAATTTACCTAATAAGTAGCTAGAGCTTTTACTTTTGAATAAAAATAAACATTCTCAAAAACTTTAAAAAATATGCTCCCGACGAATGCACCCATTCTCTTTGTCATGCACACTTAATTAAATTTTCAGAAATGTTCGTAGTTTTCGTTTTCTTTGGAGTTCAGGTTCAAAGGCATATTTATTGGAATATACTAGGTTTCTATCGCAAATACATTCTGCGCAAATCGTGAAGTTTTAATTTTCTTTTCGAAAGTAAGAGTCGGAAGTCAAGAGACATATATTTCTAACTTTCTTAAGGCAAGTGAACTGCCTCTGGGGACTTTATGTCAAAACCCATGGTGTGCTTTTGATTTCTTTGGAAAAACAAAACACTTTAATTGAAGCGCCCATCCCTCTCTGTCGGTAAATGACTATTTTGGGAGAAAGCATTTACACTTTGTTCTGTTCATAAACACTCCAATCTTAATCCGTTAATATGATAAATGTTTTTTGTTCCGTGTTTGAACGACTTAAAAGCATTCAGCCTCAGTTTGTCTTGAAGATTAGACAAAAAGCTGTTTTTTGAGACTTTAATTATTTTAACAGAGACTATCAGGCAGGTTAATTCCCTGAAAAAAGTTTTGAGGAAAGATTAGGGAAGGATGTAAATGGCCCAAGAAATGAGATATATAGCAATCACGCAAAACGACAAGTAAGCAGTTTTACGAATATCTCGGGCGAATCACGTCACGAATAAATTACGGAAAGGAGATGCATGACTTCAACCAGCTAAAAGAGGAAGTAATAAATACTAAAACGTCTAAGTGCTGAAAAGTTAAAATCACGACGCGTGAGACGTAGTAACGAACATCTCGAACGAATCACGAACAGAGCACGAATAAGCGTTTCGATTCTTAGTCGTAGTGGAAAACAACAAATGACAAATATCAAAATGTGTAAGTAGTGAGATATTTAGAATATCACGATAAATGACACGTATATTGCGAGTTTTGAACGAATAACGGCAATTTCACCAATAATTCACGAACAGGCAAATCGTGACTTACGCCTTTTGAAAACATAGAACAAGAAATGAAATTTAAAAACTTCAATACACCGAATCGAAATATGGCGGCTAATTTGAATAACTATTGTTCTATACTGACTAGCCTCTTACTCATTTGAAAAAGCTTTTGTATTTCCACGTGAACACGAGGCTTGTCAGTCCAGAACAATAGTTATTCAAATTGGACGCCATTTTTCGATTCGGTCAACACATTTTAAAACTTTAATTTATTTTCGAAATCTGACTAGATGCTGAGAGAGAAAAAGAGAGAGAGAGAGAGAGAGAGAGAGAGAGAGAAAGAGAGAGAGGGAGAGAGAGAAAGGGGATACACTGATACAATGCGAACGAATCACGATTATTTATCGAGTGCAACAGGAAAGGGAGTACTTGATATTGAATGTCAACGTTTTAACGAGCACATTTGTAGTAGACGAACAATACGAAGAAATGCAGAACGGTTAAATTATACATATTATAATATATGATTCAACACAGGCTAACTAAAGAACAAGCTCCATCAAACGTGTCAACAACTTTACGATACATATCATGCTTTCTAGTTACACTCAATTGCAGAAAGGCTGTATTTTACATTTTTAAAAATATACAAATATATCTAATGAGTTATCTAATGAGATTCAACACCCGAAGAAAAGAAACTTTTCTGACACTTCCGAAGGAGTCACAAGGACTTAAAGATATATTTTAGCAATCATTGCAGGCGAGTAACGCCCAATTTGAGCATATTTTTGATCTAACATCTAATCAGATATTTGTATATTTTATTTAACAAATAGCTTCCATTTTCCTGTGCGTCTGTACACTAATAGATGCACAGATGACGTCAGAATGTGGCGAGAACAAAAAAGTACGCCACGAGTGTATACAATTGAATAACTTTTCTGTTTTGAAAAGGCGCCAAAGACCTGTTTCAATATGAAATAAAAGCAACGGTCTATCGATAATGAGTTTTTTAGATATTAGCTGTAGCTTTACTTCCAGTACAAGGAAGCGGTTGGACCCCACCGCTGGAAATATAAACAAACTACTGGAAAGGTATTTAAAGAGCTATATTAACTATTAAAGGCGCCTTGGAGGCTAAGTTTTGGCAAAAAGAATAATTAAAAATCCACAGAAGCCAAATGAACTCACCAATTTCTGTATAAAACACCCCTGAGACTTATCGTTTGTTAATTAAATCGCTAAGCTCCGCCCAGACTCCGCAGTGGTAATATATATTCGTTATTTTATTACGCCGTTGCTAGGTTACCAAAGGTAACAATTGCCTGTAGCTTACGGTGATGTTTTGCCTGAAGGCTGGGCTTTTTAATTGATTACGTTTTCTTTGTTTTATTTTAGTTTATTAATTTGTTTTAGTCTAAATGTATAAACCGTGGTCGATGGGCAAAGACGTGTATTTTTTTAAAATTTGTATTGAAGATATCGTCATAAATATTAAGACCATTTGCATAAAATTGACCGGCAAATAAGATGCGTCTTAAAACTGACTTTGTGAAAACTATTGATTTACTAATCCTTCATTCCGTTCGTTCGTTCAGTCCTCAGTTTTTTGGTCTGCAACCGGCATGTAAAAATCGTTGGTTCAGTTCGTGTCAACACACGGCCACATTAATCAATTTCTGTTTATTTATTTATTAATTAATTCAGTAGTTTTTTTAAATTGGTTTGATCAATTTATCACTTTATGTTTATTGAAAAAAATATTTAAAAAATTTGAAAATCGTTCCTGTTTTTTTTTTCACCCATCCATCCACTTTTACAATTGATTTTGTGAAAACGTTTCGTTCATTAATCGTTTTCGTTCCTTCGTTGCACTGAGTCGTTTTTCAACTTCAATCTCTCTGAAATCGGCCTGTAAAATACTTTATTTTGTATCTGAAACATGATGATATCGTGTGTTTCGTGTCATCTCCCTTAAATTACACCATTCCTGTTTGATTATTCATTAATTTAGCAGTTTTTTTAAATCGGTTTGATCAATTATCAATTCATGGGTATTGAAATTCACCTGCAAAGGCGCTTCTGCTGAAACAACTTCTGTGCAACTGAAACCAACTAGTCGGAACACAGGCACGCGCTCAATACATTTCTTATGAACCCTTGAGACGTTCCTTAACTTCATAGTAGACCATAGTACGCTCGACAAACCCTTCTGGATATTGACTTTTTCCACATTAAAGAGAAAGCCAGTGAAGATATCACAATTGTGTTATTACTGTTTTAAATTAAACCTTATGAAATTTTACATATGGAAAACTTTTCTTATTCAAAATGACAAGATGGAACTTGCAAATACGTGACGTCACTTTTGCTCAAGTTGTTCCAAAATCACCCATTTTCACACGAAATCGTTTCCTTTTCGCAATGAGACATTTTTGAAAAAATCGGCGAAAGACTAATTCATCCTTGTTCTTGATTCCACAACACAATTTCCGTCGATAATTTTTCTCGCTAGAAAAAGTGAGAAAACCTAACATGCATTGGAAATAGCCTTCCTCTCGAATGAGAAAACTGCAAAACGGAGCAATTTTTTCGAACTTTTGCCGTATCTTTATGAAACTTTGAAATGACGTAACAGGAACACTTCTTGAAAAATCTTGATAAACTAAGTTTGCATGCATATGCATGCGTAAATTAAAATTTCATAACATTTAAAAGTATCTCTTCTCGCTTCCTGTTTATTAAGGAGGAAGTCAATCCAGAGCATTTTTGTCCAGTGTATTATACTAATAAAAAAAAATTACAAACCAAACAAAACAAATATGAATAATGAATTCATTATAACAAGGTATGCAGGAGAACCTAGCCAAAGGCCGTCCGTAATTGCTGTTTTTTACTGAGTTGTAGAAGTTCTTTGGCTGTGTTTTCGGTTGCCATTATCGGTATCTTTTATCACTTCTGTCAATGTCTGTCGGCAGATTATACCAACTCATAGCCTCAATATGTTATCTTTATTTAATTAGTCGGTAAGATAAAGTAAAAATTTAGAAGTCTCCCCTCACCAAAAACTAGAACGGTTACTTGCCAACTCCATCAGAGAAGGCCCTTGGGCAAAGTGTTAAGTCTCTGCTTTTGAGTTCCCATAGCAACCATGACATCTTTTAAAATCAATAGCTAAAGCTAAGAGGCTCATTTTAGGCTGGGTTGAATACTGAGGTAGACAAGTTGTTGAGTGAACAGTAAAAAGCTTAAAGCGTGGAGTAAAGTCGTTGACTGACCTTCGGATAGGAGGTAAGGTTACAAAATTACTTTCTTCAGAAGATGTGGTAGAAAACATTATGTTTTTGAGCATTTTGAGACTTGAAAATCTTCATGAACGCATCTCAAATTTTTGGCATTTCACCAAGACGGGAGTACGTGGAATTAATTTTTCTGAGCTTTCCTACTTGCATGACAGAAATTACAAAAACAAAATTGTAAAAAGAACTCAAAAAATATATTGTTCATGGCTACGAGAAACGTGTTAAAGACGAGTGGTATACTGTAAATATTTATAGTTGTAGAATACTTCAGAAACACACCACACACTCCACCTTCATCAATCGTCCTTTTTCAGATAAGTGAGTGGCAGTACCTAAAGTACCTTTTTTTACAAACGTCGCCATTTAACGACAAGTATATATATATAAATCCATGAATAAGTTTTAGAATAAGTTAAGTGACATTTTTTTAAACTGGAACTGACACTTTCAAGCTTATATTCATAATATGAGCTATTTCAGTACGTGCACGGACGCTTCACATAGAAGAGATTTTCTCTTCCATCAAGATATTAACGTAATGAAACTGATAGAATCCGACAAAAACCTCAAGAATCTTATTCTAAATACATATTATTTTTGCACAGAAATGTTTTAAACCTAAGCTAAAAATCCTCTTCAGTATCATCAACAACAATCTAATCAATTTCTTTTTTACGTTAAGTCAAAAAGATCTCATATACAGTATATTAGTGAGCTTAAAGCTGCATGACAACATGTCTGTAATTTCCGCAGCGGTGTAACTTTCCGTTATATTAATGGCATTTGCATATACAATGAGAAATATCATGCCACAGGGCTCGGGGGGAACAAGAGAAGGAAGAAAGATTTCCAAATGATAGGAAATTATAAGAAGACCTGTTTCGACAAAAAAGCTCTACCGATATCTCCCAAGTACTAAGGATTGAATCTAACAGCCGTAGCTTGAAAACTAAGCTGAAAATACTGGAGACTACAAAGGTACATAAGAAACTTTTTGAGATTTGGGAACTCGTCTAGACTAATTTGTCTTATTGGAGAGTTTACTTGTCATAAATTCCAAGGCTTAGTTCAAATACAACACACATTTATCTTTTTTATGTTGAAAATGAGCAAATATATCAGGATTAATTAGGGAATGAATGACCTTTTTCGAAGTTGAGACGATGGCATTATGCAAATCATCATTTTTTTCTGTTTCGCAGTAGGTCTATATGCAACACAAAGATTTCTCATTTAATGTTGAAAATACGACATGTAACTTAAACAAATTTATCAGGATAACAAATATATAGCATTTTTAACGTTAAAATGTAGCAGTATGCGTATCATTAAAGTCGGCTTAATGTGAGAATCTTTGTTGACGTCAATGCTTACATTTTGCTTCATAAACATACGGTTTTAAGTCAAGAAAAACTTTTAAGAGTTTTTTTATATAAGTAATCGACGAGATTTTTAGCTCCTTGCGTGCAATATTATACGAGATATTAGCTTCCGATTTGCTTTCAAATACTGTGTGGTAAAAGCGCTAATGAGCCCATACACTCCCTGTAAAATTTAGAGTTCTAAAAACCGCATCACGCAAAACCTACTGCATGAGTCAAGCTCCATTTTACAAGAAAAGCTAATTTTTCCATGGTCTTTCGAATTCAATACTAAGAGTTGATTTGGTGTTAATCTGGTTGAAATAAATGAAAGATGCCTATGCTAATGAGGAAAAAACTGTAACCCGAAAGATCCGCCTTGTGGTATAACTGGTTTAATATCTTCAGATTCTATCTCCAATTACTAGAAAAGAAGGAAATGATTGAAACAAACCACTTTGGCCCTATTCAGAGTTTTACTCTTTAACCTGTTCATCTGATGAATTCAAAATGGACGCTCCGAATTAGCATAATTATTAAAAAAATTAATTAAGTTTCTGGAATGAAAAATTGATGAAATGTGGATATTGATGATGATGGCAATATGTGTGAATTTTGAAAGAAAATAAAGTCTTGACAAGGTACGAGAATTTAACATTTTGAAAATGTGCCAAAACGCGGCTATACGCCAAAACTTCCAGCGATAAACCCGTACAAAACTCTCTGATATATATTTCTTGATTTTTATTCAAAACAGATGACACTTTCTAGAAATATTTTTGGTGAAGTACTTTACCATCGGTATTGATAATTTTCACTAGTTATAAAAGTTTTCAAGACAAAAAATAAATAAAAAAATAAAAACAAAAACATTCGATCTATTAAACTTACCGACTCAATTCAGCCACCAGTTTTCAAAGTCCTAATTAACGAGCGATTTTGAATTGTTTTACATGGTACTCTGCAAAGTCGGCTTTGCTCTATTGACTTCAAAGTTACTATATTTTTAATCAGTAAAGTATATATCGTTATCATATTTCCGCGGCATTATCGAGTTTGAGTATATGCAGTATAGACCGTGAATACACTGCAAAAAGGAGCTATAGAATTACTGAACAGGAAACTGTACTATATGTTTTTTGTTACAAGTTTGTTACAAGTTAAAACTTGAAATATTTTCTTTTCGTACATCTACAAACTTCCTTAATTTTTTCACTTCGTTTAATTGTTTGAAGATACCTATAAATTATATGCCATACTCCCTAACCAAACCACATTCATTGGTATCCTTCAGCTTCGTGCCCAGCTGGATTTTCCTGGACGCCATTATGACGTCATAACTTCATTGCATCGACCTTTATGCACTCTGTCGTCCAAAGATACAGATAAAATACATTGTTGTTCATTACATAGACCTCTTGCAGTTGACTGACTGTCCAGTTCAATGGAATATAATCAAAATGTTTTGCACGAGGAAGGTTTTTAATTCTCAGAAGAGCGGGGTCTGGTGGGGTGAAAAGACAACTGACAAACGGCCCAAATTTATCTGTCAACTGACAAATGGCTTTAAATTTAAATGACAATTGGTGTTACCTGTGTTTAACTGACAATTCAACCAAAATTTCAAGGAAACATTTGTTTTCCTGCTTCTCCCCTTCTCCCATGTATACTAAAAAACGCTTGGGTGTAGTTATAGATGACCAGCTTGGTCGTACCACACTTTCACTTAATTATTCATGAAGTCTCCAACGGTCTTAAAATCCTCCGCCGCTGTAGACTGAATTTTTATTCCAGCAAAGACTTTAATTCAGATCTACAATTCCCTATGTAAACCTTATTTTGATTATTGCTCGACGGTATGTTGCAAGTGTGATGCCATTATGCAAGACAAAATTCAGATTCTGAAAATTTAATCAAGCAGCCAAAATCTTACTAAGAGCTCGGTATGACTCATCATTCATCAACTGAGGCCCTTAAGCTTATTGGCTGGCTACCTATAGAGAAAGATCGTTTTATGCAGGAAGCCACTTTAATGTACAAAGTTCGATCCCACGTGGCACCAGATTACTTAGTCCAAAAGTTTAGAACAACAGCATCAAAGCATCAATATGGACTAAGAAGTGCACAACATAATTTTGACCTGCCACTCCCCCACAATGAAGCGGGTAAGAGAATTTTCTCTTACCACGGCGCAAACCTGTGGACTGATTCGCTTCCTGAAGAAATAAAATCTGCTGAATCTCTTCAGATATTTAAGGAAAGACTCAAGCAATATTTAGTATATTTTTTCACTAACAGTCCAGTTTTTCATTCATTGTTATTTCATTGTTATTTAAGAATTAGAGTTGATAGGGTAGTATTATTGATATGTTTATATATATGAATTTGGGTTATATGGAGCGTTTTGCAAAACTTCTGTAAAAGCCATATACATGCATATTTAAGGTGCTTTATGGATCATTTCACCCTAAAATCGCTAATATACAGGTGAAAATACAAATTCTTTGCAAAGTTAAGATGTAGCTATTCAGACTATTAAAATAGCTATAAGCAAGTTCGCATGACGTTTTATTAAAAAATGTTATTTTCGAGAAATTTAAAAATATGCAAATTAGTATATATGTCTATACTTTTCTTTTACAGAATTTTTGCAAAACGCTGTATATATATACATAGATACGTATATATTTATGTATATATATACACACAAGGCCTACTTGAAAACCAGTTTCCTTTTTATATATGTTTATATATATATATACATATGTTTTATTACTGAATGTAGCTACCGTGTTGAAACAATAAAGTTCAAGTTCAAGTTCTTTCATAGCGGCTTTTTCGGTGAATAATTTGCATTTTAATACAATATATGACAAAATAAAGTACATCGATGTTATACTTTTCCTGCAAAACAGTATTATTATTATTATTATTTTGTCCTCTAACTGAACCGGAAATTGTAGAATTGACCGCAAAAGGTCTCCATAGCAAAATTAAAAGTCCGAACTTAGAGAAAGTAGAAGCGAACGGTCATATATTTTCTGTTACTAGCTTTGTTCTGTTGAACTCACTTCCGTTCTCTTTTTCTTTTTCTTTTTTTTTTTTCTTTTTTTTTTCTTTTCTTTTATCTTTCCTTTTTCTTCTATGTATTTACTTGACGTCCTGTTTGTCTATGGTAATTAATTATGTTTACTAAGTCCGTAGAAGTTGCCGCGAATGGGCAGGGCTTTCTACTGACTGCTTATTGATGACCATTTCTAACCGGAAGAGATCGAGCAAATGTGGTAAATTTAAGAAAAGGTTGGGCTTAAATGCACTCAGGGTTAAGAAAAACGGTAAAAAAAAAGTTTAATTATTATTGAAAGAAATGGCGGATATACTTAATAAAGTTTAGAACGAATGAAAACAGAAATGCTCATTTAGAATTAAAAAAGTCATGTTTATAAAGCTAATTCAATTAACATGATTATCTCGTTGTTCCGTTAGTTAATTTGATGGGTATTCATCTCTAATATCCTTTTGCTGAAATCGATATGGAGAACCGGCTAGCCGAAACATAAAAACATTCAAAAAACATTAATTAATATATGAGTCATCAGTTTACAGTAAAAGCCCAAGGCCATGATTCCTGTTTTTAGTCTTATGAAACGTTAAAAACACAATCTTTATTATTATTATTATAATTATTATTATTATTATTATTATTATTATTATTATTATTATTATTATTATTATTATTATTATTATATTATATTATTATTATTATTATTATTATTATTATTATTATTATATATCACATATCTATCTTTTGTGTTGATAAATTCAAAGGCACATGCAAAATTCTGTTCACTTTTGACAAAGCTGATTGAAGAAATTATGGGATAACTTCGCAACATGTTTTGGAGCCCTGGAGAAGTAGGAAAAACTAAAACAATTACAAATTTTGTATTTGTTGAAGCGGGCAGCTAATTGGCGACCCATTGTCCGATGTGGGCCTGCTGTCACTCACAATTGCTACCACTTCCATTCACGTTGATTTTTGATATATATATATAAGGGAAGAAAAACTGGAGGAAAAACCTCTCATTTGAATTCATTAAAGGCTTAAGTGAAGATATCCAATATTTTCTTCAATGTTTTTGTTGCACATTGAAGGGTGTTCTTTACAGCAATGATTGAGAAACTTTAAACTACCGGAAAACCATTCGCCCTCACTTTTGATATACGGGTACTCATGAGTTACAATGTGTGAAACCAGATCCACATGTACACATTTACTAATCATTATTTGGGTTTTCTTACCGAATGACGTTCTATATCCTTTTTTTTTCTCTATCTCTAGAACCTTAAAAGGCCAAGGACAGTAGCGGCACTGACGCCATCTTTATTAGCAAAGATAAAAGCCTAAGTGAACTTGGGAAAATTACCGAAAACTGGAAGTGAGCATTTAAATGATTTTAGCCACACGTGGATTATATTTCTATAAAGCATCCTGACTTCATTATAAATTTTGGGCCCCGAGTAATTGGAAGATTTAAAGGAAAAGTGACTTCCTACATCAAACAAAACAGCCTAGATTGGCTGGAAGCGGATTTGAAAAGTACAGGGTTGAATAAGTTCCCATTTGCCATGTGGTCTGTATGTATATCAAGCATCCTTACGTCATTGTAAGCTTTGGGGCGTTGCGCTTTTAGAGGGTATAAAAGAGAAAGTTACGTCGTAAATCAACTGACAAAACAACCAAGTTTGGGGCTCAAAAACGTTTTCTTTTACACAAGTTGGAACTACGAAATTGAGACACGATTCCATTGGTGCGAAAATTGGACACAAAGCAAAGCAAAGTGACAAAACAGCCAAGTTTACGGATTGGAAAAGATTATTTACACGAACTGGAACTAAGAAACTGAGACTGTAAGACACGATTCTATTGGGGTGGAAAATGGACACTCAACTTGCTTTCCAAGAAGATTCTTCATAAATGCAAATTGTTTTAACGATAAAAAGATCACAAAAAACATCTTTAACGAATCGTAATATAAACTGGAAAGCAACAGACTTGGAATTGGATTTGCATACTTTGTCTCTTGATAAGTCTTCGAATTGACATTTCAAAGAAATTCAACGCTAGCACAATGAACAGGACCATTGCTTTATCAAACAACAGTCATCAATTAGACCCACTGATGCCATCTCAAAACACTGGTGCCATTACAGCCGCTACGTTTACATGCTTTTTGATCATCTGTACCCTGGTAGCCAACGTTTTTGTATGCTTCGCAACATTAAGGTTTGATTCCATTAGACCTCTGACAAACTACTTCATCGTCAATCTTTGCATCGCGGACATTTTGGTAGCAGTAATCAGCATGCCAGTGTGGGTTCTAGCTCAGCTCTACCCAGGCCTAGGACGACTTAGCCTTGTCCTTGGAGGCAAATTCATCGAGTTTTGGGGCAGCATTGATATTCTGTGCGGCACGGCATCTATTCTTAGTCTTACTTGCATCAGCGTTGATCGATTTTTGGCCATTACCAGACCATTGACTTATGTGCGGTGTATGACATGGCGAAGGGCGTTTGTTATGATACTTGCTGTGTGGTGTTACGCAGGGACTGTGGCTTTCCTTAGACAACCAATGAAGGAAAGCAGACAAAGCAGTAAGGGTAAGGTTCCTTTTCTCTAGTTAACAGTGGTATCTTTTTTTTATTTTTTATTTATTTTTTATTTATTTTACAGTGGTATCTCATTAAGCGGACACATGTGGGACCTTAGCTGGTCGGTCCACTTAATAGAGATGTACACTAAGTAGAGGTTC
This sequence comes from Telmatactis stephensoni, assembly GCA_029948255.1. Lineage (NCBI taxonomy): Eukaryota > Metazoa > Cnidaria > Anthozoa > Actiniaria > Isophelliidae > Telmatactis > Telmatactis stephensoni. The sequence continues at coordinate 173,599 of JALIZF010001243.1, read as the reverse complement.
AATATATTGTCGTCAAGACCTGAGCTAGTGCCCTCTTAATAAAGGACGTGCCCGCTTAACACTGGGTCCGCTTAATAGAAGTACCACTGTATATTCCACTTTTAGTGCATCTGTACTCCAATAGATGCACAGATGACGTCAAAATGTGATGAGAACAAACATTTTTATTGTTGCCCGCTTAACACTGGGTCCGCTTAATAGAGCTACCACTGTATATTCCATTTTTACTAGTGCATCTGTACTCCAATAGATGCGCAGATGACGTCAAAATGTGACGAGAACAAACATTTTTATTGTTGTTCTCACGACATTTTTATTGACATCTTCTGTGCATCTATTGAATACAGACTCACAGAAAAGGGAAATCTATTTAGAGTGTAGTCGGTTGAACACTTCTTTATTGGATGTCAAAGCTAAAGCCCTCAAACCTGTCTCAAACGAGTCCTTGCTTCAAATAACCTATACCTTAATATATAAGACTTGCTACCCTCTCTCGTAGGGGTTTTAGATCCCAAAGGTTTTGCGACTAAGACTTATGATTACATCCATAAACCCCTACAGCCGGGTTGTATTCCATAGCAAGCGGGATAAGCAGTTTTGGACTAGCACATTAACGTGTCACGTTTTTCCTTAGGATACGCTCTGTTTGTGCTAATAGCAAGTTTCGGCCTTCCTCTCATCGTCATCGTGCTAACATACAGCAAGATTTTCTGTGTGGCGCGAAAACACGCTCGCGACATGGTGCGAAGATCAAGCATTTCTCAAGAAGAGAAGATGAAGCGGGTATCACGTGACCTCAAGGCTGCCAAGACAATTTCGGTTGTCATAGGAACATTTGCTTGTTGTTGGGCCCCATTCATAGTGGTCAGCGTCTGCTACGCGTATCAAGTTAGAGTCCACATGTCGATTGCAAACATTTCTAAATGGATTGCGTATTGTAATGCTCTACTGAATCCTTTAGTCTATTCGTTTGTGGATAAACAGTTGCGAAGCCTGGTCATCAGGATCATGATTTGTTACAACGGCAGACGGCGCGATCCTGAAATTCATATGCCTTTACGTGCTGTATAAAAGAGAAGGATGGTTGGGTGTACCACAGGGATCGATTCGTGGCCCAACACCTTTCATCAGAAGTCGTGATCCTGAAACGCCTTCACCACGTGCAGTACTGAAGGAGAGGTCAAGATGGGCGCACCACAGGGATCGGTTCTTAGCCCAATAGTTTTTATCCAAAATCGCGATTCTGAAATTCATATTTCCTTTGTGTGCAGCATAAAAGGAAGATCAATTTAGGCGTACCACGGCAATCTCTTATTGGCCAATACTTTTTATTCTGTGTGATCCTTAAGTTGACTCTATTTAAAGAGCTGCTAGCTGTGATTGTGCAAGGATTAGAAAATGCCCGTTTATTTGGTTTTAAGAAATTACTCTTGCCAGAAAATATTTCACGGTGAACGTAAACCGTGCAGGTTTATATTAAGATGGGTGCAAATTCTTAGCACAAGACCGGAGTGTCCACGGAATAGTTGTCATTTATCATAACTTGGACTCTATGGCTCTATCTATTTAAACGTGAAAGGTGCTGTTATCATGGAGTTTTGACATCTAAAAGTTATGGGCCTTTGGCGTAATTTGCGAAGAGAAATTTGGGCTGTTTTAAGAAAAGTTGCAAAATCAATAGATTTTGATTTCTCAGATCATGTGCTGATGAAACAAGTCTTGTTACCGAGGTCCGTTTAAAGTCGTTAAAGGCACAAGAACATTTAGACCTTCCCAGAGAAGATTTTGTGTGCGTACGGAAACCACGGACCGTGCTCTCTCATGATCCGCGGCTGTGTAAGTTCGATTTGAAGCTGTGCACTGTATTTGCAGCAGGTTTTAACTCTGGCACGAAATCTACTACAAGCGCCAGTATAGGATCTTATTCATTGCATTATATACATTCTTGGCTGGCAACTACATGTAACCTAAAAATCAATCAAATCTGCTAGGGGATACACCAGTCTACTGTATTTATCATTTCATTTCCATTACACTGCAAAATCGCGGAGTAAACGTAGTCAAAAACCTGAGTAAATCGGTGCATTCACAGTAACTCACTTATTCGAGTAAGTTTACTCAGTTATTTGAGTAAAGGGTACGCAGTTACTCAGTTATTTGAGTAAAGGCTACTCACTTACTAAAATAATTGAGTAAATTTACTCGGATAAGCCTGAATTACTGTGAACGCACCGTTTTACTCAAGATTTTGAGTAGAGTTACTGGCGCTTTTTTGCAGTCTAGAGTGTGAAATGCATTGTTTTTCATGGCACGTTTAAATTCTATCTCGTTTTCGCTCCGACGTCGGCGAGCGAGTTGAAAGACTGCATGATGTCTGAAAACAAGAACTCCATCCAGCCTCGAGTTCGTAGGTTTTGGAACGAACACTGACTTCTAGTAAACAGAATGTTTCGCGGTGCAAATAATTTGTCTGCAACTAGTCTTGCCACGGCGTTGCAAAACAAGTTACACGAACCGTTGCAGGGGGTGTTAAACGGAGCAACGCCAAAAAACGTGCTGCAACGAACTGCAGCAACCCGTCTTGCAATGCTTTTACGCAACTAGTTTCAGATTGTAGAGAAAATTGCACCGTGTAACCGCGCCTGTAATCGTATCTTCCTATTGCTAATTCAATTTTTTTTATTGATACCCTAGAGACAAAGAAAGGATCGAGAGGGGATTTCATCCACTTCTCATCCTACTGTGAAACTTTGTGTTTGAAGGAGTTCCCGAAAGATAGTGGCATACTTGTCAAGAAACCATGAAGGGAGCTAGGTCCCCCTTCATACCCATCCTTTTGACTTTACATCTAAATTCAAACAAACATAGATATTTACGCAGTTCGAGAAAAAGAAATTACCTGCTTTTGAAATAGGAATGATCGACTCCGTTCCAATAACATTTATTATAAGAACTAACATTTCACATTCTAAAGTGATATGGTGAAACTTATAAATCCCCAATGTTGGACTTGAAATAATTCAGTACAGTGGTCACTTGTAATTGGTAGTTTCGTCGTGTACTGGTTAACAAAGAACGGCGCTCGCAATGGACGATGCTCAAAACAATGCACTCTACACTATGTTTTTGTATTATAAAACAATAGAGTCGGGTACACGACGACAGAGCCCTTGATCGCACTGAAGGGTGATTTTCATTAATTAACTTCATTGGTTAATTAACAATATATGAAAGCTGTGCACCAGACAATTAACGCCATGAATGAGAAAATACCTTGTGCGCATGCTCAAAATTTGTGGAGGGTTTTTCTTAAGAATCCAAAACAGTCATTTGTCTTGAAGATTTGCCAAGAAACTTCATTATTTTATATATATATCAACATATCAACTTTAGTTTTTGAATTATACCAATAATTTAGAATTATATTTTTGGTGAGGAACTACAGAAAAAATTCTTCAAGAGAAAGGACACTTCGACCCTCGGTTTTTTCCCCATTTTCCGGGCATGCGCATTGCGTGGATCACCTGTGTTCCTGTTGACTCGAGCAGTGCTTTCAAATTTCAACAATCTCGTGCAAGTACGATATACTATACTTCAAAAATAACATAAAGAATGCCTGCAGAAGAGTCCAGCAATAAAAAGAAACAATTAAGAGGAGATTGTTTTTCAGTATTGAGTAATAATGGCTAAAAGTGCCAAAAACTAGCCCCTCGTGCAAGTTTTGATTCAAATTTTCGTTTTGGATTAACACTCAAATTCTATTTTTATCAGTTGCGAATTGATTTTCTAAGATACAATGCCTGTTTAAAACGGTCTTTTGAGTTGTACAAAGTGGTTGTCATGTATTTTTATTCAAATTTAGCAACTTCCAAGCTGAATGTAAAGAATTATGTGGCAATTAAACAAAGGAAGGCCTAAAACTCATTTTCGATTCAAATCGTCACTTTGGATTAACACTTTTATTCATCAAAACCACTTACAAACAACCTAAACTTTCAGCTGAAAGTAATAACTTTAGCTTTGTACAACAGTTATTCTTTAGCTGAATAGTTTTTGTTCGGCCCAATGCTTGAACGCGAAAAAAATCTCCTCTTAAAACAATAAATAAATATATTATCTGTACTAGCTTAGCATCCCCAGCTTTGCATAAGCTATCTTAAAAAGCTATACAATAAAACATTACGATGCATTTTTACGTGTATTATTGTTGATATTCTTTACTTTCACATGTCCATGATGACTTGTGCATTTGGGCAGCTAGCATATATGAGGGTCTCCATGGGGTGGTGGCTATTACGGTTAACGGTTAATATTTTGGCTTTTTTACGATTACGGTTAAAGTGGGTTAATAACTAATTTCCATTGTTCTTGATGATTAAAAATTAATTTTTAATGTCGAGGACGCTGGAAAAAGCTATTACGACTAACTTTTCATTACGGCTAACGGTTAGTATTTTCCTAATATTACGGCTTACGGTTAAATGTTTGGCCATTTTACGCCTAACGGTTAACTCCATTGAGACCCTCATATATAGTCATTACATATAGTCACTTTTTTGCCAATAGACGTTTTAAAATCAACTGAAAGGGGGATTTGTAAACTTCTTATCAGCTTTGGGTTTGTCAATTTTCAGACATCCTCATAAGATTTTGGAAGCTGCATCGACGTAATTTTGTCCGATATTCAACTACTGTAGCTACCCCTACCCCCTATTCCACCCCCCCCCCCCCCCCCTCTAAAAAAAAGGAATGCACATGAAGGGAAACTATTGCACCAAAATAATAGAGTAGCGGGGAAACGGTGCCGTCTGGGAAACGCATCGTTTATGTCAGGACTTTGCTTCCGTACTAAGATATACCGCAAATGATCTGGGTTAATATTACGCTTGATTATTGAGGGATTTAACGATATTTACCGAAACGATGGATGCGTCGGAGGACGTGCAAAGGAAGCCGCGCGAAAAACGTTTTGTCGGGACTTGACTTCGGTACCAATATATGCCGCCCAAAGATCGGGGTTAATGTACTGGTGCCCAGACATGTATTGCATCACACCTCATATAAATATAATATTAAAAAGTAATATTTACTGAATTAGCGGTGAAAGCGGCGGAGAACACAGGGAATCGAAGCCGACTGAAAAACGTTTTGACGAGACTCTACTTTGTTATCAAGATATGGCGCAAAAGATCTGCGTTAATCTGGAGAATGGCAGAAATGACTCGTCAAGCGTGCTGTTATGCTTGATTCTTTGGGGCAAAATCGGATATTTACTAGATTAGCGAGTAAGGCGGAGGGTATATATGGAATCAAATCGGCTTCAAAAACATTTTTTTAACAAAAAACGATGTTTTAGGAGAATTAGATATAAAAATGAACCACATGTATAACGATGATTAATTCATCAACACTGATATCAATATCATTCATTCATATATAATTTAGCTGGAGGAAAAAGAAGACAGGCTAATTAGCTAGCTTCCTTCAAAGCAACTGACTTTTGGGGTTCCTGTGTAAATCTGTAGACGAGAAGCACTTGACACGAAAGTTCCCACATCCTCCAATTTCTCAGGAATCCCATACCTAAAGGACTTTTTAAAATTTACCTGTAAACTGGTCCTCGTCATTCCTCGGTCAAAACCACTGCTGAAGTAGTAGCCATCTAATGAGAACTGTTTTGTTGAAGTCCATCCAAGATGGCTGCCGTGACGTCACTGGCGCGCAACCCAGCAGGTATGAAGATATCAAACTACTAGTACTAACCTGTTGAAAAAGAATTGACAACGTTTTATATTGATTGTATGTTTAACAATTAACCGGAAGGGGTACTTTTCAAGGCTAGAGAATTTTCAATTTCCCCAGATCCACTGTGGTCACTGAGGCATTTTGAGAAGGTTTATTTTGTGTTAGTTTTGTTAAAAGGTGATCATGAAATGCTTATTATGCTAATTAATGAAACGAAATGTAGACATGACAAAGATCCTCCTATAACGTAACATTTCTCTGCCAAATGGGAAACTGGAGACTATTAAAAATGAAAAAACAAACAAATAAATAAATGAATGAATGAATGAATGAATGAATGAATGAATGAATGAATGAATAAACGAATAAACGAATAAACGAATGAATGAATGAATGAATAAATTGGAACAACTAAAATAAACGCACCAACAAAATCTTATAACCTTCCAAATGCAAACATAATATAATATTCTGCTGTGCGTTTGCTAACAGGAACTCTCCATCAATTTGTAAAAGCCTGAGATGACAAGAGTATTAGCCCGAAGTTCTGTACTTCTTCAGTGTCTTTGAGCGTTCTGTTTCATTCTGACACTTCATTACCAACGAACGAAATCAAATCAAACCTACCACCCAAATAAGGATTGTGATCATCAAGTAAAAGGTTAAGAATTGATTATCAATAACAAATCAATGTGACGTGTTTCAACACAAAGTGACGAGGTTATCATTGATCCCCCTTGCCGAGAACGCAAACTGATCAATATTGTGTGAGATAGCACCTTGATAACTTACTCTTAACTTCACTGGGCGTCAAAGGAATCATTACTTTTTGTAAATATATTTGTCTTTCTTATTTATGTTATCAGACGAGTTCTCTATCGCGCGCAGCTTCTAGTAAGGTAAGTCCAAAGTACAACGTTAGCATTCGTCTTAAACAATGTTAAACTTGACAAACAATATCCAACTTGAGTTGAAAAGGAAGAAATTGGGTTCTTGAAAGGTTATGGCAAAAAAGTGGGATAGAGTTTTTACATTTCCCGTTGCGTTCACAAAGGAACTGAAGTGTATGAAATGATTATTGTGTCAAATGAAGTTATCGCCTTAAAATCCATAACTAAGTTTATTGCGATATCTTCTACTGACATTTTATATCTCGCAATCAAAGATGTAAGTTCATATATGTTGTCGTGAGTGAATTCCTTCCAAATTTCCCGTGCAATATTTATCTATAATGCATTGAAACACGCAAGAAGAATATGGATGTTATTCCAGATGGGCTTAAACGAACGTTATACTTCCATTTTCGGTCATATTTGAGGATTTATCATGAATTATTAACAGGGATTCAAAATAATGCTCAATTTCTTTTAGTCAACTGAGCAAAAAAGACCGAAAAAGTCCATTGACAAAGCTAAATAAAAAAAAAGCTCATCAAAAGATCTTCCGACACCGACGAACCAGGAGATCAGTCGTTTATCGAACCGCCTTAACTCAGACAGGTGTCAGAACATTGCTCAAACGTTTCTATACAATTTTGTATACATTTACTTTTTGCAAACAAGACTTCCTCTATAATAACGCTTAATGATTTCTTTTGCATCGAAGTTTTAATAAAACGCGGTTGAAGTTCTATAATAAGAACCAGATGGACATATAGTTACAGTGAAAACTAATTCGTAGCGACATGAATGGTTACTAAATAGGATATTACAAGAAGACCAAATTATGAAAAAGCTTTATGAAATCGTGATGATTTGACACGTATAAAGGCTGATTTACACGCTACGATTGTCGGCCCGATTTTTTTTAACAAGGTATGTTCGGGAAAAGGAAGAATCGGCCCGATTCGCAGAAATCGGCTACAAATTTTTTCGTGTCGGGCCGATTTTATGAAAGGAAATCAAATGAATTGGAGCGCAAAAACAATGGATTTCAAATCGGGCCGACGAACCGTGTCGTGTAAATTGGCGAAGGGGTAGAAAGGATTTAATCAAAAGAAAGAAAATGTAACTATGATTGCCTCTCGAGCCAACTAATAAAAAGGCTAGGATATGTTTGCAGGAAATAGGCGGGAAAAAATAAAGGAGAACTAATGAAATGAATGCATGGTGACATAGTAATGTAACTATGATTGCCTCACGAGCCAACTAATAAAAAGGCTAGGATATGTTTGCAGGAAATAGGCGGGAAAAAATAACGGATAACTAACGAAATGAATGCATGGTGACATAGAGAACTCCAGTAGATTAAATAAACTAAAAAATGGCCCTGAATTATGCAGAAAAAGAGGGGAAAGAAAGGGAACGAACTAAAAACGAAAGAAAATTGGCCCAATAACATGAAATTAAGTACCAAAACTAAAGCCCTTACTTAATTCCCACTGGATTAAAAAAAGATGTTACAAAATGTTCAACCATTAATTAAAACTCCCAACAGCAAATATCAATAATTCGGAGCTTTGCATTTGAGATTGACACAAATAATTAAAAGAGCTTTTAAAAATGACGAAAACAAGAAGAATACGATTCTCCGTTAGCCATAGTTAGCTTGATTTACAGGCATTTTGAGAATACCAAACAACTGAAGATGATTTCTGCACCGGGGAAAAGCTAGTGGTAGCTAGCGAATGGTCAAGGTGAGACTCCGAGACACAACTATGTTTTCTTGCAAGCCCGAGACGATTTCACTCTGAAGTTTTTACTTTAATTAGAGCCAGATAGACTCAAAGATCTTTTGTTGAAAAAGGAAACTTTGAGACCTGTAAAATTTAACTGAAATTTGTAAGACACTGACTTTTTGTGGGAACCTAATTTCACCACCCCTAAAGGCGCTGTTAAACGCTGAAACTTGTGTCGATCGCCGTTGCGAGGCAAGTTTCAAAAGGATGTTACACGGCTCAATTTCGTTCTGAAACTTTTTCACGACACAATTTTCTGTTGCATACTAGAAAGCAGTTCTATTTTACGTGAAACTGTCTGGCAACCGGCGAATCGAGAAATTTCAGCTAAACGACCATGTTACAAGATGCAATGTGTTGCAAGTCTCAGCTAAAAGATTGAGCGTGCAACAGCGCCTTAAGGTTTATATTTTTTTAATGTCGGAGATTTCAAAATGTTTTTTGCATATCAAAGTCATACAATATGAATAGATTTATTAGCTTGGTCTTTCTGGAAGCTTTTAAGTCATTATATTCACACGTACAGAGCAGGAAGATATTCAACATGTTGTCGTAAATATAATTAAGAAAGCAGCAAATACGTGCCTCAGTTCCATAAACTGTTTAATTTTCAGCTAATTTTATTAGCTACTACTAGAGAATGCAATCGAATTATCTTTTATAGCGCTTATAAATCTGTGAAACTTATATATCACGCAAGTGCTGTGGCCACAAAGTCGTGTACTAGATGAAGTTGTAACTGTCTGATTACTCGGGACTTCACGGAATACTGCGTCTAGGTCTGCAGTTGTGTTCTCGTCGCGAACGTCCCAATAGCGACCTTAAGATCTGCGACGGGGATGTGGACGAAGACGCCAGACCATGAACATTTACTCCACTGCAGCTTTGTCATCCTTGCCGTTGCCGTCTTCGCTAGAAGTTGGTACGTGCTTTTTTACGTCGAGCGAAGACGCGAATGGCAAGGACGATGGCGTGCTCACAAAAAATCGTTTTGAAATCCTGCTCGCGTCATGGTCTGCCGTCGTCGTCCACATTTCCGTTGTAGATCTCAAGGTCCTCGCAGAGCACATGATGCTCAGTCTATTGTTCTTATGTTAACTTTTCCGAGAGAAGCTGGATACGAAAATATCAAAGCAGTGGAGTAAACGGTTCAGGGGCCAGTTTCTCGACTGAGACCCGAAAACTTTACGGACTCGTTAACGTACCCGATAATGTTTTCGGTTTTTCTCGAAGCGCGCGACATTTTCAATTGCGATGATTTTAACGGTAAGTTTACGGGTGCTCGCGCGCTCCCGTAATTTTTAACGTAAATTAACGGGCCAAAAGGTATCGGGTCGATGGAATACGAGAAAGTTTAGCCCACAAAATTGGCTGATAGATTACCCTCAATCCAACACAAATATTCAGATGACAGAGAACTCATATTTAGCGAAATTGAAAAGAAAATTAAATCATCGATAAAGAAATATCTGAAGTGATCTTTTTATGAATGTGACGTACTGTAAACTGCTATATAGTCACAGAACTATTTCTCCATCGCAGAAATCACGAGTTAATGCCTATATGGCGTCTTGTTTCTTGTAAAGTTACATACAATGCGTTAAAGTTCTCCTCCCTTGTTGAATCACAAATTAAGGTAACGGAGGGAGTCTGGGAACTATGATATGTAACTCATTCTAGATTTTCCGGTTTCACTTTAACAGTTAAACTAGTTATCATTGTTTCTCGTACTTTATGATTCGTAGCAGCTGACACTATAGCATCAATATAAGGACATAATCAAAGGGTATATATACTATAAAGGTTAGTTATAATTGATAATATATTAGTAATGATTTTCACAAAACTTTTATTCTCATCTGACAACGGATCAGCCACTGAATGAATAATAAACTTCCTTAGAAGACGAACTGATGAATACCAAATCACACGTCAGTTCGAATATGCCGTATTTATTCAGACAGTTAGTCTCTAAGCTTTTCTATTTGCTTCAATTAGTTCCGTATAAAATCTTTGAGTAGTTGCAGTTGAGAGAATATATAGCTCGTAATTTCGTGAAAATTGGCAGATAAGAATAGAGTTTGGTTTAAAGTTTCTGATGATAAGAATTTTTTAAATCGACGGACGTGTTGTCAGTTAAAAATGAAGTGAGTAAAGAAACATTATTGCAACATTAAAACAACAGGTAAGTTAATTTTTAAAATTTATGATGCCTATACCGTTTTATCTAAGTAGTTTAGAGTTATAACTTCCTGTTTTTATTTAACTCGTCTGATAACGATTCTAATGTAAATCCACAGTTACTTTATAGTTGTTCTAAAAGACGAGTATTTGCGTGTTTGTTCTGTATAGGTGAGAGTTGGGTCACATGGCCTGCGAACATTCACAAACAAAACAGCCAATATGTTCAAGACAAATATTCACAAATATGTCACGCAACTTGTGATGTAGGGTACAATGTTTTACCAGTTATCATCCTTTTTCAGACATCATAATTTTCAACACTCATCAATGATTGTCATTAAAATTATTCGGTATACCCTTATACAGAAAGACTAGTTCTATAAGGGAGTTAATGAATGTATGTTTACATTATACACTGGAATGAACTCCAATGTGTAGACACAAAATTAATTATCAGTAGAAAGCTTTTTTCTTCTAGATTTTTTCTAGAAATACAACTCCGTGCGAATTTCAAGAGAAAGGAATATTTCGGGTTAACTTCGGTCAATTAACTTGACATGTTCATATTCTTTATAGGAGTTATATCTTGAGCCCTTGTACTTGGTATGTATATTCAGTTTCTGCAATCTTGCTTGTGGCAGCATCAATATATTTGAAGTGGCCCTTGGGCATGGATTGATAATGAGCCATTAATCGACACATTAATTATTCAATATTTACTTTTAACGGAATAAGCTCTTGGTTACAAAAATTCACCACTCAGTAACGTTGAAAATCTCAAGTTAATTACATCTTTGCTAAATGTCATCTTTTGAGCAATTTAACTGACAAAGTTTTGGGGAAATAAGTTCCCTAAGAGCAAAAAGTGCTGTCCTTATCTCGATTCTTCCTCCTTAGAGGTGTCAAACTCAGATAAGACTTCCATGGGATACGTCATCTTGACGTAAAATGTACGCATTTCGATTCGTCCAAGAAAAAATTGTTACCGACTTAAAAAATGACATATTTGCCATTATATATATAGATCACAAAAGACTGATTAATCCGATCCGACGTTTTCCATTCATAGAGACTGGAAGAAGGGAAAGGAAATTGTTGAGACAGACTGAGTCAGACTGAGGAAGACCAACAAAGTCGAGTGATTTGAAGGTTCATCACCGACAAAGAAATCCAGAAACACCTTGACTCTCAGTAAAGAAAGTTGTTCACTGTAAGGTTAGTTATTCAACTATCAATAAGTTAACGTGAATTTAATTCTTAGTTTTTCTCTACCAAATGTCAATCGAGATATTTTGTATGATTTCTTCATGGGACAATTGACTCAAAACTATAGTTAAAAGTGATTTTCATTTGATCGTGAAAGAAAAAATGACTATTTAGTTTGTAGTAGTTGATAAGAAACAAATGAAAACAATAGCTTTACAGTCTACTACCAACTATTAGTTTGTTTATTCCTTCATGGTCAGATGAAAACCACTATATTCGCAGTATTTTTGCCATTTGGGATGACACTGAATTACAGACAATCGCGTACTACATCCATAGAGGCCATACTGGCATTCCATTGTAACAAGGTCTGCCAGAAAGACCTTATAGGCAAACACTACAGCCTTTCATCATAGCAATTGAAACTGGTCTATTTTACTTAAAATCCTTAATATATATCATCGCTTATCTTCACATCTTTTCTGTGTCATATATATTTCAAATGCCTATATTTAGACTCAATATAATCTTTGCTGTGGTGGCTTTTTTAAATGCAATATTTTTTTTCGTAAAAATTAATGGTTATTATAATAAGACCACCCAATGTTTTTCTTAATTTCAATAACTTTATCTATAATCTATAATCTATATTCAACTATAATTTAATATGTAGTATATGTATAACTATATGATGGAGCCAAGTTGGCGAAAACTAGCAAACTAGCTTTTTGCAGAATTTTTATTATATCTCAGGTAAAGAGTATGTATATGTAGCTACAGTATACACAAAACCTAGAACCTGCTAATAATTTGAAAAAGAATAAAAGAAAAGAGATTCCGAAGATTGGTTTCATACTGAAAAATAAAATGTTAAAACAGACAAAACACACGACCTTAAATTGAGGGAGAGTACAAACACTGAAGCGAGCAAAACTTTGCCGACTATTTAGTACTAAATAGCACGTCCTTAACATTAGAAAACAAAAAACAAAAAAAACCCAGACCAGTCTTTATTTATAGACGGAGACCAATTTAGCTTTCGCTAATCTTCCATTGGGCCGTCTTTCATCTCACACTCACTAGTACCTCTACATTAAATATTTTGTATACAACGCTCAACTCACATGTTGCAATTGGTTTTTGCTGATCATGAGGGAGGAAAAACCGGAGAACCCGGAGAAAAAACCCTCGTGGCATGGTAGAGAGAACAACACATCAAACAAACTCAACTCACATATGATCCAGCGTCAAAGCCGGGACTCGAATACCGGACCACAGCGGTGAGAGGCGAGTGGCTTAACCACTACGCCACCCATGCCACCCACATCAAAATTAGAAAAACAACAGAATTAGCATGATTTAGTATTGTTGTTGCACGCTTTTAGTGTTTGAACTCTACTAGAGCGATTTTCTTTAACCCGTGAAAAAAATTATACGAACACATATAGACTACTTAAAACAATAGAAGTGCATGACTGGCTTGTAATCTTATGCACTTATAAACATTGCTGCTATGTTAAGGAAATGCAGTCAACGAGGAAATTTTTTACTAATTCAATAGACACTCAACAAATTGAAGTGTTATTTAAATGTGCCATTAATATGTATAGAAGACAGCCTCAAGGAGCAAAAGAAGTTCCTGTTCGTTCGCCGATAGTGGAACAGGCCCGATCTGCAACATCGACCAGTAGTGTTAGTGACAAATGACTACCGTGCAAAATCAGATTCAGAAAGGTGCTAATTTTGATAGTGTAACCGCCTGATTGCCTTGGTTAAAATTACATTTCTTTCTACCTTATCAGATTTATTATCCAATCACCTTTTAGGAGAAACTTAGCAAATTGAAAGCCTCCGGGTATTGTTTTAAACGCTTATGATTGAGAGAGATTTTTTTTTTCAGTAACATAAAGAAAATATATTTCAAACGAACTTTTGTATATTTTATTTTAAAATGTGTTACCCATAAGTTCGGTAGTCTGAAAAGCAAGGCTTTCTGGTGTGGGGAAAATGAAATATTACAGGACAATAGCAGATAAGAGTTGCCTAGTTCTTAGCGCATTGTTGCTTAAAGTCTTAAAGTTCCAAGCAGCTGAGTTAATCGTCAGCTGTCAACAATAAAAATGCTGGTGAAATTGTACATATAGCCTTACTGTACATCAATGTATCACTTTGTCTCTGAATCTTTGACAGATTGGAAAGACAAACTTTTGGTGATCGATTTTGTACAGCTTTTATCCTTGAACAAATATGTCAAAAATTGTAAAAAGTAATTGACAACGTGCGCTTTTTAAGCTTGAAGACGAAACGTAATTTGTCTTAAAAAGCAGTGAACAATTTGATTATTCGAAGAACTGCTGGAATCGGGAGAGGTGGACTTTGTCCCATGAATAATATGTGAATAAATTGGAGTCCTCGACCTGGACCGATCAGATACGAGAAATTTGTGTACTATTACAATTATTAGCCGATAACATAGTATTAGTAAAAATTAAACCATAAAAATGTGATTCTGGTGGTTGTAGGACGATTTTGATTTATACATTGCTAGATAAACTGAAAATTGACATCATCTGACATGAATGAGACATGAAATTTTATATTAAAAAGCTTAGGCTCATTAACGTACAAGTCAATATAATTTTACATGTCCTACATGCATCACAATATAAATCCAGATATGCACATTAGTATGAATATTATTTAGATTCTCCGGCTATGAAATGGAAACCCAAGGCATACGGAAACGCAAAAGCAACGTCACGGAAACGGAAGGCAGTAAGGAAAATACGCCCAATTACATCTAAAATTACGGTTACAGTATACACCTATTTCAATAAACGTTGTCGGTATCAAGCCTAAGCGACTCACCGGCCCGAAAGGGAGCATGGGAAGACATTATTAAGGTTATAAAAGCCACAAAAATCCCACACAATTCCTCAAATCCAGCTTGCTTTGACCTTATACATTAAAGAACTTCACTTGCTGATATACCAAAGCGGAAAAGAAGGGGAAGCTTTGCTACTACCCATACTCCTTTCGGTCTAGTCGCGTGGGCTTCAGGGCTATGGTACGACAACCTTTTGTGAAATAGGTGTATATATAGTTCCAATGTGAACTGAGAAAGCCGGACAGCTCGGATGCGTTTTGCCATCAGCCACAATGGCCTTTTTGATTAATGTAACGGCGGCAGTATGGAAAAGTAGCCCAGACCCAGGACTCGTTTTAGCCTACTGCCCCCGTTAATGGCCAGGGTCGCAGGGCAAAACAGACGCTTTGTGGAGAATGAACTTGAGAAGATTTAAAGTATTCTAATTCTTTTTTGTTGGACCAAATCACCATTGATTCTATAGCTATCAAATATTTCGAATATCCAATCCTGAATAACATTGACGCTAGTGATGAGCGTCTGCGCATGCCTCGTAGTCGCGTCGTCGTGCTTTTGTAAACTTATGTAAATTTTACTTTTACACTTACTTCAGCAATGGTTTTCACAAATTTCAATGTCAAAACTTAAGGTCAGTTCTTGAAACTTAGGGTCAGTATTCACATAATGTCTTCATTAATACAATATCGTTGTCTCACAAACGTGAGAAATTTGATGTATACTCCGAGAACACGAGCATTTCATTTCAAGACAAAAGTCACACATTTCTTAAGAAAACGTCGTAATATGCACGTAATATGTCACTTGTCACTTGTGTAATATCAGTGAACTGCGAAAGCTATACCGTACCGTTACGTATCGGGCGCGGCATCGATACGGAAACTGATACACTCAATCACGATTGATTGTACCTGTAACGTATCCGTAAAGTACCGGACGCGTTTTCCATCACTTACGTACCCTACAGGACAACGACAAGAACAGGGACAACTATTCATAATACTCTAACGCCTGGAATTCGACTTAAGGTAATGCTTTTTTTTTTCTTGAAATACGAAAAGTGAAAAACCAGGAATATTTGATACATATACTCATGATAAATATATTCTCGCAAAACCTATTCATGCTGTTACCCAACAACATATCAAGTTTAGATCTTAAACTATTCTTGTTTGTATCAGATATACCTGTTTCAAAAAACGTTAACCGCCAAAGATAATAATAATAATAATAATAATAATAATAATAATAATAATAATAATAATAATAATAATAATAATAATAACTTTATTTTGACACGATATATGATCTGAATCTGAATCTAAATTTGAATCTGGATCTAAATCTAAGACCGAATATAATTGTGAGAATGAGTCTTTTATCTTTAAATATGCGTAATATCATACATTCATATTCTTATCACTTTATATTGTAATTCATTCCAAGTTCGTACCAATAATTTCCTTCCGTTTCGCTCAAATTCAGTTCTCAAACCATCTACGTTTTCTGAAACCGGTATATATATTATATATATCTGCTTTCTACGATGCTATGCTTGTTTTCTAGAGCTTCTATCTTTTCTGCGTGACTAAATTTAGGTTTACATAACTGGGGTTTCGTGCGTGTTTTGTTGTATTTCTCCATCTTTCTCACACATATTCATTAATTCCTTTCATGTTTTTATCTATACATATAGAGTAGGTAGTAGTCTTTAAGTAAATAAATGATGTGGAATTAAAAACTACTTGCCAACGAACATTAATTTTAATTTAAACTCATTTTGTAATATCCTGGCCGTTCTCAATTTGAGGATTTCCAGCCTGGAATATATTGCCCTTTTCTTCGTTCTCGCATTAAAAAAGGTTACTATATTACAAGACAATTAGTAGCTCGAAATGAGTCGTTTTCCGAGATATCGTGAGTGGCTAATGTTTACAATACTGGTTGTCTGTCGTATACTTTTCGTGAAAAAAGCTGCCAAAAATCGTGTTTGCGAGTGAAGTAATAACCAGCTATGCCGCAGTTAAGCACTTAGTTCTTTTAAGAAATGAGTCAAAAGTCATCACAACGTATCAACTAAGTTATAGCTTTTTAGGTCATCTATTATGAATGGTTGTTTATTGATTCATCGTTTTATAGTTTATTCATATATTTTTAATGCTTTCTTCATTCGTTCTGTTTTTCTTCCTTTTTCTTATTTATTTTACCATTATTATTTACAGTGCTTGTTTTTGTTCTTAGTAACATTTTTGTCAATTTTTGTGGTTATCCCGCTAATTAAAAAGCACACTTTTGTAAATACCTATTGTCAACTAGCCGTCCAAAAATAATTTTCATATCACCATACTTCCTCTTCTTTTTACACCATTAAACAGCATTGGAAACGTCATGCAGTGTAAATACAGTCACTTCATTTGCTTATTTTTCGTTGTTATATTCGGTGATATTTGCTTAACACTTAACTTCCAGTCAAAAAACGAGTAACATTAGTATTACATAAGCTTGCTTTTAGACACAAAGTGGAGATGCTTTAACTTTCCGCGCTCTAGCTTTTAACATTATGACATTTTGTCAAAAATACATTTTCAGCCAGACTAATCATGATCTTTAATTGCATTTCTATTTCCTCTGATTCCCTGATAAAATAGCCACTTATACTACTCTTCTAGATCGTTATGAATTCCGTGAGATTTTTAATTTGGTACATCTTTTAGCAATGTGTCATGCACTTTGGTAACCCTCTCCACATTTTCCACCGGATTCAGTGAATTAGGATTTCGATTAACTTCTATTTCATGCAGTTCCTCTTATATCTTATATGCTAAGCAAGGTATTCCTTGTCTTCAGTGTTATGTCTTTCGTGATTTATCAACGAAATTGCTGGTCCAATGTGGCCCATGACTATCTATCAAACAGCAGGCGCGCGCAATGCTGTTCGTGTTTGTATAACTTTATGACATAGCCGCCATTTCGTATATTTGTGTGACATGCTATCCCGTGCTGTTGGTTATTAAATCTACCGTTGAGAATAGGCTAAAATAAATAAACAATTCTTTGGTTCTCGAACTTTAAATAAAAAACTTATAAGCGAATGGTCTAGAAGAAGTTATTACGCACTTTTGGTTCAGTAATTCTTGTGTTATGTTCCGGTTGCCTAGTAGCTAATGATGAAATTTAATTATGTTTCTCAAGGAAAAGAAAAAGACTCAAAGGAATAATTCTTGAAACTTCTCAATTTTTGTATTCAAAACATCTTTACACAATTATCTGTTAATTATAAGCGATCAGTTCGGTGTAGACTTTGAATTTCCGCCCAAGTTCCTAGAAAGCCAAAAACTGGCCTGATCTTTTCGGATGACTCTCAGGACGCATATATCCATTAGTTTCAACACTGCACAACCGAATGTATGTATCAAGATCAGCTTGACATTTTTGGTTGCCGATAAAAAACTCGGTGGATAATCGACAAGAAACTCTCTCTTGGACGTTCACCTGGAATTCAAAGAAACTCCTATAAAGAAACTACAGTGAGGTTAGAGATAACATTAATAATTTTATAATGAATTATTAACTTATTTTACCTCCTACTGATATTGTTGGTTATATTAGAAAAAATGAAATTCAATTCAAAATTATCTGCGGCCGTTTGTGCTTTAAGCGTACGTATTGAAGGATTTTGGGTGTTATATGAAGTTTACAGGGTCCCCTATACCTTTTGCGTGAAACGTGAATGACTGATTTAATTTGACGTGAAACGTGATTTAAGATCTAAAAGCTTTTTGCGTCCACATGAAAGCAACTTTTGATATTTTTATTTATTTTTTTATTTTTTTTTTTGTGAACGTGATAAAGATTTTTTAATTATCCGTGCCGCGTGAAAAGACCAAATATTTTTGCGTGATTTCATTTTGCAATGGGGGTATAGGGAACCCTGAGTTTAAGCGTCACGGCCATGATATACAAATATCTGTCCAAAAAGACACTGAACGAAATTGCTGTTGAAGATATTTACTGTTACAAAAAATAATATTGATCCTACTGTGTTTAATTTATAAAGACACAGCTAGATTTTCCACAGTTAAGTATTTTAATAACAGGAGTAACCAAGGCAAAAACAAGCACTGACCGGACATGAGATGCAGTTAAGGCGTATTTAATTATGTACATAAAAGTGCATTGCGTTCATTTGGCTCAGTTGTTGTAAATGGAAGTGCCACACATTGAAAAGAAGTAAGTAATCGAATCATGTAACAAAAATAATGAATACTGCATGAAAAGTGCGCTCGTACGCTCTTGTATCCACGAGTTGTGAAGTGTCATAAAACTCACTCGTTCATTTTATTAGTTATACTTCATAACTCGTGAATAAAAACTGTACAAAGCACTTCCAATAGTGTATTCTAGCTAAATCTGTTTATCATATACTTATCGAGATGTCTTTTTTTGAGTAAATTTGCGCCTATTTTTTTCAGTGAAAATACCAAAGCATTTCACTAATTCCTAAATGTTTTCATTTAAAAAGTACAAAGAGACAAGAACTCAGTAAACAAAAAGTAAACAAAATCAAAGAACAAACAAAGGTTAATAGCAAAACAAAATAAAATTTATTGCTATCCGGCCAAAGTGAAAAAACAGCCTGAAAGTACTTTTTTCTGTTCAATTTATAGTGATTTTTTTTTGCCCACTGAGAGCCTTGTTTAGAAGACAAGCCAAGTCACCGCGAAGAACTTGAGCTCATTCGTAGGTAAATTTCGGGTCAAATTTACGCTTTTTTAAACGACTTAAAAAGGCCTACTGCGGGCCCTGAAATCGCCGTAATTTTGGGCGATCGTAGGTGATTTTAGGCGATTTAAGCAAAATTATCCCCAAAGATGCTCAAAATTTAAGGCAATTTAGGGCGATTTTAGGCGATTTTGGGCGATTTTAAGGCCCGGAATAGGCCTTAAACATACCTGGCCGTTTGCCTCTCTCATTGTTTTTACGACCTTTTGCCCATTGGTATTTTTATTATGATAAACTAAAACCTCTAGGACATTTCTAACCCAAGGAAAATGCATCTATACCGTATTGGTTATATATCACGGCGTTTTAACAAACGGTGTATTTTGTATTGTATTTTTGTGTGATTAATTTTATTTTGTGGATGAGCGCCGATTTTTTCGGGAACTTATTTCTGCGAGTAGTTGGAAAGACTGAGCTTTTCGTACTAGAGATTAATTGTTGCGATTGTCAGATACAACTATCTATCAAACCTGACAATTACCAAGAGCAGATGAAACGAATTAACTGCGGAATTACACTGAGAATCACTTCTCGATTGAATTATCTTAAGAAGTTTTTCGTGCTTGTGTTATTGTTTTGTTGTTGCTGTTTGTTTTGTTGTTTTAAAAAAGTATACAGCCAGTCTCAAGAACGCTGGCGATCCCCCGGGGGGGGGGGGGGGGGGGGGGGGAACTCCATTATAAAAGGATCGGGTATCTTCGTCGTATCTCTAAGTGATACAAATCAGCGATTTGGTATCTTTTAGGGTGTTAAAATTGAAATTTAGAGTTTTAGCATTTCCTGGTATCTTTTAGGGTATCAAAAGAGCCCATCGCTTATAATATCTTGTTCTCAAACGGAAGAAATTTGCCCAACAAAAGCATGTCGATCATCCAATTTTGTGTTCATAATAATAATGTTCATTGGCTTGTTATCGCTGGTATCTCTTAAGAGTTAAAAAATCGTCCTTTTAAAAAGACTTCCGGTATCTTTTAGGGCGGTGGTATTTTTGAAAACTTCCGACGACCATACCCGATCGTTTTACAATGGAGTCCCCCCCCGGTGGCGATCTTTAAACATACATACAAATACACAATAATAAATAAAATAAAACAAAACAAAACAAAAAACGACAAGGTGATACTCAAAGCAAGCTCTTTGGCTGCTTTAATTAATGCCTGGTGATTTAATTTATAAAATTAAGATTGTTTGTTTTAATAAATATAAAACCTCTAGAAAACATAGCTCAGTAAATGAGCGCTCATTGCTAAAATAAGATTGTTTGCAGGCACGTATGCCTGCAAATGCTATCAGTTGACAATCATGCTTGGCAAGGTTGCCGTAATCTCTAATGAGCACTTTTTACCTTTTATTTTTGACCACTCAGGCCACTTATGTTTAGGCTAGACTAGTGTTTAAGTATTTATATTTTTATAGTATATAGATATAAACATATAAATTCAATTAGAATAATGAATATATATAAATATATGCATGTTTTTATAGAATTTTAGTATTATAGTATTTAAAAATTTTTATTTTTCGTATTATTTGAGCTATTTTTAGAACTCCTTCCGGTATCCTTTGGTCACTTAAAATGATTTCAGCTCGCGTTGGTCGCAAATGCGCAGTATTATTCAAAACCTTTCACGGCGCACCTAAGTGGTGGCGATCGCGGACCATGCCAGGTTCTAAAACAGCCTCAAAGCGTCTCGATGTCCAAGTTAACTTATCCCTCTTAATTGAAAAGGGCTTTAAGTACAAATATCACATGGTGCTGAGGGGTATATAACTATGATTAAGTATCCCCGAAGCCGAAGGAGTGTCAGTGGAATCAGTGCTCTCGAAAGCGGCAAAGGCAAGGCATGGCATGATATGATATGATATAAAGTGTCAACAATTGACAGCTTAATTGCCTTTAAAAAATTTTGTTTGTATTTGATTCGTTATCTAACACCAGCTGCCGAGAGGACGTCTACGTCACAGTGACAACAGCCAATAGTATGTCACGACTTTTTGAGTTTTAAGAGTGCGATAATTTGTTGAAAGTATCAGATGAATGCATAGCTAGAAGCAAACCGAATCGATTTCAACTTTTGCGATGGTTCCTTTTTGTACTTGTGAACTGTATGTGTAGTTCCTTGAGATCTAGAAGGCTTACCTCAGGTTAGCATCAATTATTTCATTACTTTATTAATGTGGGAGAAGCAAATGACACCTTTTTAAAATTCTGCGGCAGACTTCTTTTTGCACTATGTTTGCAGTTTCTTAGACAGTACGGCTCCGAATCGTTTTAAACTTTTGCGATAGCTTCTTTTTGCTCGATTTTTTACTTGTGAATTGTATGTGCAGTTCCTTGAGAGAAGGCTCATCTCTGGATAGCACAAGTTTTTCATTAATTTATGAATGTATTTGTGAATGTATTTTTTGATTTATTATTATTAATGCAAATCGAGCCTTCTTAAAATTGGCGGCAACTTCTTTCTGCATTTCTGGGCTGTGTTTGCAGTTTCCGAGGCAGCGCAGCTCCGGTTTGTTTTAGCCAAGCATATCACTTTTCCACTTTTATGATTACAAGTGCGACAATTTGTTGAAAGTATTAGACAATTGCATTACTAGAAGCAAACCAAGCTGTGACAGCATTTCCTTTGGCATTCTATCAGGTCTATTTGGTTTTTTGTTTTGCTTTTTTTAAGTCCTTTCTACATACATACATACATATTTTATTTGGTGACGCAGGTTGAGAGTCAGGCAGCCGTAGCTGATGTGGACCTGCCTAATACTAATTTATAAAAATGTTTACAATATTTAAGTAAATAAAGCTATATTAATTCGAAAATCTATATATAAATTGACATTCACTATGTCGGATGTAATTTAAATGAAAATAATTATGAATTTATATAGAAGTAGTGTGCTGGGGATAAACCAGCCTCAGAATGGCATGTGTTCAGATTAATTACCAAGCTGTTCCAACAGCTAGGTGCAAACTGAACACATACCATATATGATTAAAATATATAATTGGATCTAATTTAATGATCTTTTATACGAAATATGTAAATGAATAGCAATTTATCTAGTCTTAATAGATAACTTAGTTTAGATATATAAAGGATTAAGAAATTCGCGATATCAAACGACGTGCCTTAGTACCGCTAAATTCTCGATACTTAACTAGTCTAATCACAAAGAAAAATAGTAGATAAGTATTAAATATATACTAATATATTTGAAGTATGCCTAATCAATATTTAATAATAATGAAAGCATTCATTCTACTCTAAACTGAGGAAGCCAGCTGTAACTTTCGCAATTCCATGCAGAATCATAATTCTGATAATCGGTTGACAGTACCACTGACATCCACGTACCAAAGAAAAGCACCTCAAGTCCTGATTTCTGTACGATATAGTGATTGTTTGACACAAGGTGAAACCCAAACTGCTTTATTTCCGTCATACAGTAGAACAATAGCAGCAAGTGATAACATCTGCGCATGTCTCCAACTTCTTTTGCCTTGGACAAATGGATAATTTTGAAAGAATAATTTCTAGCCAACGCCACTTTTCATGGCAACCAATGCAAATTTCCATGGCAACCAACGCCATTTTCCATGGCAACCAATGTTAATTTTTATGGGCAACCAGTCATTTTCATGACAACCATGGCGGGTATGCCATTTTCACCAAAGATTAAAACCATGCTGGTTCAAATTATGTTCTTTCAGTTTGAAATAAAATGCAGATTCGAAGTACAATCAAATTGCCAATTCAAATTTGCTAACTTCCACTCGGACAAATTTTTTTCTAGAAATTTTAACACGCGTATTTATATAAACTGATTAGGTTTTTAGAAATCAGATTTTGTTTTAAATAAACAAGGAACCGAGCCATGGGAGAACAATATTATACTAATATAATACTCAGTAAATAAATACGAAACCACATGGAAAATTCTGCAGCTGTGACAATTGACATCTAAGCTCCCACGGCGAAAAACTCAATGCTCCATAAGGAAGATCTTTCCGGAACCTACGACAAAACGTTTATCAAGAATTATTTTGAGCACGTTTAAGGCTTTGAAATCATAAACATCTGAATGTGGACTGAAGTTCACCATTATCAATTGAACTCATCAATGGTAAGAATAGAATCAATCTTGGGAATTGATGAGGTTGTTGAAATTTGGACTGTGATGGAAAAAACAAACACTCGGGGATGCTCTTTCTATTTCAAAATAATTTACACCACATGACAGATAGGAAATCGAAATAATTGGAATCGAGAAACAAGGGCCGAGGTGTTGTTTATAAAAATGACATACTTCATATAATTAATACTTCTAATATAATTTTCAGTAATATAAAGTACATGTCAACACGGACAGCGCTGCTTTTAAGCATACACCATCTTCACCGAGTCTTTCAGCGTAAATGAACAAAAGAAAACAAGACAGTACAATCCAGTTCTCCGTGACTATAAAAGTCGAATTTAAACGATATAAAACTTTAGAAATCTCAAAACATATTCCTCCTAAAGCTGTATTTGACTATCAAAAATACAACTACTTGGCTGTCAGTGGTATTTTTCCAAGAGTTCTGGGGTTTGTTTATTCAGCTACATTGGTTGATATATTTACTTTTCTATCGTTTGTTTACCTCTCATTTATTTTCCCCTTCTTTTTCAGATTTTAAAATCATATCAAATCATTCAGTCAGTGGCGGCAGCTTCTTTCTTTATTTTGAGGTAAGTTTGAGTTCAATGACTGAGAGAAATAATCAGAAAGTCGACTATGATAACAAAAGGAATTTAAAGTAACCATAATGTCAAATAGTCCAGCAGTGATGGTAACTTCTTTCTTTTGAGTTAAGTTTGAGTTAAATGAGCGAGAAAATAATCAGAAAGCTCACCGCTTTGATAGCAAAAGGAATTTCATGTACCCATCGAATTAAATCATTCGGTAACAACTTCTTTCTTTTGAGTTAAGTTTGAGTTAAATGAGCAAGAAAAATAATCAGAAAGCTGACTATAAGTAGCAAAACGAATTGTATCTTTCATTTATACTATTTTTAATTAACTTAATCAAAAGACGAAAGGTGTTAAAGCGCCTATGAAATGAAAAAAAATCACTTCAAAATTGCAAGCCAATATGAAAGTGCGGTTAAAAAAATGGCGTTTACAGCTTATTTATATCTCTTCTTGTTAATTGTAGAGATATCAAAAGTTTTCCAAACATGCAAATTAGCAACTGATGACGTCAAGGGTGTTACATAGTCAGTTCATAAGGCATAGAATGAAGAACATTTCTGTTATAAAAGATTGCCTAAAATATTAGGCAACGTTTTAGCCAAGTTTTTACAGGAATTTTCTTGATGAACTGACTGTACGTGTAACACTCTTGATGTCATCAGTTGCTAATTTGCATATTTTGGTATCTCTGGAAACAAGAAGAGAAAACTGAGCAAACTGTAAACATCATTCTGATTTAACTGCACTTTTACATTAACCTGAAATTTTGAAGGTAATTTTTCTATTTAATAGGCACTTTAATCCAGTTGAATTAGATCTGTCTGATTTCCATCTACAATTTGTAGCGTCCATTTCTAGCTAGACCATGATTCAAAATATCGCCCTCGGCAAACTAGTCGAGCCATGTGCTGTGGACCTGACCTGTAGGGTTTTCTTATCACAAAATAATGTACAGTTCCGTAATGAAATTTTATCTCGTTAAGTGCAGTCGATTATGATAATTCATGAATAATTAAGTTCGTTTTTCAGGGGTCCGATTTACACTAAAGACAGCCATTCCTATCAGTTGTTTTCCTACAGTAACAATTGCTGCTTGCACTAAAACTAAATTTACTTACTGTCGTCCAAGTTTTGTGTTGAAAAAAGAACAAGAACAATTTTTATTTCAATTGTAACCGAAAAGCTGGACTGTCAAAAATAGGTGATATTCACGATTATTCAGATAAACACGTAACGCCTTTTCTTCCGTCTTTTATTCATTCATCTGATATATTTATTTGCCTAATTATTTATACACAGTTTTTCATTATTGCTTGCTTTCCTGCTTGTTTATTTACTCACCTAATTACTGACATAGATTATTTGTCTATTTGTTCATAATCGTGAACCTGACTTTTATCATCACATTTTTGGCTAACGAAAAAGTCTTTTCTGCATGTTTGATAAAAAATCTTTTACTTCCTTCCTAGTTTTGATGGCCTTAGTAGATACGCGCTATTTATCAACATTTCATGTCGAAACACGTTATTTTCAAATACGCCTTTCTCCGCAATTAAAACCCTGTCACTAAATTGAATGTTTAATTTTTCAATTTCGTCGATTTGATTTGGAAAACAAACTTCCCTTTTCATAAGCGAAATGAATTATAGTTGGAACTCTAAATTATTAAAAAAGGGAGCGTTTGATTACCACAGTTTAAAATGCGGAAAAAATAAAAGACTCAGGCCACGTAGACCGCTAAACTTCCTCACACAACACAAAAGAAACTGTCAGAGTGTTTTCACTTGACCCATGAAACAAAATCTTATAGTCAATCCAGGTGTCTCTATAATCTAATATCTATTTCCCGAGTTAAATGAAATCACTTTAATTACATGAATAATTTGCCCTGTTAATACATAGCTATCTTAGGGCCCGTTCACATGAAGGCGAGTTGTCTCTGGTACAGTAGCAGGGATAACTCTTTTGTTTTGTGGGAAAAGAAAACAAGAGTTATTCCTGCTACCAGGGACAACTCGCCTTCATGTGAACGGGCCCTTAGTTAAAACAGGAAGTTCGTGGACACAGCATGTGTTTCAAGAGGATGGAGGTTATGACGTCATTTGTTCGCTTACCCACGTTACACTTTTTTTCGTTGTTGTTTTTCTAACTCCTCTAACACCTTGTAATTGCATTGATTATTGTTTTAAGTAAGTGCTGCATCACTTAAATTGTTTAATAGCCTTCCACAACACATCCGAAAAGCAAAGTCAATTGTAGCTTTTAAGAAATTTTTAGAGACTCTTTTTAAAGATTTTTTTCAAAAAACCTTTTGTAAATATTAGTTATTTTTAGAACAGTATCAAATTATATCTTTTTAATATGTTTTACTATATCTTTTCACATTACATACAAATATACATCTGAACTTTAAAAGGTGAATCTGAGGTGACACTCGGAACATGCATTCGATCGTATGGGTGGCATGGGTGGCGTACGCTGTTAACGCGTCGTCTTTCACCACTGTGGTCTAGCGGTCTAGGGTTCGCTGGTTCGAGCCCCGCTGTGACCAGATGTGAATTGAGTTTGTTTGATGTGTTGTTCTCTCCCTTGCCGCGAGGGTTTTTCTCCGGGTTCTCCGGTTTTCCTCCCTCCATAAAAATCAACATGTGAGTTGAGTGTTGTGTGCTAAAATAAGAAATGTAGTGGTAGTGAGTGTGAGGGGCAGCAGGTCCACATCAGCGAAAGCTGCCAGATATCCAACCTGCTTAAACAAATAAAGCATTTATTTTTTATTATTTTTTTACTAGATGCAAAGGAGCAAAAGGAGAAAAAACATTTAGCATCTAGTATTTCTTATTTGCTTAAATCACTCTATAAGCATAGTTGAATAATATATGCCCTTATAAATATCTAAGTTATGATGATGATGATTATTTTAAGTATATACTTGTTGTAATACCGATGAGATGGGAGACGTGAGGTAGCCTGTCGCTTCAGTCACTGCACTCTCTGTCAATAAAGTACAGTAATATTACCGACCATTCAATCAATCATTTTTGTTATTCATTTCAATCATGTTAAGCAAATAATAACATCCTAGATTGATCAATAATTAGTGCGGAAATTTAAAAAGATTCAATTCAGTGATTCAGTGTCGGAACTTTGAAGGTTCGAAAATACAAAACAATAATGATGTAAGGTAATAAAAAAAATTGGAAAATAATAGCGAGTACAAGTTTACACAGCTTTGGGAAAACATAAATAAAGTAGAATTTGTTTTTGAAGCTTAACTTTGAATTAGTGTGATTTCAGGGTTTGAAAATGTTTGGAGTCCGTTACTAAATTATGCGTTTACAAATCGATGTAGTGAGAAAAAAATTGTTTGCTTCCCTGCTGGAGTTTCTTGTAACATAGATTTTAACCTGGCGTTGTTTTTCCTCAAATTAATGATGTTGAATACTAAATGCAGTATTCACACAAGTATTTTTCTTATAGTATAAACAAGAATGAAATTCTAAAACAATAGATCATTCTTTCAATGTTGTTGTATGATATATTATTTCGTTCGCCACTGGCTATTGAGATGTTTCAAGTGACGTCACGGCATGGCAGCCATCTTGGATTAAATTTAACTATACTTTTTGCTTCGTTCAATTATTTGTTTTGTTTTGTTTTGTTTTTTGTTTGTTTTGCTTTGTTTTTGCTTCACTGTAATTCGAGGAGAAATCAATAGTGTAAACTGACCCCCTTCGCCGACTAGGTTAGCCATAAGTTAGTTTGTTCATCGACAATGACCACCGCTTTTTTCTAATAAACACCATCATCTAAAAAAGTAATTCTCAAATTATGCATTACATTCGTTTATCACTGAAATAGAAGAAATGCTGAACATCTATTTTTGACTCGATGTGGGCACAATTTATCATCCGGAAAATGTTTTTGCGTGGTTGTTTTGGAATCGCAGCACTCGGTGCCCACGCCGGTAGATGTAGGCACGTTGCCAATTGCACTTTGTAAACTCATTAATTATTCACGAGGTAATAATAAGCCACTCATCGTTCTACTCAGTTTGATCACATGATGTACATAATGTACCTCAGACCTTTTTGTTTTACCACTATTTTCGAATTCGTACGCCATAAAACAATAGGTGGCAACAAAGTTTGTGTGGAATATAAATTTAGTTTGTTTTAATCATCACGTATGCGTACAATGTGAGTTTTTCTCTTTGTCTACTGGAATAGTTTAATACGGTTGTGAGTTTTGTTGCTTCAAAAAAGAAACTTTACATTCGGCCTAAACTTTGTTGTCACCTATTGTTTTACTCAATTTTATAGCTGGAATTAGTGGTAAAGCGAAAAGGTCGATTTATACTTCAAAGTCTGTAAAGTATCCAGTCTGTAAGTAATGTATTAAGAACAGGAAAACGTGTTATATGTAATATATAAAGAACGAGAGAGCGTGTTATATCGGTGGATAAAGATCGGCCGAGCCGAAGGCGAGGATCTTTAGACCCGATATAACACACTCTCTCGTTCTTTTTATTACTTATCCAACGTCTAGTTGTCAATTATCACATTTGACCAGAATTTTCCAAGTTTGACTATTTTTGGCTTAGAAAATCCAAGTTAAATTTTATCCAAATGACCAAAAATCTTCATCGGATATAAAGATCTACGTTACGGTGGTGATTTCCATTGTGTTTTCTAATGAATTATTAATGAGTTTGATAAGTTGTATTTCAGTTACTAATCTACGGTTTTCTCATAAAAATTAGTAATTTAATTAACAGGCTAATTTACTGGGCAAAGATACATTCCGGATGACCAGCTAGCCCAATGAGTTTCTAATGAAGTCATTCAGCTTCCTTCAATTCAAACTTCGGGGATTCAAACTACTTGAAATTAGTTGCTCGTGCTTTCAAATGCCAAGTCCAAATTGTCGGAGCCCATGGCATTTCCGTCGATTTTTCTTTTACATGCAATTTCTTAGGCATTTCTTTCTTTTTTCTCAGTTAAATTTACTCTTTAGTGTAGAGCTTTAATAAGTATGTTCTCTAGCTAAAGCGCTCACTCATTTTAAATTCAGTTATTACTGATGACTTGTTTATGTTTCTCGCCTACGCTTCTTGCAATCTTGTTACTCTTGAAAACTCACTCGTTCAAATTTATCCTGAATAGCACTTGAATCCTCGAATCTTATTGGTAGAAAGTCGACTCTTATTGGTAGAAAGTCGACTGCTCTATTTTTTTTACTCTGAAAGTTAAAATTGGCTGTAATATAATGGCACAGCTGCATGCACCGTTCATGTCACTGCCTACCCAAAGTGGATGAGTTCAATGTTTGTCCTTTTTCCTCTATATATCTATATATTGTAATAGTTATGATTTCCTTATTAAGAAGACTTGGGCCGTCGAATTTTTATCTATAATCATACTCAAAATAGATAGGTTGAGTGAATATCAATTGAGTGATAGGACTCCTGTCATGAAATAATATCTTTTATTCCTTCTAATATGGTTTCTTTTATTCCTTCCTTAATTTCAGTGATATCTCCTCATTGAAGCCCGAATGCGTATTTACGTCATTAAAACTATAGAAACAGCGATTTAAAAAAAAATCAATTTTGACGATACGATCTAACCTGCACCAATCATCAGTTCAAGCCAGGAAAGAGAAACTGCACCAATAAAGCTCCACCAAGCCCAACAACGTCTGGAAATTGTTCATGAGCACCAGCCAGAAAATGGCCCTTCTACTGGAAATTTGGATGTTTCTTTTTTGTATTGGTAAGGCTTGAAAATACGTCGTTTTTAATTTATTTCTATTCCCATTTAGTCTGTCATAGGCTGATAATTTGTAACTTTTAGAGATAAGTAATTCTTTAGCTTGTAACCTTCGAGTCAAGAGTTTCTAAATTTGAAAGTGGATATTTGTTTAACCAAAACTGTTTTCAGTAAAGCATTTTTTTCAGTTAAATTGCGGTAGGCTTCATATAATACACTCCACAACTGAGGATGTTTATATAATATTAGTTGAAAAAACCATTTCCGTGTTTCATCTACACCATCGCTAACATGCAACGGAAATATGTAATCTATCAACGTAAGAGTTTAAAAAACTCCTTCCAAACTCAGTTTTAAACTTTTACTCATTGATTGCTTTTTTTAGAATTGAGTATACACTCCGTTTTAGGCCTAATTGAATATGAAAACTTGGCGTTTTCTTGATAATAAAAAGACTCACAGGTGTGTGGATTCATTATTGACTGCGATCAACCTTTTTGAAAGTTCGAGTTAGTAAAAAAAAATTATTCAAATTTCGAAATTTCATGAATATTAATGATACTATCTTTTTGTGATGTTCTTGGATGAAAGTATACAGCAGATGAAGTAGTTGGCTTTGCTATTCTTCATCAGTATATATATATAGTTTTATTTGTAACTTAATAATTAAACAGCATCCTTGTGCAAACAATGTTATAATTTTCTCTTTGAAGAAATGACACAAACATTGCGTGAACAGATTTCATATGACTGTAAAAACAGCACGGTGCGGCACGGTCACGGTTACGGTACGGCACGGTCAAGTCGTGCCGTGACCATGTCAGTGCGGTGTTGTCTATAAAAACATTCGAAATTCCTGCCGTAACCGTGCGGTGCCGTTTCAACAGTCATACGAAATCTACTCTACGGCACGGTCACGGTACGGCACGGGTACGGTACGGCATGGTCACGGTACGGTTACGGTACGGCACGGTCACGGTACGACACGGTCACGGTACGGCACGCACATTCATATTAGCAAAATATTAGGAGTACCCCCAGGCAATGATTGGTAGATCCGCCTGGGCAGTGATTGGTAGATCCCCCTTGGGCAATGACTGATAAATCGCAACTCTCTTTTTTTGTGTGTGAAAGGAGCTTGTTTTAATACAATTCATAATGATGTTCTTTAGGACTACAAATCAAGACCGCAAGGAGTGATTACGACTTTCAAATATTTAAAAAGCCATGGCCAGAACTGACATGGAGTAAAGCGAATGAAACCTGTGGTACAAACGGCGGCATACTTGCCATTTTAGATACAAATGACAAAAGAAATGAGTTAAAAAAGAAGTTACCAAGTGGTGGACATTATTGGGTCGGACTCAGAAGAGATCAAGATGGACAACTACGATGGGCAAATGGAAAAGCAGCAACCATTTCCGTCTCCGGCAAGCAAAAACACCAATGCTATACGTTTAAGAAAAAAAACACATTTTGTGAAAAGAAATGTGATGAAAATAAGGCATACGTCTGCCAGTCAGGTAAACTCTTTTCTTTTTTTCTCCAAAGGAAATTAGTAATAATTCCAATTTATTATCTGACAAAACTACTTCATCAACGCTAATAAATTTAATTGGTGTGGAATTGAATTCTTTATGGCATTATTTTGTATTCTTATAATTAATCCACTTCCCTTCAATACTGATAATCCTTTACAACGAACCTTAAAAATATAACTTTCGCACCATAAAACCCTCAACTTAACTTAATACAAATTAAACTTGTGGAAAAATCTAAAACAAAATATATTGTACACAGCTTTACACTCATTGCAAGCACGGTTGAGGTGTTTGTACGAGTACAACTACATTGCCTCGATACAACCAGAGATAACTAAATTCATAGATCGCTACTTCTTCAGGAGTTGCATCAACAAGTACAACAAATACTGTCAAACCAAGTTCAAGTATTTCATCCCCATCACAATCAACAATGATTCATCTCTCTACAAAAATATCATCAAGTACGAGAGCATCATTACAAGAAGGAAAAACTATGCGGTTTGCTACTTCTTCAGAAGTCATATCAAGGACTACTACAAATGCTATCAAAATCAGTTCAAGTATTTCATCCCCATCACGATCAACAATAATCAATCCCTCTACCAAAATATCATCAAGTACAAGTGCATCGTTACAAGAAGGAAAAACTATGCAGTTTGCTACTTCTTCAGAAGTCATATCAAGATCTACAACAAGAATTGTCCAACGCAGTTCAAGTATTTCACGACCATCGCAAACAAAAACACCATCAATGACCCACCTCCCTACGCGAATACAACAGTCAACTCCATCGACTCAAGTGGTAAATACACAGAAAATTATTAGTACGTTTTCAGGAAGCAGCCCAACAAATACGGTCAAACCAAGTACTCCTTTGCGCCAAAAAGGAAAGAAAATGGTAAGTACTTCAGTTTTAATTTAAAAAGGCGTTAGGATTGGGCGAATGTCGGGTTGTCAAAATTACAATTTCTTCCAAATTTGATTTCCTAAAACTGTGGCGGATCCAGGGGTGGTCACAGGGTACCCGTGATCCCCCGCCGATATGGTCATGCAGTCGTCTTCATTTAAAAAGCGTAGAATTTCCAAATGATTTTCTTTGAATCACATAGCAGGAGGTGTTTTTAAACAAACTTTCCTGAAATCCAAGGACATGATTTAACGACATGGCACGAGTTTGGTATTTCGTAAAAAAAGACTCATCATTCCCTAGCGAATCAGCTTTTGTTTGGTCGGTCGGTCGGTCGATCGATCGATTGGTCGCTACTTCTTTGTAGGTTGGTCGGTCGGTCGGTCGGTCGGTCGGTTGGTTGGTTGGTTGGTTAGACTGTTGGTTGGTCTGTTGGTTGGTTTGTTGTTGTTGTTGTTGTTTTGTAAAATTAAACCCAACCCACCCCTCCCCGCTCAAACTCCTAGATCCGCCCTGTAAAATGTTCTAATCTACCAACAGATTGAAGAGTTCAATATGTTTTTGAGAAATTTGGACCCAAGCGACCATACTTCAATGGAGGTAATTAGAATTATGATTGTAAAATTCCTTACTGATACTTAAGGGTAATGAACACTTTGGTGTGCAAATTTATTGACTAAAAGGTAAAAGCAAAGCACTTCAATTAAGAAATAAACCCCATAACACGAAAGAGCACATCAAAATATACAAGATTATGGAGTTTCATTGTATTCTGTGGAATATGGACTGTGTGACAGACATTCAAATATGTAAAAAATTATAAAGAAATGTATGGTTTGGAAGGACAGTGTCCCTCCAAACTATACATTCCCTTGTAAATTAATGAATCTTTGAAAGGCTACTACTGTGGAAATATGCAGCCAAAGACCATCAACATTTGTAATCTTGTATATCAGTTTGATGTGCTCTTTCACGTTACGCATTAAATATTCAAACTAGTACCCAGTCCCTTAATCGATTGGGAAATGGCTAATTAGTAGTTCTTGGCCAACATTGTTGTCTCATTTGCTCGGTCCTTTAGCAGTTTATTCTAGAGTAAATGTTAAACTGGTCGAATGTTTTTAAAGGACTTGCTGGACGAATATGATGAGCTCATGGACAGTATCGATGACTTACCAATGGAAGAGGAGGATTTTAACCCATTACTTGAGGCCCAAATAATTGAACACTTTGCAATGGAATTTACAAAGATGCATCTTCACACAAACCAGACGGTTATAGAAGTGACAAACAATGCAATAGGTGAGAATATCAAATATTTATAATTATTTTACATGTGCTTACTCTGCCTATTGGTTGGTTGGATGGTTGGTCGGTTGGCATGGATGTCTGGATGACCGCTCGCGGACGGTTCGGTTTGTTAATTGAAAAAGTGAATTGCCAAACTGTCGACGACCTCAGCCGCAAAGCAAGTATACTGTTGGTGAGTGTTGGGAAAGTAATCGAGTGTCAGCTTCAGAAGTAGTATAAGATGCTAACAAAATGGCCCCTCCTTAAATTTAATGAATTTACGTTTCCTTCCCTCTAGCTTATCGCGCACAAGTTGTCTACCGGAATACAAATTCTAACGTCGTTTTGCCAAGCTACGGCGAAGATGAGAGCGAATTTCTGTCGATTCCCAAGACTTTGCTCAAAGATCAAGGTACGGCTAAACAAGTACTTATTCAGAGAAAATGACGTCTTTCAGCGAAACTCGTACTTCAGTTCTTGTTATTTTCTTTCACATTCGCTTCAGTTCTATTCCTTCTTTTTGTCTGTGCGCTTCGGTACGGAGTGGCGCGTCCCCTAGTTAAAGCACCTTACATCTCACAATTTACAGTCGTTGCATGGCGTTATTGAGACGCAATACAGAACTCCTGTGTAGTTTCTCAACAATGATACATTTCATATGTGTAATTATTCAATACTTTCTCACTAATCGTGAACACTCAATCAAAATTAGTGTTTAAATCAAGTTAAAAAGAACAGCAAGTTTTATTGGTCAAACGTTATTTTATTTCCATCATGTGGATCCTCATGCTGCTTGAGGCATTTTAAGTGATAATTTAATTTTTAATTCAATTTAATTTAATTTGATTTAATTGATTAAATTATTAAATTGATTTGATTGTAGATAATTATTTGTTATTTTGGGTTTTTAGAAAAAACGTTAATCGTGGCTGTTGTGTTTAAAAATGACACAATATTCAACTTTACACCAAGTATTTTTGAAGAATCAAGCAACCCAAAGTAAGTTTCGATCGAATACCATTAACTCTGAATCGAAATTCGACCCCGCTAATCCCGTAGGTGTCTTGAAGTTTTGTCATAGAAATAGACACATATTGCCGACCACTCTTTAGAACTATCTTACAGCTTTAATCGCACAGAAAGGAAGGGTAAGGGCCAGGAAAAAGGGAGAGGGAAGGAACGAGGGAGAGAGGGATGGAGGGATGATGAGATATTATTATATCAGCTGACAACACACAATTAATTAATTGCAAAAATAATGAATCTCCAGGCGTATAAAAGTGAACACAAAGATATTTTCTCTGAACACCTACCCCAAGTTAAAGGAACCATTCAAGGAGGGCATTGTTATCAATCATAAGCTCATACAGGTAAGGAAGCGTAATGGACTATGTGGAGTCGGGGTTGGAGGGGGGAAGAGGGCTGGAGGGGGGAAGAGGATGAGAAATTTTGTAACTCAAATTTAGTAAATATAAAGAATATTTTGTACGCATTTCTGCATTTCAAACTTTTCCAGGAAAACTTCACCAAAGACTTATCAAGAATATATTGTAGTTTTTGGAACTACTCAATACCGTAAGTGTAATTGTAGATAAAAGAAGCAAGTAGGGAGGAAGGAAGGAAGGAAGGAAGGAAGGAAGGGACGAAGGAAGTAAGGGAAGAAGAAAGGAAGGGAGGAAGGAAGGAAGGATCGAAGGAGGGAGGGAGGAAGGGAGGAAGGGAGGAAAGGATACCAGCGAGAAAGCAAGCGAGCAGCAAGGAACGAACAGTGGAAAGAAAAGAGGATGGAAGGATCGGAGAAAAAAAAAATATTTGTACATAGAAGAAAAATATGGGCAGATTAATCAATTTGATTAAGTTGTAAGGAAAGATGTATTTGTTGGCCGAAATCTCGAGGTAAATAGGTGGAGAGCCCTATGTACGGTAAGCAATATTGATGCCTCATTAGTTCAAAGTATATTTTTTATCTTTTACTAGTTCACCGTATAACGGCAGCTGGTCTAAGAAAGGATGTAGCATCAAATCCTTGACGGCTACTCATGCAGTATGTGAATGCAACCATATGACAAACTTTGCAGTTCTCATGCAGTTAAAACCCGAGAATCAGGTATGTTTTCCTCAATTATGGCTACCTCCCCACAATGTTGAGCGTTTTCTTTTCCAATTCGCGCGTAATCGACCCTATCCATCCAATTCATAAATTTACTTTTTATCTCTTGCCATTCACTACGAACATCGACATGCGTCGGGAAGTCGTACTTGTTTGATGGTTTTATATTGAAACTTCTCTACGACGGACACTTAATCTGTTGGCAAGGTGGTCGTCGTGGAGATGGTTCGATTGTACGTGAAAGATACACCTTTTTTAAAAAACGTTGTCGGACCAAAGACCCAAAGCATACGCGACTCACCCGAAAGGGAGTATGGGTAGAAATTATTTAACCAATAAAACTACACGAATATCAAGACGACATCCACATCAGGCTTGCTATACCCTTATACAACACAGAACTTCATTTCTTGGTGTCTAAAATCAATACCAAAGCCGAAAAATGAGTTACATTTTGCATCTACCCATGCTCCCTTTCGGTCTAGTCGCGTGTGCTTTAGGTCTCTCGTCCGACAACATTTTGTGAAATAAGTGTATGTTTAAACTTTACATGATAACATTATATTATACAAGAATGTCATTTCTTACCCTTTAAGAGCCTTTTTATGATTACATCTCAATAGGATTCTACCTCTTTTATAATGAAGATGGCTGTAAAATGAATGTCATTTTATTAATTTATCTGTCTATCGATAAAAGATAATTTAGTTACATTAAAGAACACATTTTGGCAAGAAGATCAGATAGCTCAGTGTACTTTATTTTTGCAGGTTTAATTTTTGCGATTTTTTCAGGATCCGCATAAAAAGTTCCCGCAAAATTACTCCTCTGTCCAAATTATCATTCATTGAATTATCATACATTACAATCTATATACAATATCTCAATAAATGCAAGACTTTTTCTTCAAAACAAAATGAAGAAATTGTGACGAAATTACCTTAAAAAGTTAAAACAGAAATATACGGCAACCGTGCCAGTCACTAAATTGTATTTCAAGGTACAAAACATTGAAACGAAAGCAACCGTAAAAATCATCCCCCATAAAGAAAAAAAACTACAATTTTTGCCATAATCATATCGCAAAGATTAGTTCCCTCAAAGCGCAAAAAAATTACTAACGCAAAAATTAAAATCCCGCAAAGATAAAGCGCCACACGGTAATTTTTTGTTTTTGTTATTTCAACAAATCACAAAGTTAGTTCTAACGGTAGTGGTCGACCCTGTATCCCAACAGGTTGCAAAGGAACACTATGTAGCACTTAAAGTTATCACTTACGTTGGGTTGATTCTGTCACTTCTTGGGGAAACTGTTACAGTGCTATGCTATTTCTTCTTCTTGTGAGTAAATCTATTTGTTTAAAACAATACAACATATAAGTAATCAGGTAGGATGCAGATACTATAGCCTGCTTGGTAGAGTATGAGTTTCCTTATTAATTTCTTTAATAATCTACGAGAAATAAAAGAAACCTCTTCTAAGCAGCCCCTCGATTTTTGTTGCGCATGCGCATACGTGCACCATCCCATCTAGAGCTGACATTGAGCTAAGTTTCAAAAGCTAGAATTAAGGATTTGTATAGGAAATGCACAATTATTACCAGAATCTCTCCTTGCTAACAAGCTGAGAGTCTAAAGCATTATGATATAATTTCATGTATGTCATTGGATTTACAATTTCATATTGATTTTTTATAGAAATAGCAGCAATGATAAAATTCAAATAAGAATCAATTTACTGTGCACCCTAGCTGGAGCCCAGATATTCATTCTAGCAGGGACCAATCAAACAGAGAATAAGGTATGTGAGTCTAATGCTTGATTCATCATTTTGTGTATCATCTCATTCATTCATTCATTCATTCATTCATTCATTCATTCATTCCTCACTTTCATTCACTCGCTCATTCCTTCATTCATCTTTGCATTCATTCAATATTCATTCATTTATTTGTTCACTTACTCTTTTAATCAGATCATTTCGATAATTTATTAATATACTCATTCATTCATTCATTTACTACCCTTCCTTCCTTTCACTCACTCACTCACTCATTCATCCATCCATCCATCATCCATCATCCATCTATCCATCATCCATCCATCCATCCATCCATCTATCCATCCATCCATCATCCATCCATCCATCCATCCATCCATCCATCCATCCATCCAATCCATCCATCCCATCCATCCATCCATCCATCCATCCATCCATCCATCATCCATCCATCCATCCATCCATCCATCCACCATCCCATCCATCCCATCCGTCCATCCATCCATCCATCCATCCATCCATCCATCCATCCATCCATTCGTTCATTCATTCATTCATCCACACACATCAATATTCAGTTATAATTCTATCAGCCTTCTCCTTGTCATTAACCTTCCATTCATTTCTGCATTTTTCATTTCCTTGCAGGGTGTTTGTGTGTTTGTTGCTTCAGTCATTCACTACTTATACTTAGTGTCTTTCTGCTGGATGCTGATGGAAGGAATCTATCTGTATCGCATGGTAGTCAAAGTCTTTGATGCTGAGCTCAAAATACGGTTTTCATATCTATTTGCGTATGGTAAGCCCGATAAAACAGTTAGTAGATCGTACCATCTAGAAAGACAGGGCTTAAAAACCTTTAATGTCCTCTCATAATAAGGACACTATAGTTTGTTAAAGCTCAATATTTTGTCTACAAGCCCTCTTAGACTCAAAGAACAAAATGTTAACTGGCACCAAAATTTTGTGAGCAATGTCTTGTACTGCTTTGGAAGAATTGAGGTAACATTTTGATCATCAGAAAAACAGAATTTTTCGTAAATATCTCCTTTATTGTAACTATTGCAATATGTTTTGAGCCGACGGTGCTGCCAGTCAATGAAAAAAGTATGAAAGCAACAGTCTTCATTTCCGATAAACTGATGTTTTTGAAAATAGAATATTGTTATTGTTTTTATTTCAGTTGCCTCAATAAATAAGCATTTTCTTTCTTCATCTCGTTATCAGTCAGTCTATATTAAATGATAATTTAAGCACCAACTCTTTGTTTCGTAGCCATCATTGTTAATAGTTCGTATTGAATAATTCTTCAGACGTTCACCGACAGACTTCGGATTTTGCCGCTAAAAATCTTTCGAAGAAACACATGGTTTACGAGCGAATCTGATATAGCAAACACTGCCTATTTTTTCTAATAAGAAAGACTGCAATTTGAGGATAATATCCCTCTTCGAAAAAAGTATTTTAGCTTACTAAACGTTGCTGCTGAGCAAAGCAATCACAACTCGGGCAAACTATAAATGTTTTACATAAAACTCAGTAACTAATAAACATCGAACAATGAATGAAAACCTTTGAATGAACCCTTTCTGACTGTACAAAGAATATCAAAGACTTAATCTTCTGAAAATATAAACTAAGAGATATCTTACCTCGTAAGTTTTTCGCTGATCTTGACTTCGATGAGGCCGGTGCAACCGGGAACGCTCGCTCGCTCGCTCGTGCTCCTCTTCAATATGCAAATTTTTCCCGCGTTGACACATTCGCAGCGCGCGCGATGAATGACAAAAGTAATGAGAAATTTGCCTTTGATCTCCAGAACAGTTATTATATTATTCTTTGTTTTTATGCTTCCATTTAAGGTTGTCCTGTATTCTTGGTAGCTTTAGCCTTATTCCTTGCACAGTTCACAAAAGGAGGAATTTATACATATTCAAATCCCAACTTGTAAGTTGTTTGGCTATTTTCATATTATTTTTTATGAGGCACAGGTAACCCATGCACTATAAACAAGTGTCTGGTAATCCATTGATTCATTGATTCATTGATTCATTCCTTCATTCGTTCGTGTTCGATTAGATCAGATTCGATCCGTTTATTTATTTATTTATTCATTCATTCATTCATTCATTCATTCATTCATTCATTCATTCATTCATTCATTCATTCATTCATTCATTCATTCATTCATTCATTCATCCATTCATGCATGCATTCATTCATTCATTCATAAAGGACAATTATGGATTGATGACACAAAGATTTCACAAAACAAAAATTTATTTTAACTAATTGCAATTATCATTTATTTTTAGTTGCTGGGTCAATTTTGAGAACAAACTCATTTGGTCATTTGTAGCTCCTATTGTATTCATTGTGACGGTAAGTACGTGGGAAAAACGGGATCGATTTCTCGCATAAATGAGCTAAAGGGATATATATCATGCCGTTTCGCCTACTCTATATCGCTCTACATATCTCTGTTTCAAAAAACGAGACGGACGAAGAATCTGAGACTGAATAGAATTGTGAGTGTGAGTCTTTTATCTTGAAATATGCGTAATATCATCCATTCATACTCTTGTAATTCATTCTCAATTCCAATTTCGTACCAAGAATTTGCTTTCATCTCACTCAAATTCAGATTCAGATTCAGATCTCAGACCGTCCACGTTTTTTGAAATAGGTATATACACCTATTATTGAAAACCGTTGTCTGGAAAAAGAGCTATATAGACCACAAGTCTACGCGACTCATAATATAGTATGAGAAGAAATTTAAAAAATACTTAAAAGAACCACAATAACATAATTAACAATCGACATCTAGCTTGGTTGCCCTTATACTTCAGTTCTTGATGTTGGAATATCAAGATTAAAGTCGATAGGGTAGGAAGGTTTGCATCTACTGGTTAATATTCAATTTCGGTCTAGTCTTTTGTATCTTTCTTACTTAAATCGCTAAAAATTATTAAAATTTCATCTGCATGGTTATTTTTTCCCCTCAGATAAATAGCATTTTACTTTTTTGTGTCATCAAAGAAATGTTTGGTATGAAAACCATGAAAACTCTGAGTTCTTTCGAGGTGACGATGATAAGGTAACTAAAACACCGGACACACGATACAAGTTTTTCTGCAACATTACGCGCAACAGTTGTACCGTGTGTCCACCCCTGCAGTGTTGCGCGCAACACAGTTGCACCGTGTGTCCACCCCTGCAATGTTGCACGCAACACAGTTACACCGTGTGTCCACCCCTGCAATGTTGCACGCAACACAGTTGCACCGTATGTCCACCCCTGCAATGTTGCGCGCAACACAGTTGTACCGTGTGTCCACCCCTGCAATGTTGCGCGCAACACAGTTACACCGTGTGTCCACCCCTGTAATATTAAGCGCGACATTGTACAAAAGATTGCAGAAGTAGAAGTTGATCCTAAAACTGCAACTGTTGCAGTGCACGCATTTTACATAGATTTTTCTTTGACTAGGGCGAGTGTTCGAGCATGCGTTGTGCTTCTACCTCTTCTTGGTATCACATGGGTGTTTGGACTTCTCAGCCTTGCTAACATTGGTATTGCATGGCAATATATCTTTACTATTCTCAACACCACACAGGTAGCGACAGTGGCCGGTAAATTGCTCAAATAGTAGTTAATTGAAAACCTAATGTCTATCCTCCACTTCTTTTCTTTCTTCACTCCAGTTGAAAAGATGACCACCCCTCCCCTATAGGTTCTAATGTGCGACGGGGTATATACCTATTTCAAAAAAGGTTGTCACCGCTAAGAGCGATAGGCGATAGGTAATAGGTCTTTCCAAGACCGCAAAGCACTATTGATTTCTTAATTAAGCCATCCTAAATCTTTCTTTACACTCTTCCATCAAATATTTGGCTATTCATATGTAAATCAATTAGAAATCAATAGTGCTTTGCGGTCTTGGAATATTACCTATCGCCTATCGCTCTTAGCGGTGACAACCTTTTTTGAAATAGGTGTATACTACTGTCTTTCTTCCTTATGCATTTTGTCTTTTATTTGTTTGCAGGGCTTAATGATCTTTATATTTCATGGTGTTAGAAACACAGAGGTAAATGACATATACTAGCCTGCGTGCAGGCGTTCCTTGTTGGGGGACCGGGAGAAACCGTCTCCCGGTCCCCCAACAAGGAACGCCTGCACGCAGGCTAGACATATACCAACACACAAACCATGTGATACCGTGAGTCCTCTAAGCCAGATACTCCAGTCACCTTAGGGAAGTGTCCACCTTTGTTAACCCTCCACCCTACAGCAGTCATTGGCCGCTCTGAGGCAATTCGATGTAAATGGAATACTTAACGAGTTGTAAAAAAATGATTTATTTTGCACAATTTTTGAGAATCAATTATTAAGCTAGCCTGGTTCTCAATAGTAACGCAAGACGTCGCAAAGCTTGTGTTAATTATTCTCGTTGCAAAGCTTGTTTTATTCTCACTTGAAAAAGTAACGACGCAAGCACATGCACGTCGGCTTGCGCTTGCGTTGTCTTGTGTCGCTAATGAGAACCAGGCTTTTTTTAAGCGGACAATTGCTCACAAATTCTACATTTTAAACTCCCATAAGCGAAAAACTCTCGCAAACTAACACTAATTTCTTGTCTCGAGGGTTTTAGTCTCCTTCGCAGCCGTGTTAATTCTCGTCACGCGGAGTATTGCGTTACGAGAAGTCTCGTCACGCGGAGCGTTGCGTGACGAGACTAAACACGGCTGCGAAGGAGACTACGAGGGTGTTAGCTTACGGGAGGTTCAATGTTTTTCTCGCTCCATTGCAGTTACGAACCGCCATCAGCTTGCGTTACCATCAATGGGAGAGTAACCATAGCAACCACAGTAACCCTGGACGAGTGACGCCTACTCAAAATATAAACAAAAGAAATAAATTTACAGACTTAGCGAACTCTCCTTGTAGTAATATTCCCATGGCAACGGCCCGAGCGATCAAAATAAATCCCAATACAAATGATGTTGATTCAAATGCTTGTTAAGCAGTGACGTCAAAGTGTCTAATTGTTACCATGACAACCATTTCAATTATTGCTCTCCAAAAAGATAGTAGTGCATCATGATGAGAGACCTGACTGTGAGGTGACAAGAGGCATAGCAGGCTGAAAAGACAAAGTCATCAGTGCCACGTAAATTACAAAATATGTAACTACCACAGCTATAAGACATTAGATGTTATTCCTTCAGATGACTACACGGTAAATTAAAGTAAGCAAACGAGAAAAACCCGAGAGACGATAAAAATAAGAGAAAGAAAAAAAAGAAGGAAAGAAAGAAAGAAAGAAAGAAAGAAAGAAAGAAAGAAAGAAAGGAAGGAAGGGAGAAAGAAAGAAAGAAAGAAAGGAAGGGAGAAAGAAAGAAAGAAAGAAAGAAAGAAAGAAAGAAAGAAAGAAAGAAAGAAAGAAAGAAAGAAGAAACAGACGAATGAACGAACAAGAAAGAAACAAAGAAGAAAACGAACGGAAAGACTGAAAGAAAGAACGGCGACATGTCAAATCAGGGCAAATTTACAGAAATAACCATTGTGGTTATGACAACACAACAAGTCATTCGTGATGAAGAACTGAGAAAATTGAGAAACTGAGAAAATTTTTGATATTATAAGATTAATATTATTAATATATTATCAAAATTTAGCTCTAATAGGGCAAACTAATAATAAATCCATATTTGACTTTATGCTTGGTTTACTTTATTTGGTCTGTGGGTGTGAAACTGTCCAACTGAAATACCATGCAGTCTCTCTCGTAACCATATTTAGAGTAGATTTCGTATGACTGCGAAGACAACTTGGTCACGCACGGCACAGTTACGGCAGGAGCAGTCCGTTTCACACGTACGAAATCTGCTCTAGTCCCTGTATGGCAAGACTAAACACACCTGCGAGGGAGACAATAAAGCATGTGGGATCAATCATATCACTCATACAAGTTCCGCGCATGCTCAAAGCTAACACAAGACGAACGCAATAAGATTTTGCGTCAAAGCTGATTTCGTATTTTCTCCTTAAAATGAGAAACCTGTTACCCAGTTGTACTTTCCTCTTACTCTGTGTTAGAAAGTACAAGTAATGAATACTTCAGTGAGAGACGGTAAATGCATGACAGTATGACTCCGAAACGTAGTTCTTTGTTATCCCCGTTCTTTCTTGTAAAATGGATTTCTCGATCCCACCTAAAATTCACGAATTTTCTGGTGGGAAGTGAGCCAAAAGGGCTTCAAAATACGCTTCTTTTAATCTAGGATTCGTAAAAAACGTTTTTCCGGTTTGGAGCCGAATTTTTTGGATATTTCTGGTCTCCGGTCAGAGCTGCGACGCTGCACATACCCAACCATTTTATGACCAAGTTCACCCCCTCCCCACACCCCCTGGGTTGAATTTCAAGATGGCCTCCGTGGCGTCACGTGCAACCCAAAACGAACGGGGAACGCAAAAGCGCTTGGTATAGATTGGAGCGAGCGCCGTGTCACGTCATTTTGAGATGAATGTCGTCTTAAAAAGAACAAAGTCGATTGCTGTGAATTTTAGACTCCATCAAGTTGTTAGAAAAAACGCTTTGGATTTGAAATTGTTACAAATTTGTTAGATCGAAATTGTGACTCCTAACAGTTAGTGGAACATAAGTCGATAAGAAATTTATTTGAAATGGAAGTTTCTAATCTTTGGAAAAAATATATAGGGAAAAGCAAAATGCTAGAAATCTTAATTTTGTGATTTATTCCAACAATCAAATTTCTAGAAAAAAATTAAAGCGGTTCAAAATGGTTCAAAATGCAATTTTTTTCAAGTGAACTGAAATCTATATTGGAGCATGCGCATCAAATTATCACTGTAGAGGCACCATGGCCAAGTGGTCAGAGCGTTGG
The DNA here is from genome assembly GCA_029948255.1 of Telmatactis stephensoni. Classification (NCBI taxonomy): domain Eukaryota; kingdom Metazoa; phylum Cnidaria; class Anthozoa; order Actiniaria; family Isophelliidae; genus Telmatactis; species Telmatactis stephensoni. Next base: position 129,077 of record JALIZF010001243.1, on the reverse strand, counting down.
TCTCGCAATCTGGCGGTCCCAGGTTCGATTCCCGCTCTGGCCACTAGCTGAGACTGAATTTGTTCCCATTTCGATTAGTTCAAATTCAGTTTCTCGGCCATGCTTGTAATATAGCCAACTGGTTTGCCTCCTTGCCAGTTGGGATTCTTAATCCATTTATGTTTGATTTATATGATTTAGTTAGGATTTGTAAATTGAGCTAAAAAGCCCTGTTGAGGGAGTCTCATGATCAATCATGTATGTATGTATGCATGTATGTATGTACTGTGTCAGACTCTTTGTGACGTTCTGCTTGAAAGCGCTATGACACATCGATGTCAAAGTTGTTTAACATCAGCTTCCGCGTCCTGTTTTGAGGCGACGTTCACCACGTATTTTTTTGACAAAACAAACGCATAAAGACATGTGAATGACATACATGGTCTATTGTTTAATAATGCATTGATGACAAGAAAAAGTCATCACTAATGCCAGACAATCCTCATTGTATACCAGAATAGAAAAAGAGGGAATGATATCCAAAATATCATTATATTACAAGTGGAATGTTTTCACTGCATAAACTGGCCTCAATGGTTCTTCCATGGTCTTCTGCAAAAAAAGACCAAAGTTTGCTAGCATAAAACTAAGGCGTTACACCTAACTACTTGCTTCTCCTCCCTCGATCGATCACTGATATATCTGGTTGTCCGGTCAGAAGCCGGACAAATGCGTTTGAAAGCCTAAAAAATGTGGATCTATGAATTTTTTTATGAAAACGTGTTCCAAACTAAAATGCGTTTTTCCAAATTCAAAACATGCATATAAAAAAGCTGTTTGCGTCGAAGGGATAACGAGCATTAATATTGCTTTAAACAGTAAAAATTAGCGATGCTACTTGTCTTTCACCGTCTTTTAATTTCGTACATTGTTTGAAATTAGAAAAACACATTTTAGTTTGGAACGCGTTTGAATTGTTCTGGATTTACAGGACAAAAAATCGAAGAAGAAGAAGAAGAAGAAAGAAAACAATAACTGCACCATCCCTCTCATTAATGAGGACGTCTGATGACCGGGTCTTTTGGAGGTTTCTCGATAATTTTCAATATTCAGTAGTAGATATTGCAATCGTCATTTGATGCCGGAATTGCGTCAATCAAACAGTTCCGTAAATAAACATGTACACCTGGTTGTTTCTCGTAATTCGCACGGCAAAATCTTAATTTCTTAATGCTTATCTGAATACACTTGAATTGGTAGTCAAAGAGCTCAGAATTAATTTCTTTCGGAATAATTGTGCTAGCAAAGCAAATAAGTATGTATTAATTTCTCTGGAGCAATCATGATAATTACAAATGAGCGAGAGAAGACATATATTGGTAGGTGGAATGGAAAAGTAATTTCTGGCCATGAAAGGAAAACAAATAACTTTTTAGTTACTTCTCGGCCGCATTTGCAAAATATATGTTTGCGCATCTCTTTTGAAGAATGGAGACCGCCGGGGAAAATTCAAAAATGAAATTAAAAAAGGTCTGAAAGACAAGAAAGTCGAATCAAATTATTTCAGATTCTTTTAATTTTTGAAGTAGAAGTTTCCCGCTTTTAGCTCTCTTCCCCCCCCCCCCCCCCCCCAAAGAGACAGCTAGAGTTAAGATCTGCCTAGATTTTAGCTTTTTAAGATAAAAGTAATCTCAAAATACTGCTCTAGCTTCGATTAGATATTCTTTTCAATATGTACGTACTGTTCATTGGCATATTCTAGAATTAATAAAGAAAGACTATAATTATTTACAAAAGGTCTCGAAATATTGACATAATAGACCAGTAAAAGATTTCAAAGTTTGTTAAATGAATCAGTGAAATTAAAAAGAAATTTATGGGATATCAGACAGGTGTTAATTCTATATTACGCAAAAATATATAATGAAAAAGGGAAGGCGCTACAATGAGATCAGTAGAAAAATTAAAATAATGAAATTAAATAGAATTGAAATTGAATGAAAATATTAGAATTCAAAATTAGCTAGCGTAGTTTCAAATAAAAAATCCTTCAATGATTAGTTCTTTGAAAGAAAAATTACTGTAAAGAAAAAAATAGTAGTTAAAAATGAATGAATGAATGCATGAGAGAAAGAAAGATCTAGATAGAAAGAAAGAAAGAAAGATCTAAAAAGAATGATCCAAGAAGGAAAAAAGCTCTAGAAAGAAGGAAAGAAGAAGAAGAAAAAGAAGGGAAAACAACAATAACAACAACAACAAAACAACAACAACAACAAAAAAGAAACATGAGTGGTGGTCATTTCTACAAGACATCCGGGACTGCTTTTGCGTTTTCCATGTTCTTCCAGATTAATTACAGTAATTGATTTCGGTCCAAAATCAAAGAGAATCAAATTCCCTTCAGAGAGTATTAACAAACAAACCAGTTACGCAAGTGTCGCCTTTCATCAAGCTTTAACGAATAGGAACACAGCTACGGATATCACTGCGTCCAGAGGATTTGGAAACGAGTGACAGTTTGTCTTTCCTAGCAATCAATTCAGTCACGAAAAGCCTATCTAAAAACTATTTTCAAAACAGAGATCAGGTAACAATGGAAAAAACGGCGAACAAACCAGTTCAAAATATTTATATTATTTTCTGATTTTGTTGTTTCAGTTCAGCAATGTGACAGATCTACCAGATCTACCTTGATTTATAGTCCAATAGTGTAAACTTTGGAACTCACAATTCTATTTTATTAGTTCTGTGAAGCAAGATGATTACAGATATAGACAGAGTTGAACAAAGCCGATTACGTCGACAGAGTAGGAAAACCCAAGGAAAGCCAATCACTGTAACATCTGCATTTAAAAAGGTAACTTTCCACTTTAATCAAATCTAAGATTACAAAAGCACAGCTTGTTAGAATACTCTACAATAATATCCTTTGATAAAAATTAAACAATATGGATCCACAACAGTAAGGACATTTCCGGACACGTAAAAGAACAAAATCGTTCGACGCGCTGCGCTATTGAAACCTGTTAAGGAAGACCTGAAGTGGTCTACCAAAACATGATTCTATTTTTACCTAATGCTACATAAAAAATAATAATTACACGGCGGACTGCTGACAACCTCATAGACGTTACTCAAATTCACTATTAACTTCTTCGTTTACAGTAAAAAGAAAACCAAAGCAACACCTTCTTGGTTCGAAAAGATTATCTTCTCACAATGAACGATGTAAATCAGGAAGACTTAAAAAACTGGAGGGTGAAGACCAATCAGCGAAGCGACCTGGAAATCGCTTTAGAAACAGCTTTGTTTGTTATCATTGAGGTTTTAGCGTTAAGTGGAAATATCATGGTCGTAATAGCAGTATGTCGAACCAAATCTCTGAGATCCATCACACATCAGTACATAGTAACACTGGCCATTACTGACTTTGTTGTAGCTCTTCTTGTCCTTCCTTTATCCATCGCTAGCTCTGTGACGGGTAACTGGCCGTATGGACAACAAGTTTGTTACTTTCAAGGAATATGTATACTAATTTGGGGATGTTTCTCAATGACAATCGTGTCGTTAACCGCAGTCAATCGGTACTTTTGCGTCGTTAAGCCGAACATCTACAAAGCTTGGTTTACCACCAAGACCACTGCTGCTACTATAGCAACGAGTTTGACGTTCTGTATAGCACTGGTCGTTGGCTTTGAAATAGGTTACTCTGGGAGCTTCCAATTTGGGCCACACCTATTTTGCATTCCTCTTTTTCCGACGAAAGAAATTCTGATGTCAATTATGCTGCCAGCATTCTTCTTCTTCATACTCATCCCAATGGCTACAATGTTTGCGTGCTATTTCAAAGTCTATCGTCGAGTCAAACAACACACTAGGAAGGTAGCACCAACCTTTAACCGTTCTAAAACTAAACGTTTTCAAAAAGGTATCGAAGAGGCTCGAATCACCAAGACAGTTTTAGGCGTACTGGTGCTCTTCTTTGTTTTCTGGACTCCAATTTGCATCATTGGTACATTGTTTGTTTTAGGAGTGGCAGTGATACCAAGAGGCGTTCATCTACTGTATGACTACTTCATGATGGCAAATGCGGCGTCGAATCCAATTGTGTATGGATTATTCAATAAGGCTTTTCGATCGGAGTATGCTCGTATACTGGGATGTAAGCGCTTTCTGGCAAAAGGACGTCGAGTTGCTTTTTCTTTGAGAGAATTTACAGGAACTGATCATGAACTGAAAACAAGACGTGAGGTAGAAGATAAAGTTGAACAGATAGAGTGAACCGCTTAGGCCTAAATAGATTTCAATGTGTTAGACGTGCTCATGCAGTAAGGTCCGGCTGAATCCTCACCTCGCCTCAGTGCTCGTTCACCTACTCTCTGGGGCCCATTTCCCTTTTTGATGTTCAATTTTTAGTCATCTATATAATATAAGTGTATATTTTTCATAATGTATTTCTTGAACGTATATCATTTTGTGTGTATTCGTATATTGTAAATGTGTCATCATATCTATGAGAATTTTTGTATTTGATTATATGAACTTTATTCAGATTTTTTTTTCACTATAATAAACGGTTTTCTATACTTTAAGTTCTCTGACCTTCAAATTAATCATTCTCTCAATAATCAATATTTTTATGTTAAATACTAGATTAGCTCTGCTATTTAGTTGACATTCACCATTGTAAGTCCGTTATTATTTTTTATTTTATTTTTTTCCGAAAATCCTGATAACTTTACGGGCCTCTTATTGACGGGAAAATTACGGGAATGCGCGCGTTTACCCGCAAACGTGCCTGCAAAATAGTAGGAATTGAAATTAACGCGGGCTTCGAGAAACATTCGTAAACCGGCTTGATCGAGTAAGGTTAATGGGTCTTAATGGGCCCGTAAAATTATAGGGTTTTTAGAAAAACAGACCCGTGGTCTTAAATGTTTTCTAATAATTTGTTTCCAGAGATAATTTTCAGATCATATTCTCATTTGAAATGGCAACCCCTCGTCTCCCTAGTTACCAAAATAAATGAAATCTAATCCAGTACTCCTTTAAGTCACTATGTATCACTCAATTTTTTGTCCCATTTTTAAAGTATTCCTTAAATCTTAATACCTTGGTATGGCTTCGATAAATACTTGACGCAAGACCGAAATGGAAATTTGTCAGGCTTTTAACCACTGTCAGTTTAATTTGTATGTAAGCGATAGGCATTTCCAAGACTTAACGACTGTTTGCATATTGTTTTTAAAGCTCCTATGACGCAATTTTTTTTGTTTTAAAAAGGCCGACTTCATATTTCTGAGTTATGAATGTTTTGAATGTTCTTATGCTAATATGATGACGTCAAAAGGAGGCACATTTATTATACTCAATCCAGCAGCAAGTGATAACATGCGCATGTCTCCAACTTCTTTTGTCTTGGACAAATGGATAATTTTGAAAGAATAATTTCTAGCTGTTCATACTTCTGCACTCGAATGTAATGCTCCCAAAAACTTTGGGGAGACTATATACGACTCTATTTATGAGAAAGGTAGCCCTAAGCCAGGTTAAAACCGTAATTGAGGCCACTTCCGTTCAGCGGCTCGCGCATACTCGTCATGTTATCACTTGCTGTTACTCAATCCAAAATACTGGAATTTTTATGCAAGTTCTATTGTTTAATTAGTGCTATTTTGTACTAAGTAGTGCAAAGTATATATATATTGCACGCTTTTTGTTTGTACTCTAATGAGCATGCGTTGAGTTAATAGTTTTTGTAGATTGATGACAGTTCGAGGGCTTTTAAGACATGCGCTGAGACAAATAAACCCGTCCCACACGTGTTAAATTGATGAGCAGTGTCTAGTATCAGTCAATAACAGAAAAACAATTAACCAAAAGCTTTTCGGTGTGGAGAGCAAGCCCGTTTTAGTTTAATTTTTTTAGTTTAGTTTAGTTTAGTTTAGTTTTTAGTTTTGTTATGTTGAGCTTAGTTTTGTTATGTTGAGCTTAGTTTAGTTTAGCTTAATTTTCTTTTTTGTTTTGTTTTGTTTTGTCTGCCAGCATGACATTTTGTACTTATAACTGGTCATAATTTCATTCACCATTGAAGCAAGCAATGCCTTATATTTTACAAACTGAATCAAGTGGTAAACAATATGCATCGGCATCCTTAACAGCGTTTATTTCACAAACAAAATATTCCGGCTAATTATTTCACAGCAAGGGACCGCCTACTCAATTACAGTTAAGACTCAACTGTAGATAGCAGAGTAACTTCAAAACAGCAAATATAATCATAAATGTACGAAAACTAACAAGATGGGACAAATGACGTTGTCTGTTTTGGCTCAAATAGTGACTATCGTGAACATGGCTCTCCAAGCAGTTAAAGGTACTGTCTTTCATAGAAAGATATATATTTTTCCGACATTGTAGATTCCCGAGGCAAGACGTTTTTATCTTGAACTGAATCCTTGAGAGAGTATTGCTCCAACGAATCTTTTTTAAGAAATTAAATCACATAAACGATTTCAACCCCGTTAAAACGATCTAGATTTGAAAATGAGCTCAATTTTTCACCTCCCCCGATGCCGTGCCATAAGAAGTTGGTCGTGTAATTTTAACAATTCATGTTTGCCTTTTTTTCCAGGTTTTCCCGGGAAACTATGACAGAAACACCATAGTCACAAACAAGCTTGAAGAACCCATCAAGGCAAGACATATTCGACTGATTGTATTTGAAAATGTCCGCTGGGCCACGATGCGAATGGAACTATATGGCTGCAATGAGTTAGGCACGTGATCAGTTTCCTCGATGTTCAACTCGTGGATACGACAGGGCGGAAAAACGTTTAATAGCCTCTCATTATAAAGACACCATAGATTTTTTAAGCTCAATATTGCACATGCCATTTTAGACACAAAGGCCAAAATATCAAATAATATCAAATTCTGAGATATAATGCACTGTACTTTGGGAGAGTTAACATTTTGATCAGCAGAAAAATCATTGTTTTAATAAATATTTCTGCGAATCTTTACTGTAACGTCACAAGGTTTTGTAAAAAAGTTTTTAGTAAAGCCAGTAAAAGTGTAGCAGTTACTGTTTTTCATACTTCATCATCGTTTATGAAAAAACTATGAAAACGGCCAGATTAAAAAATTAATTTAAAAAACTAAAAATTAAATCAAAAAATTAAAATCAATTAAAGTCGGTTGAGGTATAAATAATAAATATTAAATATATATTAAATATAAGTTGAATTAAATATTAAAATTAATAAAACTGATTCAGAAATAGATAATGGCACCCAAAAATCTTATCACGCGGACCGATTATTTTGGGCACGACACCCCAATCAGACCAACAATTTTTCTGTTATGGGTGCCGTGCCAAAAATTATGCGTGGGCGTGCCCATGGCGTGCCATAAATCGGTTGCAGCTAGGATATCAAGTCCCTAGTCCGCGTGCTTGCAACGCCGTACCCAAAACTCTTCTCGTGTAAAAGCACTTCAATTTGGAAACAAAAATTGCCCCCGTCCCCTCCAGTTTTGTTTTGTTGTTTTTGTCCCCCACAAGCATGACATTTTATACTTAAAACTAGTCATTATTTCGTTCAGGAATGCCGGCCTTCTGTTTTGAAAATTCAACAAAGAGGTTAACCATAGCACCGACATAACAGCGTTTATTTTTCAAACAAAAAAAGGCGGCTTATGTGTCACAGCAAGGGACTGCCGACTCAATTACAGTTAAGACTCAACTGTAGATACTATAGTAACTTTACAGCAGCGATATTAAAATCATAAATGTACGGAAAGTAACAGAAGATGGGAAAAATGTTGTTCTTTGTATTTGCCTACATCTTGACCATCGTGAATATGGCTATCAGAGTTAAAGGTACGTTTTGCCAGTCTTTCATATAATTATTGATATGTATTTTTCTCATATTGTGTAATGTAGATTTCCGAGGTGAGACGTTTTATCTTGAGCTGAATTCTTTGTGAGAGAACCGTTCTATCGAAATTTTTTAAGGAAATTAAATCACACAAATGACTTCAAACCAATTACTCTAGTTTTTACTCCGATGAAGGGCTAACGCTAGACACGTCAGTAAGGTATCTCCTTTTTTACGATGTTACATTCATTCCTTGTCGTATTTTATACATTGAGGCAGCCCAAACTAGTGTGCTCACGCGCTAGTCTGCTTTCATACCAATCAAAACAATCTTGATTTGAAATATTTTCACCTCCCCAGATGTTTTTCAAAATAATGGATCAAGCAAATTATACATGAAATAAAATCCTTTAAATAATGATACAGGATCCATCAAAGCTAAATTCCTTATGAAACATTTTTTTCAAATTTTGTCTACTGTAAATTGATTCCAAACAGGAGAAGATGGTTGTAGAGATCTTCAATATCTCAACTGCGTGGAAAACAAAACCTTGACAGGACACGTACTAAGCAATTTCAGCCTAGTGACACCTGCATTAGAAAAATGTCAGCAAAAATGCTTTCGTGAAGGTAAATGTGTCTCCTACAACTTGGGGCCAGTGCGAGGGCATGTCAGGTCGTGTGAATTGAATGCTGCTGACCACTCGACTCGACCGGATTTCTTCGTCTCAAAAGAAGGCTATGAATACTGCCCTATTAAGGTGTGTATCAGAAAACAACTGAGCGTTACATTAGCAATATATCACGCCATCTTATATATTTCAGTTGGTCCGACTTAGAACACTGGGGTTAAGCATTTGCGCATGCGCGAGCTTTCGCGCACCCGCGTCTTGACCACAGGAAGCCCATCGCGCCTTTTGGCCTTTTTTTCTTCTATCGACTGTGAGGGTATCTTTTTATCTTATTCTATAAGAAAGATATTGAAGATATTGATTAGCTTTAGCCTTTAACTTTATCTTAAGCTTTAGCCGTTAAGTAACTCAACTTCTCGGCTTTTGGATTTTTTACCAAAGGATTTACAATTTTTAAGATTTTCGCCATACCTAGACCTGCTGGACTAATGATTTGACCACGGTATTTCATGGTAGTTGATTAAATTTTGTTTCCAACAGGATCATTGTTTATCCAACCCTTGTCCAGCTGGGAGACTCTGTACACCTGACTTCTCATGGGACACGTTCAACTGTGATGGTGAGTAAAACATTTGGGTTCCCTGTGTTACCGTAACTTAAGAAACAATGCTGTTGTTTTATACGCCGGATAGACGAGAAACTATTCCTCTGAATTATTAATTATAGACATTAAATAAATACATAAATAACATAACTATAAATCAATCAATCAATATTTGTTGGTCTTACCATATCAAGACAATTCCCAATAAAAAGCGGTGTCGTTCACACGGGCTATCAACTCTATTCCATATTTGGGCTGGCATTATCTTAATTGGAAGTCACGTAGATCCTTTTTTTTTTTTTCCTGCCATTTTGAGTCTTAAATGGTCGAAAATTTGACCACAACTTGCAGCTATTGCAGCGATGAACTGCACATCACATCGTCCTCCATCTTGAAAATGGCTTAGAAACCTCGCATTGCGATAAACAGGAAGCCCAATAGTAGAAACACAGGAAGCCCGCGCGAACGATACCAATTGTTTGATATATGTAGGTGGAGGTTGGACTCAATGGGGTTCATGGCGAACTGAGTGCTTTCAGTCGGTGCATACTTGCAAACCAAATAGAACAAGAACTTGTACGAGTCCTGCTCCACAAAAAAATGGTGCTAATTGCCCTGGCCCAGCAGTAGACACCGCGGCAATGGAATGTTATGTCACTCAAGTCAACACAACCGGTAAGGGAATGTACAGGGTGTCCCGGAAGTTCGTACCCTGATGTTTTCGATTTAATATCTTATTTTGCAAGTGGAAAAGCCTTTTCTTTGACATTTTATTATGAAAAATCTTGTAGTCTTGTCTTAGTTCTGATGGTCTTAGACTTTACATGTTATTTGATTACATTTTCTTGTCAAATTAGGTGATTTTCAAATACCCGTATTATTTCCCGTCATGCTTTTCACAGTTAGCATGATTAAAATTAAGTTTCCCTATGATTTTATCATTTCTGGTGGTAAACAAATTAAACAATTTTCTAATTCTTAGCCTTGAAAAAAATTTGGAACTATTAAAAATAGTGTAGGGACTAGACCAGTGAACCAGAGGTCAATATTTGTTCTCTTTGTAAATACTATGAAAACCAATAAAAAATCACAACCTCTGGTGCCCGGGTAAAAAGAGTTAAAAGACGTATAATTAAAAACCATCGAAAATCGACTCATTCGAAGGCTCTTGTTAATTCTGAAACGCAAAGGCGCAAAGCTAGAGTATTCGTCGAATATTTTTTTATTTATGTAGGCCTTAGGTTTCCATTTGTTAAAAAGCCATATATTGACTACTACTTCATGCTGTTGTTGTTGTATAACTGAACAACAACAACAACAAAAAGAATTAACACTATTGGTGCTAATGGTGTAAAGATATATAGTCGAATCTAACTTGAATAGTGCCTAAACATAAAGTAGTAAACTATATACTCATTCAGGTTGTGAGAGCCCACTAGGAATGGAAGATGGACGAATTCCTGATAACCAGATTACTGCCTCGTCATATTATGTTTCATCAAGGCATACGAGAAGCTTTGCTCCATGGTATGGCCGACTGAACAGAAAGAACGACGCCTCAAGCGTTGGTGGATGGTCAGCACGATTACCAAAGAAAGGAGAGTACATACAAATTAACCTTGGCAGTGTTAAGGTCATCACCATGGTAGCAACACAAGGAAGATATGATTTTGATCAATGGGTGACCAAGTACTCTTTGGCGTACAGTATCGATACTAATACATGGCTAGAGTACCAAGGAGACTGCATTAGGGTTAGAAATACTGTATATAGTTCAAAAGAGTATAATCAAGGGACTTGGTAACGCGCGCTTGTCACGTGATGTGACGTATTGTCCCGGCTTTAAAGCTAATTTTAGAACTGCTTTCCGACCGTGAGCCATTTGCGCACATTGGGCATGAGAGTTTTAATTACTATACAAATTACTTGAACCGAGTTCTAAAAATAGCCCAAATGCGGCCAAGGTCTCATAATTTTTATGAGTACCGCAGGTTTTTCAAATTTCGCGCGCTGAATCTCAGTGTAGCCACTAAAATTTTGGGCTTGAGCTGTCATCTGTACTTTTAATTTAATTCACAATGTTTAAATGTTATCTCAAGTATACTAGAATCCGCACTTGGACAAAGTTTGTTTTTGTCTCTCGATGCTAGACAAATTTCCACGTGCATTTGTTTCAAATCGTTTTTCCGGGGAAAATCAGCATATTTTGGTGGGAATTTGATCTCAAGAAAATCCCCCCCCCCCCCCCCCCTTTGCTCAGGCCTCGCTACGCCCCTGCTGAATGTTCTATGCTCTCCTAGTTGATATATTTTATAACATAACTCGACGTGAATCTTGCCAGATTAATCAATATATTACCAATTCAAAGCGCCCATTCGTTGTGGCACGACACCCGCTAGAGCGGTTTTGACCGCACCAGTGCTGTGATGTTTATAAAAATATTCGAAATTCCTGCCGTAACCGTACCGTGCAGTGACCGTGCCGTTTTCACAGTCATACGAAATCTGCTCTATTACTATCGTGTGAACAGAAAATGTGTTGGTGCCGTACCCAAAGAAATCGGTCCATGTGCCAAAGGGGGGTGCCGTGCCATAATAAGTTGGTCATTTTAACAATTCATTTTGCCTCTTTTTTCCAGGTTTTCCCGGGAAACTATGACAGAAACACCATTGTCACAAACAAGCTTGAAGTACCCATCAGGGCAAGACATATTCGACTGATTGTATTTGAATTAGTCCGCTGGGCCTCGATGCGAATGGAACTATATGGCTGCGATGAATTAGGCCCGTGATCAGTTTCCTCGATATGTTCAACTCGTGGATACGACAGGGCGGAAAAACGTTTAATAGCCTCTCATTATAAGGACACCATAGATTTTTTAAGCTCAATATTTTGCACATACAAGCCGTTTTGGACACAAAATAGAATATCAAATAATATCAAAATTTGTCACTGTACTTTGGGAGAGTTGCATTTTGGTCAGCAGAAAAATACACTGTTTTAATGAATATTCCCGTGAAGCTTTATTGTAACGAGTCACAAGGTTTATGAAAAAAGTACGAAAACAGCCGCTTAGCTGTATTTCCATATGTCCGTGGATACTTGACGTGAAGCGTAGATAGAACAGATGTCGTATGAGTGTGAAACGGACTGCGCCGTGCCGTGACCACGTCAGTGCCGCCGCCGGATGTCTATAAAAACATTCGAAATTCCTGCCGTAACCGTGCCGTGACCGTGCGGTGCCGTTTTCACAGTCATACGAAATCTACTCTAAGGATTATTACCATTAGTTTTGTTACATAATTAATAGTGCTTTCAGCATGAATTGAATTGATTTGTTAAATTTGATAAATATTATAATCATAGTAATATATAATTGCTATTTTAACAATTATAGAAATCAATGATTGTAAATTAATCTTTTTATCCATATGTTGCTGTTATGATTGTAAATGCTTTAGCAATACCTGTATGTAAGGTCATGCCAATAAAGCTTGTTACTATCTATTAGGCAGCCATCCCATTTTAAACGACTACCTTGTAGTTGACCATCAAGGCCCTTCCATTACGAGCAAATGCAGCTTTTCTTCGTCTACACGAGCAACTGATTTCATGCGACAAATATTTTTGTCATGGAATTTGGTCAAATTTTCTCATCCACATGAGCCATATCAAACGTGCACTTCTCTATGAAAATTTGTCGTTCGCACGGCCATGAAGTCTATTCTATATTTGGGCAGGCATTACCTTATTTGGAAGTCAAGTAGATCTGTTTTTGTTGATTTTCCTGCAATTTGAAGCCTCAAACTGTCAAAATTCCATCAAAACTTGCAGATATTGTAGCGATGAAACATCACATTGTCCACCATCTTGAAATTAGCTTAGAAACCTAGCTTTTTGGTAAACAGGAAACCCAATAATAGAAACACAGGAATCCCACAAGAACGACACAATTTGATTGATATGCAAAAGTTATTATTTGTCATGGAAACTTTGTCATAAAAATTTAAATAAAATAAAATAAATTTAAATGAAAGGTAAATAAAAATTGAATTGAAAGATTAAAAAAAATAACTTAAAAAACTGGAAATTAAAATTAAAAAAATGAATTAAGTTAATTAAAGTTAGTTAAGTCAGTTGAGGTAACGTTTGCATAAAGGTATCAAGATACCTCAAAAAAATTAAAGTTGAATTAAAAATTAAAACCAATATAAATTCATAAATTGAATTAAAGTTGATTAAAGTTAGTTTCGATAAGGCAAAGTGTGCGTCTAGGTATCTAAGATCACAAAGGCAGGGAGTACTATTAGTACTAAGAGAGTACAGGGAGAAGTAAATTTTTGAATTCTAAATTTGTAAAAGTTTATTTTGCCGTTGCGCTACGTCAAGAAATCTGGCTATTTAAAACAGTAAGGTATATGTCTGTCCCTCATTACTCAATGCACAGCAAGAGATCAACGTGATCTTAGAACCTATTTTCATTGTTTATAGTTCCCCGAATTCACAATACGAAATTTTTCATTGTTTGTAGTTCCCCGAATTCACAATACGAAAGCCCGGTTTCCACGACAAACGTTTTCAATTGTGTAAATTTCTAAGCTTCACAGTACAAAAGCCCCTCACCTAGAAATAAAAGCACGGCAGCTGCAATTTTATCGTGTAAATGGACATATGTTTAGCACGGGCGCTCAAGATTTTAAGGGTACCGCGTCCGATTTACACGACAGCTATTCTATGGCATGGCACTCAAAAATCTTATCACGCGGACCGATTATTTTGGGCACGACACCCCAATCAGACCATCAAATTTTCTGTTCACATGATGATGGAGGAGGCAGCATGGCCGAGTGGTCAGAGCGTTGGTCTCGCAATCTGGCGGTCCCAGGTTCGATTCCCGCTCTGGCCACTAGCTGAGACTGAATTTGTTCCGATTTCGATTAGTTCAAATTCAGTTTCTCGGCCATGCTTGTAATATAGCCAACTGGTTTGCCTCCTTGCCAGTTGGGATTCTTAATCCATTTATGTTTGATTTATATGATTTAGTTAGGATTTGTAAATTGAGCTGAAAAGCCCTGTTGAGGGAGTCTCAATCATGTATGTTTTTTATGATAATTACGGGTGCCGTGGCAGAAATGGTGCGTGGGCGTGCCCAGAATTAGCAGTGGCGTGCCATAAATAGGTTGCGGCTAGGATATTAAGTCCCAAGTCCGCCTGCTTGGAGCGCCATGCCCAAAACGTTTTTCGTATAACAGTACTTGAATTTGGAAACAAAAATTATCCCCGTCCCCTCGAGTTTTTTTTGTCGTTTTTTGCCCTAAAAGCATGATATTTTATACTTAAAACTGGTTATTATTTCGTTCAGGATTTAAGCAAGTTATGCCAACCCTATGTTTTGCAAATTCAACAAAAAAGTCGGCTTATATTTCACAGCAAGGGGCCGCCCACTCAGTCGACCATCTATATAGTTAAGACTCAACTGTAGATACCATAGTAACTTTACAACAGCGATATTAAAATCATAAATGTATGGGAAGTAGCAGAAGATGAGAGAAATGTTGTTCTTTGTATTGGCCCACATTTTGACCATCGTGAACATGGCTATCAGAGTTAAAGGTACGTTTTGCCAGTCTTTCTTATAATTAATATGTATTTTTCTTATATTGTGTAATGTAGATTTCCGAGTTAAGACGCTTTATCTTGAACTGAATTCTTTGTGAGAGAACCGTTGTATCGATTTGTTTAAGGAAGTTAAATTACACAAATGACTTCAAACCAATTATTAATAATCTTATTTTTACTCCGGTAGAAACGTCAGTAAGTTATCTCCTTTTTTAACGACGTTACAAGCTTCCATTCATCCTTTGTTGTATTTGATACATCGAGGCTACCCAAACTATTTCACTCGCTAGACTCCTTTCAAACCAATCAAAACAATTATCTTGATTTGAAAATGAGTTCATTTTTCACCTCCCTAGATGTTTTTTAAAATAATGTATTGATCCGGATGGAGCAAATCATTCATTAAATAAAATCCTTTAAGTAATGATACAGGATCCATCAAAGCTAAATTTCTTATTAAACATCTTTTTCAATTTTTGTCTACTGCAATTTTTTTCTCCAAACAGGAGAAGATGGTTGTAGAGATCTTCAATATCTCAACTGCGTGGAAAACAAAACCTTGACGGGACACGTACTAAGCAATTTCAGCCTAGTGACACCTGCATTAGAAAAATGTAAGCTAAAATGCTTTCTTGAAGGCAAATGTGTTTCCTACAACTTGGGGCCAGTGCGAGGGCATGTCAGGTCGTGTGAATTGAATGCTGCTGACCACTCGACTCGACCGGGTTTCTTCGTCTCAAAAGAAGGCTATGAATACTGTCCTATTAAGGTGTGTATCAGAAAACAACTGAGCGCCAACTACAAACTTTGACATTAGCAATCACATCATCTTATATATTTTGGTCCGACTTAGAAGACTGGAGTCAAGCGTTTGCGCATGCGCGCGCTTTCGTGGGTTTTCGCGCGCCCGCGTCTTGACCACAGGAAGCTCATCGCGAAATCCTAGCTTATTTTTGGCCTTTTTTCTTTCAATAAGTTCTATAAAATTGGCCAACTCCTTCAGTCTTCAATACCTTTTTTATAGAACAAGATAAAAAGATAACTTCACAGTCGACAGAACTGAGAAAGAAAATTAAGTATCTTTAATACTATAATTATCTTTAGTAGCTTTAGCCTTTAGTTTTATGTTGAGCTTTAGCCTTAAAGTAACTTAATTTCTCGGCTTTGGGATTTTTCACTAAAGGGTTTACAATTTTT
The DNA here is from genome assembly GCA_029948255.1 of Telmatactis stephensoni. Lineage (NCBI taxonomy): Eukaryota > Metazoa > Cnidaria > Anthozoa > Actiniaria > Isophelliidae > Telmatactis > Telmatactis stephensoni. Next base: position 113,166 of record JALIZF010001243.1, on the reverse strand, counting down.
AAGATCAGTTTTCGGCGCCATACCTAGACCTGCTCGACTCATGATTTGACCACGGTGTTTTATGGTACATATTAGGTTAGTTAATTAACTTTTATTTTCAACAGAATCATTGTTTATCCAACCCTTGTCCAGTTGGAAGACTTTGCACACCTGACTTTTCATGGGACACGTTCAACTGTGATGGTGAGTTAAACATTTGGGTTTCCTGTCTTTCCGTAATTAAGACTGACAATGCCGATGTTTTATACGCCCGATAGACGAGAAACTATTCCTCTGAATTATTAATTATAGACATTAAATAAATACATAAATAACATAAATAAATCAATCAATCAGTATTTGTTGGTCTTACCATATCAAGACAATTTCCAATAAAAAGCGGTGTCGTTCGCACGGGCTATCAACTCTATTCCATATTTGGGCTGGCATTACCTTATTTGGAAGTCACGTAGATCCATTTTTGTTGATTTTTTCTGCCATTTGGAATCTTAAATGGTCGAAAATTTGACCAAAAGGTGCAGCTATTGAAGCGATGAAACACATCACATTGTCCTCCATCTTGAAAATGGCTTAGAAACCACGCATTTCGATAAACAGGAAGCCCAATAGTAGAAACACAGGAAGCCCGCGCGAACGACACCAACTGTTTGATATGTGTAGATGGAGGTTGGACTCAATGGAGTTCGTGGCGAACTGAGTGCTTTCAGCCGGTGCATACTTGCAAACCAAATAGAACAAGAACTTGTACGAGTCCTGCTCCACAAAAAAATGGTGCTAATTGCCCTGGCCCAGCTGTAGACACTGCAACAATGGAATGTTATGTACCTCAAGTCAACACAACCGGTAAGGGAATGTACAGGGTGTCCCAAAAGTTTGTGCCCCTGATTTTTTTTTCGATCCATCATGCAGAGACCTTAAGATTGACGTTTATGGCAAACAGTAACCGTCAAACATATAAGCAAACTTTAGCTATCTGTCCTCAGCCGTTTGTACACTTCACTTTGTAAAATTCACTATCTCTGTACAGAGCTTAATTGTCAGCTTTATTCTCATTCAGGTTGTGAGAGCCCACTGGGAATGGAAGACGGACGAATTCCTGATAACAAGATTACTGCCTCGTCATACGCATTCTCCAACAAAAATACTAAGCATGCTCAATGGCATGGCCGGCTGAACAGAAAGAACGACGCCTCAGGCATTGGTGGATGGGCAGCAGGATCCAAAAATAAAGGAGAGTACATCCAAATTGACCTTGGCAGTGTTAAGGTCATCACCATGGTAGCAACACAAGGAAGATATGATTGCTGTGATCAATGGGTGACCAAATACTCTTTAGCGTACAGTAACGATACTAATACATGGCTAGAGTACCAAGGAGACTGCGTCAGGGTTAGAAATACTGTATATAGTTCAAAAGAGTATAATCAGGAGACTGGGTAACGCGCGCTTGTCACGTGATGTGACAATGTCCCGCTTTAAGGCTAGTTTTAGAACTGCTTTCTGCGCCGCAAGCGTGCGGAGAGTTTTAAACGGCACGGTAACTGCACGATACGGTTACAGCAGGAATTTCGAACGTTTTTATAAATACTACGGCACTGTCACGGTCACGCACGGTGCGTCCCACTCATACGAAAACCGCTCTCTATGTATTCGCTACCAGCAAAAGCAGAATTACTTGGAACCAAGTTCTAAAAACAGCTCAAATGCGAGCAATGTCTAAAATACCAGACAACAACGTTTTTGAACTGATCTAGTCGCACCTGGTTGACAAGTCAGTTACGTTATCATTTTTATCAGTTTGTTTTACTAGTATATACTCATTTTCTCTTTATGCTCATTTTCTCTTGGATCAAGGTATTGCGCGCGTTTGTTATCAGACCGAATTTCAGTCACTAATATGTTTGCCTCTTTTTTAGGTTTTCCCTGGAAACTATGACAGAAACACCATTGTCACAAACAAGCTTGAAGTACCCATCAGAGCAAGACATATTCGACTGATTGTATTTGAAAAGTCCGGTTGGGCGACGATGCGAATGGAACTATATGGTTGCAATGAATTAGGCTAGGTCCGTAATCATTTCAATTTCTAGATTGCGAGCAGACCAGCCACTTTTCCATCAAATGCAGTAAAGCTAGACTCGTCAAATTCCTGTTCGGCTAACAATTTCAAAAACAAGGTTAACCTTGTCTTTGAAAGTGTGTCTGCTCACAGTCTCCAAACAGGGCAGTTTCACTATCACTTAGCACTTTTGAGTTTTTCTCATTTAAATACATATAGCTAAATGCACTTCAGGTGCTTACGAGGTCAACTTAATTCTCGTGTTTTATTTAGTGGGAAATGTTTCATTAATATTCTTTGTAGTCAAATGTAGAAGGAATGTAAAGCTTAGTTTAGCCTACATGTTATCACCAACTGTCATCACAAGAAAATATACTATGTACTTATTATATTGACTGAGTGGGAGGTTCGGACAAGAAAACATTTAGCTCGAGGTTATAGGAGCAAGGATGGCACAGTTGGTTAGTGCGCGGCCTTCGGTGCGAGAGGTCCCGAGTTCGATTCCCAGTGACTTCACATCCTTGTTTCGACTTCTTTCCTTTCCGTGTAGCTTTAAGTAGCTTTAAATACCCTTAAAACGGAGCACTGATGGAGAGAGGGGGGGTAAAATGAGCGCACCGTCGGTTTCCTGGAAGATTAGCTCGGCTAAAGGAACTACCGACGTTAAACAAGGTCCTTTACCTTTACCTTTTTTATGCCGTGCGGACCGAGCGCAAATCGACCAGGAGCCAAATATTTTCATTAGGTATTTTATCATATGACTGGTTTTTATCACCATTTTATAGATATTTTTGATGCGCGCTCGGGTCCGCGTTCCGGATATGTTTTTTTCCGGACTACAATCGAAAAGCCGTCCGGACCTGCACACGTCACTTCTTTCGAAGGTTTTCTTAAGAGCGCGCGCACGGGGGAAAATACGGTCATATGATAATTGTTGCAATTATGTAGCTGGATAATAAGAGTGTTCCAAAATGTCTATAAAACTATCAATGTTTGGTTCTAAAAACAAATAATCTTCTGAATTAAACGTCACTAATATAAACGTTAGGCCAAATTTACGCAAGCAAGTTTTACTTGACAAGCAAACCTTTCGTACAGACCACGAATAATTGTCTTTTTTTATTCCTTGTCATTAAGCTACCTTGTTGAAAAGATCTGGAAAGCTAGCGTGTCATTTTTTTTCTTGTCATGGTGAAGTCTACTTGACGGACAACGAGGAAACTCAACAGGTTCAATAAATTTTCTTGACAAGAACAACATGCCAAAGAAAATTTGTTGATCGGTCACACTATGAACAACAAAAAAATTGTCGAAAAAACTTAAGGGAAACTCGCTCGTGTAGGTAAGGCTTTATGGGGGAATACCTAAAACCAGAACAGGGACGTGGGGACAATTAAAGATGCGTTGCCTCATATGTCAAAGAAGGCAGAAAAGGTAATGCAAAACTCAGAAATAGCATTGATAAAGTTAACGTGCTATCTTCTATAACGAATGGAAGGCACTAAAAAGTAATACATTTTGTTGAAGACAGAGGTTTTTCTAATCGAAAAATATGGCGTCCAGGTCCCGTGTCCCGGTCCCGCGTCCCGGTCCCGCGTCCCGTTCCACATTCCCCGTACCGGATTTGGGTATTCCCGCTTTATGGTCAGATCGACAGCAGGAAGTGATGTAACTTTTTGTATTCCATGCAGCTGGTTTCCCTAGGTTTTACAAATACAATTATACATTAAGCATTGATCAGTATCCCTGACAACGTGGATGTAGGGGTTGTATTCATTGTGCCATTCATTATCCGCAGCAAGGGCCTGACTCAAGTCAGAAACTCGAGCAGGTCCGTGGATAACAAAAATAGTATTTTAGAGCGCGTCAATTATCACTGAAGAAGGTATCAAAGAATGGAAGGAATCGCGATGATAGTTTTTGTCGTTCTCGTTGTGGTCGAGAACTTTGTTCTCCATGTTAAAGGTACGTTGTTGCGGGGCTTTGGTAAAGGAGGATCTTTACTGACGTCCATGTTTACAATTTGCTTCATTAGAATTCAGTTAAAAATCGATAAAGTTACAAACTGAGTCCAAAACTTTTAAGAACTTTTTAATATAACAAGTAATCTACGAAATTTTTAGCTCTTCTTTGCAATATTATGAGAGATTGTAAAGATTTTGAAATTGCAATCAGGATCCATAAAATTCAAAGTTTATAAAGATAAGTTCAATTCAAAGTTTATATAAGAGACAAAATCTTTATAAACTTTGAATATTATGAGCCTGATATCAGCTTCTAATTTGCTTTCGAATTTCTGCCTGGGAAAAGCGCTGTTGAGCTAGTCTATAACCTCCGGCTGTTAAATTTAGAGTTTTTAAAACTGCATCACGCAAAATTAAAACTATGCCATGAGTCAAACTCAAATTTCCAAGGAGACTTAATTGTTCCATATTCTTTCAATATTCAGAGTTGATTTGGTTTTTATTTGGTTGAAAAGAGAAATGCCTATGCTTATGAACAAATTAAAAATTGTAAACAAAGATTCGCATATCGTTTTCTAATAGCTAGAGATTTCCACTGAAAGCAAAGCATTTTTTCAAACCAAATTTCTTGAAGAAATGACCTGAAATTGCAGTTGCAGTTGACGTTTTTAAGGGGAACACCAGAGGGCTTAAGAAAAGTGTGCAGGTTAATACCATTTACAATTTAACTGTCATTTGGATTGTCTAAATGGAGATTATTGAGAAAATTTTAACGAATGGCTGTTAACAAGCTAGCTAAGCGGTATATTAGATTATCTCATAACGGCACCTGACTTCAAAGTTACAACTATAACGACCGAGTTCCTAACAAAATTAAATGAGTTGAATCAATAACAATCGTTGAAAATGTATGTATAGTTAGTTGGCACTGACCTAACAATTACTAAGGGCCACCTGTTTCCCAATTTCTCGAGAAAAACAATTAGTAGTAGTTTGGCTAAACACTAGAAAAGTCGTACTTCAATGTTAGCTTTACTCTTTGTTATGGAAACAATTAAAAATACCTTAGTAGCCTGCATTCCGTCGTGATATTTTCCGAAAAGAGAATAAGAAAGAAGGAAAGAGAGAGAGAGAGAGAGAGAGAGAGAGAGAGAGAGAGAGAGAGAGAGAGAAATTAAGAAAGAAGGAAAGAAAGAAAGAATTTTAAAACAACTATGTACAAACCAAAATTCTTCCCTTTTTTATTGAGAATACCGCTAATGAAACACATGAATTTTTGATTGAAAACTCATGCACGAATGAAATAGTTTTGAATCATTTTGTTGTAATAAGCAGCACTATAACTTACCTAGAAAAGTAATACATTATTCACTTATGCATCATTATACTCTTTGAAATAAAACACAGAGATGTATATTTTAAATTCTCCGTTGGTCAAATCCCGGGGGGGGACTCCGATCGTAAATGGACGGGGATGCTCGTCGTACCTTTTAGGGGTCAAAATCTGCAATTTGGTACCTTTTAGGGTGTCTCAGACTTAAGTGGACTACCAGAGACATAGCTGGTACCTTTTAGGGACTGTTTTGGGGTAAATAAACTACCTAAAATGCGCATGAAAGGGATGATTTCGATGATCTGAATTGAATCTTCAAAGCACATCGATAACAAAGTGTTTCATTACTTTAATTCTTTATTATTGTTTTGAATTGGTACCTTTTAGGGGTAGAAATGATTTGTTGCCACTCCCACTCAGGTACCTTTTAGGGGTCATTTTCAAAATTTCCGACGAGCATCCCCGTCCTCTTATATATAGGAGTCCCCCCCCCGGGGGTCAAATCTGCCGACCACTCGTTAAGACAGTATAGCAAATAGCCGACTTCCGAGATACACTTCACTTGCCACATACAAAAGTATCAAGACGAGGCTACGTGCATAAAGCTCAGTCATTCGTAACAAGACAAAAGTTTTAGCACGTAGCCTCGTAAATCATTTGTATGTGGCAGGTGAAGCATATCTTGGAACTGGACTATTGCTTATTCAATTTCAGTAATGAAAAACTTCCTTCAATGTACTATAAAATTAAAGTCGCAGACTTTATTGACTCATTGTCATACATACAAAAAGTTCTGCATTCTGATTGGCTGAGAGCAGCCCAATTTATTTTAAATTTTTGCAACTAGCCAATTAAATTTAATTTTACGTTTTGCACTAAAAATTTGAAGATATGTACTTCAAAATTTCAAAATAAAATGCCTTGGTGAAGAAATGCCCGTTATTTTTGCTGAATCTGTCTGAATCTGCTGAATCACATTGTTTTATCGTACAATTTGGAATAAATAACCACTCGTAAATTTTTCAATACTTACGAATTGCACTCGCCTAATGGGCTCGTGCAATTTTTTGACCATTGAAAAATGTACTCGTGCTCATTTATTCCAAATTGCATTCCAAATCACGTGATTATGGTGCTAAATTTCAAGTTTTGTGCGCGGATGGAAGTATTATATTGATATCGGCTTTATAAGTAAATAAATATTGTCACTATAAATATCATTGCTATCTGTCTTTCGGGTGCATCGAATTTTTTTATTGCGGTACCATACCAAATCAAATAGAGACCAGAATTTCAGTCATAGATTTCATAATCACTTTTATATATATAGATATAAATTTTACGTTGTTTAATTTTAAATCCAAATAAGATTCTTGTTCAGACTCAGTACTGTAAATCCTCTTTCTCCAAACAGGAGAAGATGGTTGTAGAGATCTTCAATATCTCGACTGCGTGGAAAACAAAACCTTGACAGGACACGTGATAAGCAATTTCAGCCTAGTGGCACCGGCTGCATTACAAAAATGTCAGCACAATTGCTTTCGTGAAGGCAAATGTGTTTCCTACAACTTGGGGCCAGTGCGAGGGCATGTCAGGTCGTGTGAATTGAATGCTGCTGACCACTCGACTCGACCGGATTTCTTCGTCTCAAAAGAAGGCTATGAATACTGCCCTATTAAGGTGTGTATCAGGAAACATTGAAATTATAAGACGGTATGACTGTTTCATGACTCCATTTTCTTAATCAGAATCGCTGCTTATTCAACCCTTGTCCAGCTGGAAGGCTTTGCACACCTGACTTTTCATGGGACACGTTTAACTGTGACGGTAAGTAAAGCGTTTGGGTACCCTGTGTTACAATAGTTGGCGATTCCCATTGATACTTTTATGTAAAAATCATTGGACTCCCTGTGTGTCTCTATGATTATTATTTGGAATTCTTGATGTATTTCAGATGGCGGATGGACACAGTGGAGTTCGTGGACTAGCAGTTCCCTACCATCTTTATGTAAGCCAACTAGAACTCGAAATTGTACGAGTCCTGCCCCACAGAATAACGGTAGGAATTGTACCGGGTCGGCTGTGGAAACAAGAGATTGGAATCCTGGGGAATGTCATTTACCGCAAATCAACATAGCTAGTAAGAAAATGTAATTCTACATGTTTATAGTCCATTAAAAAAAACCCGGATATGATATAGACAAGGCGCAAAATTGAAAAAGTCGATCGCAAAAAGTGCAGAAGGCATTTTGGGGTAGAGGCTGGTAACATAACTATTCTAAACTGATTTTTCATGCTGAACGCGAATATGACTGTTACCAAGACGTATTCTGCAATCTTATACGTGTAAATGACGTATTTTGTGAATTGCTACAGTCATTTCTATTAACGGCTTTTTCATGAAATTCCAAAAGTTCCCAAACTTAAAAGCAATGACCATAGCTGGCAAGAGCATATCAAAATCAGTAAAACTGTGAAGTTTGAAGGATATCAGTTGAAAAATCAAGGAGATACGAATTTTCAAAAAGCGAAATTTTGTATGAAAACACTTACAGTTAGATATATTTTGATGAAACTTTGTCAATGAAATAAAACCATTCTGGAAATTTTTTTCTTGGTATTTTGATGACACAAAGTTGATACTATGACGTCATTATCAATGTTGCAATTTTTTGACAATTTTTCAAATTATGAATTCAATTTTTATAAGTGACCAGTTTGAAAGGGAGTCCAGAGGAGTTCAAATCTGAAAACCATTTTACGATAGCATCAATTAATATTTGATGAGTTATGAGAAATCAAATAATAGACAAACCACCCCTCCCCCCTCACACAATTTCTTTAGGAAGATTTAGGAAAACAAACCTCTTGGGAAAATTTTTTCTGTAATCATTTAAATCAGTCTATTTTTGCCTTAAAATACTATACTAAATGTTTTCTAAAATCGTATGAGATCCGAATTTTGAATTTCGTGGAGATATTAAGGAAAGTTTCATCATGACGTCATATGATGACGTCACAAGATTTTAACTTTTTGTTTAAAACAGACAATAAGAGAAAGTTGTTCCCAAATGTGTGTCACATCTTTTCGTGCTAGACAAGTACTACATATGTAAATTGTATTTGGTCTTGATACAACGATAGAAATATACAAAAATAATTAATTTTGAAATTCCTCAATGATATGACGTCATCAAAAGCAACTAAAATTAAAAAAATTATAACTTCTCACATATTTATGCTATCAACAATCTGTTTTCGGCATACATCTCCTCGTTATCTAGTCTTTCATTTTGCTCACATAAATGTAGATTAATCCTTGTTTGTAACATCATCAAAAAGTTGCAACATTTCTGGTGACGTCATAATATCGACATTTTCTGTCAAACGTCAATCAAAATGTTGCGGCGTACAGTGTCTCGCAATAGACTAAGTTTAGTCCAGAAACTCCTTTTCGGTCAAAAGATATAAGGAAATATATATTTTTGTCACGCTGTGATGAGCCATTTGGGGGGGTGGTTGGCCCCAGCGTGAACACGTCTTACACGTATAAGATTGCAGAATACGTCTTGGTAACAGTCATATTCGCATTCAGCATGAAAAATCGGTTTAGAATAGTTATGTTACCAGCCTCTACCCCAAAATACCTCCAGGTATCTGATTTCTCGAAAATGCGCCTTGTCTAATAAGGACACCATGAAAATAAGACGGTGAAACTCACGGATTCATGTCTGCGCGATGTTCGCGGCGACTAAGGCTATTTTTAGTAACAGGAAGTTGACGTCATCGCGCGCAAACATTTAAATATTATTACCGCTCGAAAATTCGCTCCGAAAATTTGGCGTCTTTAATACACTTTGGCATCTGATATCGTCGATTTATCCTGAGTTATGCTACCACTTAAAAAAAGAAAGAAACGAAATGGGTTAGATCAGCTGACCGCGCGAGTCTCATCGGAAGGGAACTTTCTTATGACGTAAATGAAGTTTCACTGTTTGCGCGCAGAATATGGCATCAACTTTCGGTTACCCAAAATAACCTTTACGCGCTGCCAACATCGCGCAAACATCGATACCAGTTACGCTCTATTAATTTTATGGTCTCTTAGTATGATTGTACAACAATAACAATGACAATGACAGTAACAATAACAATGACAATGACAATAACAATGACAATGATGACAATGACAATGACAATAACGATAACAATAACGATAACGATAACAATAACAATAACAATAACAATAACAATAACAATAACAATAACAATAACAATAACAATAACAATAACAATAACAATAACAATAACAATAACAATAACAATAACAATAACAATAACAATAACAATAACAATAACAATAACAATAACAATGACAATAACAATGACAATGACAACAATAACATTAACAATGACAATGACAACGACAGTGACAATGACAATAACGATAACTTTAACAGTACGGTGACAACAATAACAATAACAATGACAATAACAATAATAATAACAATGACAATGACAATGACAATGACAATTAGAATAACAATAACAATGACAATAACAATAACGATAACCTTAACATTACGATGACAATAAAGAAAATGACAATAACAATAATAACAAAATTAATAACCAATTAAATCTTAAATATAGAAAACCAAATAATGGCTTTCAAATCTAATGCTAAAATTTCTTTTTATATTGTCATACTACATTTACTCAGGTTGTAAGATCCCGCTTGGAATGGAAGACGGACGAATTCCTGATAACAAGATTACTGCCTCGTCATACGCATCTTCCAACAAAAATACTAATCATGCTCAATGGAATGGCCGGCTGAACAGAAAGAGAGACGCCTCAGGCATTGGTGGATGGGCAGCAGGATCCAAAAATAAAGGAGAGTACATCCAAATTGACCTTGGCAGTGTGAAGGTCATCACCATGGTAGCAACACAAGGAAGATATGATTGCTGTAATCAGTGGGTGACCAAGTACTCCTTGGCGTACAGTAACGATACTAATACATGGCTAGAGTACCAAGAAGACTGCGTCAAGGTTAGAAATACAACAACAGGTAGAAATAGTTTTATATAAACGGTCTGGTTAATATATATATATATATATGAGTTGTGTTATCTTAAAAGGAATGTTCATCACTTCTCAAAACCTACTAAAAAACCGCCTCGATAAGCTCCCTTTTAAGCTGACATGCCTCACTTCAGTCAAAAAACTTGAGTTTTTCGCTACTGCGCAGGCCTGAAGGGAATTGTCCAAATATGGTTCTTCTGGACTTGTCGTCTAAGAGAACACCAGAAAATATCAGAATTGGCCTCTATGCACAAGAATCAAGCCCTGATTACTGCTAAAAGTCGTTTTCTTCTCTGGTCTTATACGTGCTGAGTCGTGTTATCTTAAAAAGAGTCTTTTTATCTAAGACCCCTTTAATGTTCATCACTTTATTTTTCAAAATCCACCTCGATAAGCCCCCGCTTGAGCTGACATGCCTCATTTATATAAGTTGCTTAATTGCTCAATTTTAAGTCTTGCGATTCTTAATCCTGTTTCTTTTATTTGATGCGTGTTTTTACTGTACGCTTAGTAACTCTATATAAGAATATATTGTAAATGTTCGAGTAATCCCCCCTCCCCCGAGGGCTTATTCAAAAAATGACTTGGTTTCTTTCTTTCTTTCCAGGTTTTTCCTGGAAACTATGACAAACACACCATAGTTACAAACAAGCTTGAAGTACCCATCAGGGCAAGACATATTCGACTGATTGTAATTGAGAATTACGGTTATAGCACATTGCGAATGGAATTGTACGGTTGCGATGGGTTAGGGCCGTGATCTGTTTCACTAAATTATTTCTATGGTTCGAACAATCTCACCACTTGGGCATATACTTTATCCAGATCATAGAATAACACTCTTTCTCAGGCTTTCCTTTCAAGAAACCACAAAGCCTTATGAAGCTCAAGGAAAGTCCCTCTGGTGTACGTACACTGCACGAAATTGCGTCACAGAGACAGAAATCTGTTCCTGAGACACGTCCCTTAAACTAGTTTGAATTTGATGAGCACGTTGCAGGGACAATAGGAACTCTATACTAGCTATAGATAAGACAAGGCATTAACATCGTCCAATAAAATTGCTGAGACAACACGGTGCAAGACGGCACGGTACAACACGGCTTGTCCAATAAAATTACCGAGGCAGCACGGTACAACACGGCACGGTGCAGTACGGCACGGTGCAACAGCACGGTACCCGGCACGGTACAACACGGCATGGTGTAACGCGACACAGTACAACACGGCACGGTAGAACACGGTACAGTGTCACTAGTTTACTGACACAGATAACAAGAGTTAATCAGTCTGTTTAATTTATATACAACCTATCAAATTAGTAAAACATTTATTACTAATTTTTGTTACTCTAAGAATAATTTTTCTATATTTTATTAACTTTAACTTTAAAATATAAAACATATAAGAACCCCTCTATATCCCGAGGTAGTACACAGTCTCTCTCTTTTCCTAAGGAGAATTTCTTCGATCGTGTATGATAACTATAGCAAATATTAAATATGTTGTTTAATTTACCTTGTGGGAGAGCAGGGTTCTGCTGCTAAAACTCCTAACCACCCTAACAAACTCATTTCATCTCTCTCATACTCTATCCTTCAAGAACTGAATGAGCTGTGTTGTAATATATACCTATTTGCGCAAACATTGAACTTCAAAACATAGAAGCTTAGACCGAAATGAACACTGGGAAATCTGTTGATTCGATAATCTCAAAGAAGCGCGTTGACGTGGACGTTTTAAACAGCGATTGAAACAAATTTTTGGCATTAGGATCACGATTATGTGGACAATTCATGACAAAATATATGAAAATCCATATATTACTAGTGTACCCAGGAGCCATTTCGGTCTCAGCTTCAAGGTTCGATGATTTTGAAAGTGTCAATGTTTGCGCAAATAGGTGTATAAACGACATAAGCAGATTGTGAATGCTTAGGGAAACGGAACACGGGTGTCTGATACAGTACTGATCCTCTACACCCTTTACTGATCCTCTTTTTCACAGAGGAGATTTCATAACTCAGTAATGTTTGTATATATCACAGCAATGACTCGGTCATGTTACGGTGGTGAAGTTAGTTTCCCACTCATACGAAAACTGCTCTATTCATGTCGAATTTGTTTCATAGTTTAGGCTACGTTAGTCCAGACGCTGGGCCCTCCTTCGCCGCTCTTTTTCATTTGGGCTATTTGGGCTTCCAAAATGAAAAAGAGGAGGGCCAGGCGTTTAGACTAAGGCTACGTATGCGTCCACAGTAATACGAGTAAGTTGAAAACGAATGTTTATCTCGGTTTTTGTACCACAGTAAAAAAGAAAAACGCCGTTTTAGTTTGGATTGAAGGCGCAAAACGCATCCAAAAGTGTGCGTTTGAGAATTGAAAAGCATTAGTGTGGACTTGACGTATACCTTAATCTGTCCTCTAAGTTAAAAGAAATCAAGACACTTCATTTAGAAAACGTTTTGCTCTAGTTTATCTATTTAGAATAAGCATCAGACTTTGTCAAGGGACCGGAAAGGACCTGCTACACAGACTAGGATCACTACACCTTACGTTTTACACGAGCGACGCAAGCAGACACGCAAACAACATACGCACAGCTCAGTGTCTTTCTAAATTTTTAATTGTTTCCGCTTCTGCTTCCGATGCCCGCAAAAACTAGGCCTTAGTATGTATCTTTTATAAAGAATCGACAGATAACTTTAGGATTTAAGCCGGACGTTTGGCTCAGTCGCTTCTTGTCCGCTTCAAAATGCCTCAATAAAACCGCTTTTACAAGATTCTCACAGTGAGTTTCATCTTTAAAGCGGGCCTTAACTTGAAAGTACGTTTTTGGGAAAAGAAGAAAGGAAGTAAAGATGGCTCTTTTTTGGGGAGAAAAGAATGTTCTCAAGCCATTCCTTCGCATTATCTCATGCCAAATGTACGGTTGTAAACTCGGTGAATGTTTCCTGAACATTCATTGGCCGAATCGAAATATGGCGGCAAATTTGAATAACTATTGTTCTGGACTGACTAGCCTCGTGTTCACGTGGAGACACAAAAGCGTTTTCACATGAATGAGAGGCTAGTCAGTATAAAATAACAGTTATTCAATAGTCCACTTTCAAGTTGCTAGAGTCCGCTGAGCTACTTACCAAAAGGCGCATTTATGCAGGGTTAGCCTCCTTTTCAAGAAAGACTCATGAGATTAAAATCGATTTCTGTATTGTTCTTAATCAAAATGTTTTTTTTTCTCGCTGGTATTTCCGAATAATTTACCTTGACTCGAGGCTAACCCTGCGCCAGTGCGTCTGTTGTCTTATTTTACAGCAGTATGAACAAACTCGAAAAAGGTCTATTTTGCCGCCATATTTCGATTCGGTGTATAAGCCTGACGTTATCTGTCCTTTATGTCACCATAGTGATCTGTGTCTTCTTTAACGAATGCGAAATTAACTGGACAGATACTACCCGATGTACTGAGGCTGCTACTGCTAATATTGCGACTGTTCTACAATTCACGGTAATACTGTATTACAGGAGACACATTGCATGAAACTTCAATGAGATACTGCACTATATTTCGATTTGGTAGCCGCCACTACTTTTAGTAATAAAATTTTAAAAACTGTTTTGTTAATCATAAAATAAACCAACTTGTTAGCTCTGAATTTTATGAATTTTGACGAATTTTTAAAATTTAGAATATTAAATTACCGACCGTCTTTGTTAAACGGACACTTTTTGTAGATCGGGAGGGAGAGTGGTCTGAATTAGCCTGCGTTGCTGGTGGTCTGCGGTTTTTCATTTCTTCCTCCGCCCCAAAAACCGCAGACCGCCAGCAACGCAGGCTATAACACAGCATTCCCATAATTTTACGTGGACGCAATCTCGAATGCATTTGAACTTGCAACATGCTTCTAAGTGCGACCAGAGATCTAGCAGTAGCATTAAGCAAAATACCTACTAACAGAATATCGACTACAAAGGAATACCCTAATCAGATTTCGGCAGACTTATGTTTCAAAATTTAGATTTTTTTCTACAAATATTTATCTTAAATCTACCATATACAAGTTAAAACTATATCTTCTTTTTAATTTTAAGTTTTAAATTCAATACGGTTATTCTTAAAGTATCAAATATAGACCTTATGTAAAAATGTCAAAATACCGTAAGAAATTCTCTTTTTTGTTGTTTGATTCATTTGTATAAATTATTTGAGCACGCGTGCCCGGAAATCTACTGTACAGCGGTGTTCACCTTTTCTTCTGTCACCGGCTTAGTTTGCTTAGAATTTCGTAATACGTTACTTTGCCAGAGTTACCTACAAAAATCAAAATGAAAAAGCATATTAATGAGCTGTCTAAATACTTGAAACGCACTGAACACTGCGCAGGATTGGAGACGCTGCTAAACGATAGTCTCCTTCGTAGCTGCTCTTAGTATAGTCACACAACGGTCTTAGTGTAGTCACACAACGCTCTTGCTGTAGTCACGTAACGCTCTTAGTGTAGTCACACAACGCTCTTACTGTAGTCACACAACGCTCTTACTGTAGTCACACAACGCTCTTAGTGTAGTTACACAACGCTCTTAATGTTCTGTACTACTGTACGTAGCGTATACCCATCCCTGCTATGTGTGCAACATGTAGGAGTGAACACACGGTGCAACGTTTCCTGCAAAAGTGCGCGCAACACAGTTGTACCGTGTAGCACGCCTGTAATGTTGTGCGCAACGTTTGGAGAGACTGCAGAGCGTCAGCCTCGCAATTCGGAGGTCCCGAGTTCAAGTCCCCGCACTGGTCACTAGTTGAGGCTGAATTTGCTTCTGTCCCTAGTTCAGATTCAGCTTCTCTTCAATGCTTGTAAATAACCAACTGGTTTGCCTCCTACCAGTTGGTATTCTTAATTGAGGACCACAGTGTAAACTACTGGGCAACCAGTAATGTATGTCACCCTTTTAAATAAATTAAAATATTTTGTCTGATTCAGTTAGACGGTTCAACCCCAGCCTAAGAGTACTTACCATTCAAATCTATCCCAGAACCAAGAGGGTCTCGACTGTCGCGTTTTCGCATTTTTCGATATCTCTGTAAAAAGCTTTTCCTTTCTGATCCACCTCTTTTCATCGGCGCTCCTCCGTCGTCACTGCCAAAGTCTTCTATGGAATCTGCCTCCAACTTTGGTAAGACCTGAGAGGAGGTCACTGTTAACTCCATATCCTCGGGTAGACTGAGAAATGAAATAAAGACTTCAGAAATAAAAGAATATATGAAAAGAAGATGATTGGCAAATGCAGAAGAGGAATGAAGGTACAAGTTTGGAACATGGAGTACTTGAGGATAACATCGCACTGCAGTGCACTGTGCTAGTGCTGTGTTTTTGTGTTGTGTCGAGTTGCTGTGTTGTGTTGTGTTGTATTGTGTTGTGTCTTTCGTTGCGTTTTGTTGTTGTGCTGTTGTGTTGTACTGTGTTGTGATGCATTGTTATGTTGTGTTGTTGCATTGTTGTGCTGTGTTATTCTATGATCGTTCTATTGATCGTTATAACCGTGCATATTTTTCACAGTCATACGATATCTGCTAGATACTTACGTTCCCATGCAAGGCACCAGTCCTTCATCAATATTTTTCCCGTCTTTTCTCATCGCTACCCATTTCCAAGACTGTTTAGCTGGGTCATAATTAGCGCGTGTATTGATTACATGCAACGTTTCTCCTACAGTGAAACTTAGCTCATCTGGTGACATGGCTTTGTAGCTACTTATAGTCCTATGGGAAAACACAACATAACATTAAGGCCATGGGGTACAAGAACGGTTCCGTCGCAAAGGTCGTAGGCCTGCCTACTTTTCTTTCGCATGAGATTTGCGTGATGAAGAAAACCGGATCGGGGTTCCCACTACCAAGTAAAGTACAACTCGCTGACTTTTCAAAAACCAAATTCAATTTTTTACTGACTTTACTTGAAACAAATCTAGAGCAATTTGTGTTCCAACGAAATCAAACACAGTAAACATTTTAGTTTTATGGAATCCACCAGGCAAATCAAGCTGCTAAAAGGTTGTTTTTCGCTTACTTTGGTTACATATTTGCAGTGTCCCCGGCCAAACAAATCAACAACTCCTAACAATTTCCTGACCTTGAAAAAGTTTCACTGACATTTCAAGAGAATGGGAAACCTGATTTTCAACCTAATCCCTGTAGAACCAGTCACGTGTAAACACGGCCTAAGACCTGATCAAACGGGTACAATATTTCACTTGACGTCATACAGCATTGTGGTGTTTCTGTTTCGAGGGGGGTGGAAATGAACATGACAATTTTCAAATATTTATTTTGTGAAGGTGAATTAAATTGTCTACCAACCTGACATATATCGAGTCGTGTGGAGTTTGTTTCAAAACGTCTATATAATCTAGAGAGATGAAAATAATGAAAGGCTTAGCTTTAGGACAGAGCACTAATAAATTAGCAGGTCAAAGATTCACTTCCCTACTTCAAAATAAAAATAGAGGAAAAGGAAAGGAAGGAAAGAAGGCATGAAGGGTAGGAGGGAGGGAGGGAGGGAGGGAGGGAGGGAGGGAAGGAGAGAGGGAGGGAGGGAAGGAGAGAGGGAGGGAGAGAGGGAGGGAGAGAGGGAGGGAGGGAGGGAGGGAGGGAGGAATTAGGAAGGACGAAAAGGACCAAAAGAAGAGAAAAGAGACAAAGATTAGTGATATGTAGAGAAAGTATCTGTATCTCATTTATCATCCACCAATATAACATACGAACAAAGGATCGTGAATCAGACTTACGTTCACCACACTCGGCTTCGATTCTGACGTAGGTACAGCTGCTAAGTAACCGTACGATACGCGTTGCATGGTCCAATGTAGTTCGTGTAAAGTCGTAGCAATTTAACTACAATAAACAAAATAAATTTGAAAACACCGTTAAACTATTTGAATATTACGGCGATTTCCGCTCGAGCGGAATTAGTCGATTTTAAAACGTTCAACAATTCAGTCACATTTATGGTTGAACGTCTTGAAATCGATAAAATCGGCGTGCGACGCCCTCAAGTGGAAATCGCTGTAGCACAACAGAGAATTTGCTGATAACAGGAAGCAAAATATAAGTATTGAAAATGCTAATGACAGAAGAAAATGTACCAGTCAAATGAAACCATAACGACGTGATAAATGTTAAGAAACCACACAACGTTAAGAGAAACCATTCAGTTAAATGCAATGAACGACAAAAAACCCCGCAAAAAAGCCATTTCAATGTCAAGAAACCATCACAGTGTGAAGAGAAACCAATCAAATGCAATTATTTACGAGAAAACCCTAAAAAGCCATTCCAGTGTTAACAAAAAGCTTAAAAGCCATTTCAATGTTAAAGGTTTTAAAAATTTGTTTGTACCTTAATTAGCCTGTCACCCACTTCCAGTCCAGCCATCCTACATACAGAATCTTTTGTCAACTCTTTGACGTATATTCCTACCAGATTTCCGCCCGTCACTTCTAAACCGAGACTTTCGAACATTTCCTTCTCCAATCGCATAACTCGTACTCTAAAAACAACAAGAACATTATATTTAAAGTGGTAATGGTGTTCAACTATATTATACATTGATGTGTGAGTGTGGCTGATCGAAAACTACGAATTGTCACTCTCATGCTTGAATTTATAATGAATGTGACCTACCTATCGCTTGTTGGTACCAAGATTTCTACAGTTCCAGTTCGCCCCAGGCCTCCGTCCCAACGATCTTCCTCGTCAATCCGTGTCGCCGCTATCGTAGACTGGGTTCTAGTAAGCCCATAATCGCTACCGGAGTCGTAGCCACTGGCTTTTAAAACTGTTGTACTATTACATTTACGTCCCATTTGCGGCATTGGGAAGTTTCTCATTCTCTTGATTGTGTCATCGTTGTCTTTACCGTCGGTCGTTAGAAGCTCCGCAGACTGCTGTAAATCGTCTGCAAGGACGCCTACACTTTCCAGCGGCTCCTCCGAGGGTACATATATAGCAGTAGGAATACGCATTCGTTCGTTCTGGGAGAGCGGAGTGGAATGTAAAGGACCCGAATGATCGGAGCTCGAATCCGCGAAACAGGAGTCGTTATTTGATACCATGGAACCGAAGCTCGAGGCGCCTGAAAGTCGAGAGTCACGTGACTTCATGGATATACTGCTGTCATTGGATACGATGGAGAGTCGATTGACGTCATTGGCAGCAGATCGGTGATTACTTCCGGGAACGCGTCGTAAGACAACGTTGTCGCTTTCTATCGCCTTTAGGAGAAATGAATGGGGAATGTTTTACTTAGGAAATTTTTGATGCTTTTTTCTTTAATTTGTAACACCTTCCCTCCCCTTTTCCCAAAAAGAACCTTTAAAGGTACCTTCTGATCGTGTGAATAAAAATTTTATCGTAATTCATTCCTTCTATTCCCTCAAAGGTATTTTCTTTCTGAGAGTGGAAGAGCTTTCCGGATTGCTTACCTTTTGATCCCGTGAATTTTCGAGATCTTATTCCTCCCTCCCACTTCCAGAGTAATTATTGACAGATTGTGCAAATAGGAATGGAATTCCTCCTTCCCTCCCTCCTGCGTACTTACCTTTATCGTGTGAATGAGGGAATCTAATTCCTCCCTCCCCTCCCCCTTCCACCAGAGTGTGTACATCATGTATAGTTTGAATGAGGGCTCTTATTGTTCCCTCTAGAGTACTTACCTTCTGATCGTGTGAATGAAGATTAGCTTTGATCGTTCTTGTAATATTGAATTTTACTTTATCAGTAGACTTTTTAATGACTTTTTCTACAGACGCAGTTATGATTTTATCCAAGTGTTTTCCATTGATCTGAAAGAAAGAGAAACCGGGATCAGTAAGGTTTGACTGCGATTATACAAGCTAGTGGTCTCTCTCTTGTACTTTACGTGCGCTAGAAGAGTATGGATCTAAGCAGTGAAAAGGAACGACGACGCGAAAGCTGCTAGCATGTTCTCTTTATTCACGCAGTCGTCTCCAAGGTTTTAGAAAATGACAAAGCGCTCAACTGACGTTCTGTCGAGAACAGGAACCTCAATGACGAAGTATCTAAGGATCTAAGCAGTTAAAAGGAACGACGACTCGGAAGTTACTAGCATGTTCTCTTTATTCGCGCAGTCGTCTCCAAGGTGTTAGAAAACGACAAAGCGCTCAACTCACGTTCTGTCGAGAACAGGAACCTCAATGACAAAGTATCTAAGGATCTAAGCAGTTAAAAGGAACGACGACTCGGAAGTTACTAGCATGTTCTCCTTATTCGCGCAGTCGTCTCCAAGGTGTTAGAAAATGACAAAGCGCTCAACTGACGTTCTGTCGAGAACAGGAACCTCAATGACAAAGTATCTAGGGATCTAAGCAGTTAAAAGGAACGACGACTCGGGGGTTACTAGCATGTTCTCGATCTTTATTCGCGCAGTCGTCTCCAAGGTTTTAGAAAATGAAAAAGCCCCAATTGACGTTCTCTTGAGAACGGGAGCCTCAATGATGAAGGCGCATGAAAATGAACGTTCTCGCGAAGTCCGCGTCGTCGTCGTCGTCGTCGTCGTCGTCGTCGTCGTCGTCGTCCTCCTCCTCCTCCTCCTCCTCCTCCTCCTCCCCCTCCTCCTCCTCCTCCTCATCATCATAGTCATAATAATATAATATGCAGTTGTTTTTCGTCCATAACAAGATGTAGACAGGTCTCTACAGCGCATGCTCAGTGTCGACAACCCGCCGAGTGAACGGCCTGTTTTTGGTTGCTTAAGGTCGATATCTGAACATGTATTAATCGGAAGTCTTGAAAAGATGAAAGGCAGAATACCTTGTGTATGTAATCTCCCACATCCAAGGTTTTCTGGTCTGCACTTGTTCCTCCAAAGGAAGTGTCTTTGACATATAAGCCGCAGTCAAAACCAAGACCTAGAAATGTTATATGAGAGAACACTTTAAAACACTGTAATAGAGGAATAGAACAAAGGTATGATAGACAAGCAACAGGTAAACAAATATACAACTGGAGAGGTAGTCAGGGCAATCAGAAAGATCACTGATGACAGACAGACAGAACATTCAACAAGCATGCAAACATCGCGCGAGGAATGGACAGACAGAAAAACAGATAAACAGTCACAAGGACGACAACAGACAATCAGTCACACAGACAGACAGACAAACATACAGGCAGACACAGATAGACCAAGTACGCCAGCCTAACTGAGAATGATTGACAAATGGATCATCAACAAAATACAAACCTGCTTTCGACTTCTTGGGTATCTTCATTTCAACATCGAATGTAATCTGACAGTTGTTTACTGGTCGCCTCAAAACCTACAAACAACAGAGCAGATTTTATATGACTGTGAAAACAGCACGGTCACGACACGGTCACGGCACGACACATTCACGACACGGTACGGTCACGACAGGAATTTTCAATGTTTTATAGACATCAAGGCACTAGCACGATCGCAGCACGTCACGGCGCGGTCCGTTATACACTCATACGAAAACAGCTCCAGTTATTCAAGAAATTCATGCTACAGCTGCTACGTACATTATTACTGACAGCCCGCGCACGACAATAATCGTTCCAGGAGAGAAAATAGCTACAAAACATCTTGACCATCGTCTTGACCATGAAATATAAACCACACGTTTCCTGTATAAAACGTTCTATAGGGTCTGACCCTATCGTCTAGATCAAGGTCGAAAAACACTTTTCATTACCAAATGAATTCAAATTAATAGAAAATCTTTCACTTTTGGAATAATAAACGTCTGACTATGTATAAACAGCTTTGTGTGAAGGGTAAGGAATTTGACCTCGGGACGGAGCCTACCCTAGTAAAACATGGCTAGGTACTCTCCGGGTGTACTGGACAAGTTTTGCAGGCCTCGAGTTGCCGGTTCGCGAGCAACTATGAGGAAAAGTCTTACCAGTTTAATACTTGATGTAGCACCATCTAGCAATGATCTTACGAGGTTCTGGTCGTTCTCTGTTACGGGAATGTCGTTGATGGAGATTATCTCGTCGTATATTCTGCCGGAAGACGACGAAAAAGTTAATAGATTATTCGATCAGTTAATAATAGTCATATTTTGCTCCATGTCACCCTCGCTTTTTTCCGTAAAATATTCAAAACTATGAGCAAAAAACCGTAAACGAGATCTGAAGTATTTGCTTTGTTCACTCGCGCCTCCCTGGTTCATCACGTACATTTCTTTCCACGAGCTGCTCCAAAATTCTAACGAATATATCATGCGCTATTAAGGCTTACATTAAGCAATATATAACTCTATTCTGGTCTATTATTTGTTACTGTCGGTTGTTGATGGTGATGAAGTAATGATTTCATCACATACTGATATCAAGCAAAATAGCTACAATTGTCTACCACAGGTATCCCGGTACATACCTGACATTTTTGGCCGCACCCATTGCTTTGTCCACGTCCATTATAGCAGTGAACGCCCTGCCGTGACAAATGACACGCCCAATCTTTATGCTGTCTAATGGGTCTTCCTATTTAATAAGAAACATAATATCAGTTCGTCAGTTCCTAGGCTACATGTCACGCCCTTGCGTTACACGGGGCGCACCATTACATCACATGGAACGCACTGTTGTGTGACATGAAATGATAATCTTATTCTTACCTTCCCCAGAGTTGTTGTGACCTCCTTTCCATCAGGTCGTTGAAAATCCTAAAATAGGCAAACCATATAAATACTAGTTATACAATGGTTTCGAGTGGAATATCCCACGAGTCACTTGTATTTTCTAGTATACACACGAGCCTTTAAGTGAGTGTTCATACGAAGAAAATACAAGTGACACGGTATGTCACGAGAAACCATTGTATAACTATTTTATCCCACACCATAGAAAATACAGCCAATTACCGCAATGCCTCATGGGAAGAGACAGTTGAATACTGCCGAATATACAACGACTTTCCTGCTCTCTGATTAATTGAATAATGTAATGTATTTTCTATGGTGGGATAAATAATGCAATTATGACATGTAAACAAAAAAGTTGACAAAATGAGAAAAGGAAACGTTTAATGTACACTTGTCCTCAAGGAATTTCCAGGTTTGTGGCTGATGATTACCCATCCTTGCCTACTCCCCTTCCCTTCCCTTTCTCTACCCCCCCCCCCCCCCCTAGGGCTGGCTGTGCATGCTGTCCCCTCCCCCCTTCCCGACAACCACTTTAGTGCGTCTAGTTGAATATCAATGAGTAAAGCTGAATTTGAATCTCGCACCTCATAACTGCCTGATGAATCCTGACTTGAACAAAAATGACAGTCCTTAGAAGAACACGTGGATATCGAATCACTCGATGCTATTCCAGTCCTCGCCAGTCGATTTAGTAACCTATTATAATCTTCTTTCAGTTTATCAAGCTTCTCAGCTGTAGAGAAGCACTTTTGTATCGCCTCGTCTCTAGCTAAAACAATGGCCGCCATTTCTCGATGCAATTTCTTTCTTTCTTTGACTGAATGTCTCCACTGCTCTTTAGCATGATCTCTTTCTTTTCGAGAGCTTTCAGATTTCTCCGTAATTGCTGTTAATTTAGCGTCCAGATCCAAGCACCTTTGCTGTGCTTTAATAAGTTCGGTTTTAGTTTTTTGTAATACTTGTTCGCGTTCGAGTCTATATTTGGTTACGTGGTCGTGTTCAGTCATCGAATCGATTCTCTCTCGTTCGGTCGTGTTTAATTGCTCGTTAAGAATCGCGAAATCTTCAAGAAGTTTCTCCCTTGAATCCATTTCTTGTTTCATCCGATTTTCAGCTTTTTCGATTTGGAAAACCATATCCTCTCGACTTGATTTGACCTTGAGTACCGCAAAAAAACAGTGTCAATGACAAGGGAAGGAAAAACATAAAGTTTACATCTTATTGTAATCAGAGTGATTTTTGGTAATGATTTAAATGGAAAAACTAACGCAGTTAAAGTTAAAAATATATCATCTAAACGTATACTGAGGTCCATTCTTGATAATGATGTCAAAGACATCAAAACTGGAACTTTTAACTGAGGTAGTTTTTACAGTAAAATAATTACACTTTATTCCACTAATAAATGAAGGGAGCTAGGAAAGGGGCGAAAGAAAATTGGGAAGCATGGATGGATCAAGAGAGGAGAAAGGAATAGAAATGAAAGATAAGAAAGATATTAAAAAATGAAATAATGAAAAAGCGAAGACAAAAGTGAAGGAAACAAAAGGAAGAGAAGTATAGAAAAAAAGAAGACAGGAAAGCAGTGAAAGGGTAGAGCTCCTGTCAGGACGAGGTGGAAAGATCAAAAACAAATTAATAGAACAGGAAAGTTAAAAGGCAAGTCGATATAAGCTGAAAAAAGAGAGGGTAGATTGAGAAGAGAGAGATCAATGAAGGGTACCGTGGAATTTTGTTGGGAGAGAAATGAAAGGAAAAAAATGAGAAAGAAGAGAGGAACATTCAGAAAGAAAGGGCTAATAGTTGAAAGAGAATTGGGAAAATGGGGAAACGAGAAAGGTCGCGTTTAGAAGGGGAGGAGGTACACTCCAACGATTCTCTCACCTTGTTTAATTCTTTCATTAAAGAGTCCACTTGATCTAAAGTGCTTTCCCATTTGGTGGCCGCTTTGCCCCATTCTTCAAGTGCTCTATCTCGTTCACTAACGATTTGATCTCGTTGTTCTATCACATGCGCTAACTCTTCTAGAGCAATTTCTTTCTCAGTTTGCGCCGAAATCAACTTTTTCTCCAGCACAACCAAAATGTCCTTTTTCGCTTGGTCGTCTCCTGAAAGAGCTTCCGATAATTGTCGAACGTATTTCCGAAGAGCTATCGATTCTACAAGAGCTTTGATTGTAGTTTCCTTGAGTTTTTCGCAGTCTTTACAATGATTTGAACGGTTAATGTGAACAGCGTAACCGCTGGCTTCAATGACATTTTCTGTCAAACGATCCTCAAGTTTTGAAGGATAAACGACATTTCGAGATTGTTGACTTCCCTTTCCTTTCAAACCATTACTGCTAGCTGGGCCATCAGCTGCGCCTGTCTCCAGCTCTTCCAGGGGAGACTTAGGCGCAGGGCCATTATAATTTGCACTCAATAAAGACTTCAAATTCTCGTTCTCGAGTTCCGCATTGTGTAACTTTGCTGTCATTTCCACCAGTTTGGAATTCATTTCACGAATTTCCGATTCAAAATTCTCATTTCGATCTTTCCCATCGATTTTGGCCTCCAGGTTCGCAGATGTTCGGTCAGCAACGAGTTCTCCACGATCAGAGTCCGAAAGTGCACTCGATGTTCTCTCTCTGATTCCATCTTTTCCAGAATTCTCTTTGTTGTGTTTCCGTGAGCTAAGAGCAGAAACAGACCTGAAAAGACGAGTAGAAGTCCGTCTCTCTCCAGCGGACGATTTTTTGGGCATTTCTTCTGACGTAAATGCTACATTTGTATCTGAAATAAGAATAGAAATATATTTTTTAACTGAAAAAGAAGCATTTTAAGCATGTTTGTCTAAATTACGATTTTAACCACAAAACTGATCGAAAGTGAGATGAGAAATATTTCGTTTACCAATGAAAATCTTCTGCTAATCTGCTAGCTTTGTCTTCAATATCACGTACTAGGTATTATAAATTCTCCAATTGTGTAGTATTTTTGAAATAATTATAAAAATCGCACCTGCAACAAGCTAGCTGATAAAATTAAGATTCACAATGTACTATATATTATTTTTTTCGATTCCCTGCAAGTGTTTGCATAAACTTTTCAACAAATTTGCATCTTTGTGGAGCGTAACGGTTCAATAACATAAAACATCCAACAAAAAAAATGCATTTTTGAGGCTGAATTTCATCGAAGAAATTTGAAATTCATCTGATTTTATTTCGAATTTTTGTTTTGTTGTTGATTTTTAGGACATCTTGTAGCGACTAGCTATATTCAACTCGTCTTGCTCATCGATATTAAAATTCAGCAGGTCAAAGATTTTAAGACCAAATAAACTATCGCTGTGTTTATCTATCTAACTAAAACGTTTTATAATAGGTAGAACAATAAGTCCTAAATTATAACCAATTTTTTGCGGCTAAACAGTCCTTCTTTCATCTTCTGAAATTTGGTCTTTAGAAAACAGACAAGCAAAAATCGAGGAAAAGGTCAGAGTGACTTCGACTAGAAATAACTTGATCGTTTCGCTCGTCAGCTTATAAAAGCGAAGGTTAAAAATACAAACAATGATATCTATCTTCGAAATGTCTGCAGTTTCAATCAAATTTTATAGTACAGAATGATTCAATAACGACATTAGAAACCAAGACAGTTATTTTTGAAGTTATAACTAGAGACCACATCTAGGAATAGAGACCAGTTCGTACCTAGGAACAAGGTAAGTCTCATCAGATAGCTTGGTAGAAACAAGAGAATGTTCCCAACATCGACAAGACTCCTCATATATACAGCTAAAAGCTACCTTTCAAGTTTTGGCTCAAAATTCAAAAAAATACCAAACGATACAAGGATTTTGTCGACTGTGACACATCAAGTATCACTGAGGTCTTTCTTTATACATATATACAAATTGTTGAAAATTCATCGTTCGTTTCAGGTCAATTACGAACTGTAGTTATCATAAATTTACCTTATGGCCTTCGTTTGGCAACCAGATTGGAGTGTAAAATGTTTGGAGATGAAATTCTACGTTTCTAATGATCCATCACTAGGTTTTTGAGTTCACTATGCAAATGAACAACCACAGATTTTAAAACACTACACATGGCCAGTGCATTGATTGATGCTCGGAATGTCCACAAATATGTAGTTAATCCATGAGTAAACCAAGAGTTTACAAAACCATAATGAAAAATCACAGATATTGAATAAAGATTTTTTTAACGTGGTTTTGACCAACAACTCGAATTACGTCGATGACATACCGAATTCACTAGAGCACGATCCATAATTATTGCATCAATCGATAATCGTTCGTGCGCCTCTTTCAAATGGCCGAACATTTTTGTTCGATTACAGTTTATAAACTTTAAAGACTAGGTCACTAAAGGTTTTTATCATAGATAAAGATTATCTTAGCTGTTGTTATTGGATATTTATCAACAATTTTTGATTCGTGACATGATCGGAAAATGTTCGCCTAATGTGACTTCAAAAACAAACATTTCGGCAAATGCGAGGCAGATGTGTCACGCGCACGTATGTTCTCACGCTAAGTCACGCAATGTCTTGATTGCGTGACTAAGGCAAACAATTTACACATTCATGATAGTGTGCCCATAAATGTGTTGGAAAATTGAAAAGCTGCAAATTTTAGACGCTTAAACCTTGACGACTTCACTTTCTAGATCACGAAGGGCCTTGCTTCTTTCATCAAATGAATGCAGAAGGATCCGATCAATTTGGAAGTCTAGTCCGGGGTGTTTGTGTTCGACGCGTGATATCCGGATTGAAGTCGACGACCACCCATAGCGGTAGGGTGGTGTAAATGATAGCAGGAGTAATGGGCTCCTGATGATAGCGATGGCTAGAGTGGTTGATACGATGATGATAATGATGATGACAATAATTATGATAGATACAACTTTCGTTCTTTTTATTCGCGCATCGTCCGTCTGAAAGGTTATAGAAAGTGACGTAAAAGAGGACGATGAGCGCGCTGTTCGACATGACCATTGACTCATTGACGTACGTCGCCGGCGAAGAAGACACAAAAACAAGTGATATGCGCCCTGAATATGTCGTAACGAAAACTCGCAATGTCGTCATGGTTGTCACGCAACAAGAGAATGCAATCACTGTCTGTTGTCGTGACGCGTCGCAACGCTTTTGCCTGAGAGAACGGGAAACTCGACGATGAAGGCGCATGCACGAAATAGGAAGACAGTTCAAGAGGAGACCATAGGTGCTCACACGAAACCGTATTCTAAATAATTTGCATGAATAATAGAGCACAGGCACTAAATCCATGAAGCAACTTAGTAACTAAATAGTACGAAATCCTTTGTTCCCATTGTTTAACTAGTGCTATTTTGTACTATTTAGTGTTGCTTCATGCTCTTAATGTTTGCGCTTTGCCACAGTATCATACAACGACTCCTCTCCCTACAGTACAGTAAAGTAGCACCCACCTGGATAATCAAATATAGACCTCCTACTTGATGAACAAGACGTAGAAGTACTTGGCGATGAGACCGGCACTTTTAAAAGGTCCGGGATGGCGGAAACCGTTGCTGTCTCGGGTACCGGTGGCATTTCTCGTAGTGTAGAAATGGCCGGGACGGCAGGGACGGCCGCAGTGGCTGTCACCCTGTTTTGTAATAGAGAAACGCTCGAGAAACTGTGAGATCGTAGGATGCTGTCATCGTCTGTGGTTGATTTTAGGGATTCGTCACTAGTCCCTTTAGTGGAGCGTCGAGCTGGGGAAGATAATGAAGAATTCATCAACAATAAATGGGAAACAAATTTATCTAACAGCCGTTAATCAATGCAACGATCAGATCGAGATTCGTTTCTTTCTTTTTCCTTCCCTCCTTCTTTTTCTCTTTCTTTCCTTTGCTTGTTGGTTTGTTTGTTGGTTGGTTGGTTGGTTTCTTTTTTACCGTTCCGTTTTAGTTCGTTTGTTCTTTCCATCATCCACCATTCATATCATCTATTTGTATCACCTATTCATTCGGTAATTAGGCAACTATTTTGTGTTCTTTTCATGTACTTTAGTTTGAATTGAAAAGAGTTTCCTAAACCATCTTCACACCAATTTAAATATCAATTGGGATTATTATTCACTCACTCATTCTTTAAGATTTCTTGAGAACTTGATATTTGATAACAATGACGGGTAGAAGTTCATGTGGAAAGTTTAATTAACATCGATCAATACACCCAACTGAACGAGATGTCAATTAAGGGTCAGAATAATAAATGTTAATAATGAAGATTGATTGTTAAATTGCATTTTCATATCAACTAATTGATGCCACTAATTAATACAAGGTTTGCTAAAAAGAGTTTATTAAAAGTTACTAAAAATAACTTTCAAGAAAGACCTCTCATTGAATAATTAATATTTTTATGAGAAAATTAATAAAAAATCCGGGTGAAGAAACAGGGTCATATTTTGAACTACCAAGCCCATTAAAAAGGAAAAAAATCGAATACTAGACAAAAACAAGATAAAGTTTCTTGCATTATTGAAATGCCACAGTAATCTGTGTCAAGTGTAATTGATAAATTAATTGTGCATTTGTTGACTTTTAAATAAACTGTTCATCGAAAAGGCTAAATTAGTGATGAAGTGGCCAGATAACCGAGCGAATATCGGTTTACTACGATATCCGCTCATCCACAGGAAGCCCAAATCATTAATACCACAAGACGGATAAAAGTTGAAAATGTCTTTACATCTATCGCATTCTATATCAGTTGTCTGCTGGACAGAATATAGTCATCAATTAATGAAGGGTTACCAATAAAAACGTCCTAAGTGACTTTTTGATGGATGTCCAGACATTGATGTTTGGGCATAAGAAAATTAATTGATATCATTATTTATACCATTCAAAAAAATTCAGAAAAGTCACTTTGGCCATTTTCATGAGCATCCCTTCAACTGTTGTACGAGTTTGTGTCAACCATTATCATCATCATCAAATTAATCATTCTCAATGATAACCATTTTTAACGTTTTTTTTCTTAAAATACCAAAGTTCTTCTTCATCAACAATGATCTCAGTAGTACACTTGAACTCACATCGAGCAGTCATCTACTTTATTAACAAATCAAGTTTCAAGGAGTGGCTCTGGATTGTTTTACATCTTTATATTCAGTAACCTCTTGATCATGATTGATTCCCAAGTGGCCTCAAACACAGAGGTTTCATTGACAATATCACTATCATGTATTAACAAATTTTATCATTATAATCTTGTATTTTGATAAGACTTTTGGTGATAGTCATTTTCATCATTTTCTATTTTCTTTCTTTTCTTTTCATTTTGATTTTTTTTAGTTTTTCTGATTAGTTTTTGCACTTGTGCAATGCTAGAAGATTTGAGACTTAAATAAAGTTATTATTATTATTATTATTATTATTATTATTATTATTATTATTATTATTATTATTATCAGTTTCATCATCATCATTATCATCATCATCATCATCATCTTCAGGTAACAAATCTGAGCCTCTTACTAGGATCAAACAACCAGGACCTAATTGGAGTTTATATTTTCTTAAACCTGGCTATTTTTAGATTTATATTTACTGCATTCAAGCATATATATTGTCTATAAAGATGACATTACTTGGCCTATCAAAGAATGGGTTTCCAGCTACTAATTGCACCTTTTGTTTAAACAATAGGGGATTCTTTGATAGCAGGAAAGGTGTTATAAATATAGATGGGTGTAGGAAAACAATACTCCAAAAAGATATATATAGAGTATGGAGTATAGTATAGATATGTGAGTTTATGTGTGCTAAGTAATATGCTTCTGACACTAGTAGCTTGGTAGAATTTCTATGAGTATCATCGAACCAAATAACTTCCATTGTCAGAAATCAAGATCATTTTAATTGAAACATTACCCCCATCATGATCAGAATGTACCAAAACACTGCCATTTACATCTCTACCACCACCACCATCATCAACATCAACATCATTAATTATCATCATAATCATCACTGAAATTTAATTCATTTTAATTCATCATGAAAATTAGCCAAGTATGGAGTCCCTAGAAATCTTCTTGCATTTTGCATTCACTCATTCTTTCTTTCTTGCATTTGCTCTTTCATTTCTTTTTGCACACTCTTTTGTATAATTTTTTAATTGACACGTTTTTACGAGTAAATGGCTCCTGATCTTTTTCCTTCTTTTTATAAATTTTAAATAAAATTTATTAATTTCTTTTAGCTATTTTCCAATTCATTGTGTTTCTATTTCCCTTCGTCCACTTAATTTCTTATTTTTTCTTATTTTTATAGAAATATTAATTACAACATATCAAATTAATTAAACGCAACAAATTGATTTTCTTTTACTCAGACCACTTCATTAACATAACAAAAGCTTATTTGAACACACAAGTTGCGGCCCATTAAATTTCGTGTTTCGCTAAGTTGAACAAGAATTGGAAACAAACTTCATACGACATAGACTTTGAGCCAAGTAGATCCCAGAGAAGAATCACAATATCTTCTCTTTGTTTACATGACCTAAGACACAGCAAATAGCGCTAAAAGTTTGTCAATAACAGCGACAAATGTAGACTAAGTTACATGTTTGATTTGACATCAAATGACAAAACATAAACTGAACTGAAATTAATCAAAATAACATCAAAATATCGATAAATTAAGCAAGAACTCTGGCCTGATTTCATATAAAACCTTAAAACTCAAGCCAGCTTTTTCATGCAATATGAGTTGAGTTACCGAAAGAATATCTTTGTGGTTTGTAAACAGAACAGTGTCGTTCAATCGCAAAATGAGCAATTAAGCGGGTCAGGAAATGTAATTTTCTCCACACAAAACAAACTCGAGTCGGGCTTATACAAAGGACAATCAATGAGAAATAAAGCTCATAAACTAAGTGTTTGAAAACCACACTTTTCAAACTCTCTGTATTTATGTTTCGAAGCCATTAGGATTGGTTCAACATGCTTACCTTTGATTCCTCCATAACCACTTAGAGATAAAAGCAAATCGGCGCTTCGACGACGTGGCGAACCCGTTGGCGAGTTCTTCGGAATTTCAACGGATCCTACTGTTAACATTGCTTTTTATAGCAATAAATCTTCTTTTCTTCATCTAATAGGGTTCCTAGGTTATCTTAGAGAGTGAACAACTCTATGACTGCCCACTGCTCACTTACAGTTACAAATGACACATTGCATTATTCACACCTTAGTAAAGATCACGAATTCCTAAGGCTAAGAGTAACGCATCTACGGTTACATATTAGCAGTCGGGAATCACTGATAAGAGCAGTTCTAGAACCATCCTGCCAAATGCTACTTCTTTCCAAACTCTTGTGGGGTCTATAAACCTAACTTTTTGAAATTGCGCGATTGTTTAATTGAATTTTAAGATTAACTCTCTCGCGGTCATAAAAGCGAAGCGACAAAAAGGGTCTAATTTGAAAAGTTTTGGTGAGATGTATTGTGTTGTTGAACAATGAACTTAGTGAGGCCGTCATTTGTGACGATGAAATGGTTCGCGCATTGGGGCGAAACTGAAATAAGGGAAAAGAAAGATTGAGACAAGAAAATGAAATGAAATGAAATGAAAAGCTAGTAAAGAAATAGAACATGTACAAAAATCCAGAAGAGAGGAGAAGAGAGGTCAAGAGAAGCCAAAAGAAGCCAAGAGAAGTCAAGAGAAGCCAAGGGAAGCTAGGGGATGAAAGGAAAGGGGAAAAGAAAAGAAAAAAAAGAAAAGAAAAGAAAGGAAGCGAGAGGAAAGGAAAGAAAAGAAAAGGAAAGGAAAGGAAAGGAAAGGAAAGGAAAGGAAAGGAAAGGAAAGGAAAGGAAAGGAAAGGAAAGGAAAGGAAAGGAAAGGAAAGGAAAGGAAAGGAAAGGAAAGAAAGGAAAGGAAAGCTAAGGAAAGGAAAGGAAAGGAAATAAGGAAAGGCAAGGGAAGGGAAGGAAAGGAAAGGAAAGAAAAGAAAAGAAAAGAAAAGAAAAGAAAAGAAAAGGAAAGGAAAGGAAAGGAAAGAAAAGAAAAGAAAAGAAAAGAGAGGCATGGCAAAGGAAGTGAATGGATGGCTACGTGGATGGACGGACGGACGAAAAGGAAAGGAAATATGACAAAACAAGCAAACAAACGCTTGTGATAGATCTGAAACTTCCTCGACGTGGAGGGCTGTAATTCTCTTCATCTCAGCTCTTGATAACGTGATCAAGTTCATTTCGGCCTGCATCTGTACACTTTCATATTTTATGTTTATTTTTTCAGTGTTCATCATATGTTCATTATCGCATGGTTGTTGAGAGACAACGGGAACGTTTTATCAGATACACACCTATCTTATCTTCCATACGATTGACTCGCCTAACGATAAAGACAATAGAGACTCCCACGATGCCCTGGTACACATTCTCCCGCCTTCGTGCAATTCGAGTAGTACTGGTTCCGAGAATCTCATAAAAAATCTCCAGTCAGTTTTTTGCTTATTGACCTTATTACTTATAAGTTTATTATCGATTTCTTACAAATAATCATTTTTGCGATATATTGTGCACTTTACCTGAAAGCCACTCCTTA
This sequence comes from Telmatactis stephensoni, assembly GCA_029948255.1. Classification (NCBI taxonomy): domain Eukaryota; kingdom Metazoa; phylum Cnidaria; class Anthozoa; order Actiniaria; family Isophelliidae; genus Telmatactis; species Telmatactis stephensoni. The sequence goes on along the minus strand of JALIZF010001243.1, from coordinate 80,431 downwards.
GACCAGCTAAGTCATGCTATATATATTACATATTTTCAAAAATTCTATTTCGATGTTCTATGGTATCCTATGGCAACGGTAGATATCACGTGGCCAACTAGAAATTTTTTTATCATAGAGCGATAGCACTAAAACCGTGAAACAAGTACTAAAAGTACTAAAAGTACTAAAAAGTACAAATAGTACTAATTAAACAATAGAATACAAAGGGTTTTGCTACTATTTGTCTCTATTTAGTTACTAAGTTATTTCACGGTTTAAGTGTTATCGCTCTAGAAATAATGGAGTTGACTTTCCAGAAATTAAATGATTCATTTTCCCAGGACAGCGTAACTATAGGAGACTGCGGGACTGTTCACGTGAAGACAAATTCAGTCCCTGGCCTGGTAGCCAGCCGATAGCTCTCCTGCTTTTAGTCCCAAGAAAAAAGGAGGACAAAAAGACTTATCTCGGCTACCAGGGACAATTTGCCTTCATATGAACAGCCCTTGAAACCGAAACACGACCTGTTAGCACGCATTTTGAGCTATTTCTAGAACTCGCTCAAGTCTGTATTGGCTATTTCCAACGGCTTCAACTCATGCTTGTAAATAAATGCATGGTAAGTATGAAAACCTTTCAGCGCGTGCAGTAGCTTGCGGTCGCACGCAATGCTGTTCTAAAAATAGCCAAAAATTCAGAGCAACGCGTCACATAACGTAACGAGCGTGCGTGACGTGACATGCGCGCGTGACGTGCGTCTCTTAGTTATGCTTCCCAGGTTTTCCATGATGTTTGGAAAGACGGTCTATAAACTAAAGATATGATCATCATGGAGAAGGCATAGCTTTCTTTGCATTAGAGGACTTAAGCTTCAACGTACACTGGGAAACGGCAGATCACATGGCCGGCTTTTTTCAAGCCTGGCGACGCGCGTTTGGAACTTAAACGTGAGCATGACCTTTTGCGTTTAAGGCAAACACGAAATGACCCACCCTGTTGAAACGGCAATGCCAGACGCATGTAATCCTCTCTGCTGTGTGCCGTTTCCGGGATCCCGTGTACGTGAAGCTCAAGCTTCTATGACGCATACTAAAAAGGTAAGCAAAGAGGTTACTCCTTCTTTACTAAGTCACTTTTAACTCAATTTCCTGCTTTAACGCAAGGATATATTCTATGTACTTACAATTTTTAAATTTTCTCCTTAATTTGTTGGGCAACATCAGTGTTATTTGTTGCAAGTTGAAGAGCAAATTATTACCACATCGCTAGTCTTCTACACAGACGCTGTTAGTGTCGTCACGTGACTCTTACGACCTTTTGTCGTCACGTAACGCGTAACCCTTTTATCGTTACGTAACGCCTACTCCCTTTTGTCGTTACGTAACGCTTACTCCTTTTGTCGTTACGTAACACTTACTCCTTTTGTCATCACGTAACGCGTACTCCTTTTGCCGTTACGTAACGCGCACTCCTTTTGCCGTTACGTAACGCGTACTCCTTTTGTCCTTACTTAACGCGTACTCCTTTTGTAATCACGTAACGCTTACTCCTTTTGTCGTCACGTAAGGCTTACTCCCTTGTTAGTTTTGGGGAGAAAGCGTTGCGTGACAACGTAAACTGTGGTTGCGTGGGAGACTACTGAATCGCGTGCAACAAATTTTCTTTAATTTGGGGCTTCCACTACATGCAAAATTGTTGCGCGCGGAACGGTAATACGAGCTCTGCCTGATTACGCAACCTGATGTTGCACGAAAAGTTGCGTGATTTTGTTGCTTGCATTGTACTGCCGTACTTTTATCTGCCGTTTTCTTCTTTTTCTTGCTTGTTTCAATTTGAAACGATTGAAGCAAAACACTTCTTTGCAAAATGGACTGTATTATATCTTTCTTTTTTCTTTTTCTCTTCTTTCTCTCTTTCTAATTTTCTTTCTTTTTTTTTCTCTCTCTCTCTCTCTCTCTTTCTTTCTTTCTTTAATTTCTTTCTTTTTTCTTTCTCTCTGTCTCTTTCATTCCTCTTTGCCTCTTTTTTCTTTCTTCTTCCTTCCCTTCTTCCTCCCTTCTTTCCTTCCTTCCTTCCTTTCTTTTTGTCTTTCTTTCTTTAATTTCTTTCTCTAAACACTATGCAGACTCTTTTCTCTCACGGGAGTGAGACTCGAATCTAGAAGTACACTGCAATTGCAATTAGTTATATACATATTACGTTGTTAGATCAGTTTAGCTATACACTTGAGTCTACATCTCTGAGTGGAGGAGTCACTCCAGAATGGTTATTAAAAAAAATGCCTCCAGCTCGATCCTAAAATATTGGCTTTGTCGTGCTAAATCTAATTCAAACCAAAAAGGAAGCGACTCTATTTTATACAAATGGCTCAAAAAGATTACCGTGTTGTTACCCTTCGTATCAGTGCTCTGGCTCGACTTCGTCAATAATTATCTCCAACTAATCCGATAACGAAACGAAACGCCAGCAAAAGCTCCGATACCTAGGATAATGGTTGTAGATCGACGCGATCCAACAAAATGCGTCAGAAACTCAGATCCCTCTCAAGTCTCACGTCCTTATAGAGATATATGGTATGGCTTATCAAGTGAGTATCCCTCCCCTCCCCCCATCGGTCCCTTGAATACCATCAAGAAACCATAATACTATATAAGAGAGCGAAACTCAAAGTTTGATGTCTGCGCGATGTTCGTGGAGCGTAAGGTTATTTTTAGTAACAGGAAGTTGACATCATCGCGCGCGCAAGCGTGAAATTTGGTTTCCGCTCGAAAATTCTCTTCTGGTTCTTGGCCCTACGGCGCAGGAAAACCAAGAATTTGGTGTCTTTACTGCAGTCATCTGTACTAAGGTATCCTACCGTTTAGGAAAAGAAAGAATAAAGATGGAATAGGTTAACTGGCTGAGTTTCACCGTAAGAGAACTTTCCTATATAACAACTTTAACAACTTGCGCGCGCAATGGTGTTAACTTCCTCTTACTAAAAATAGCTCATACGTGCGACCAGCGTCGCACAGATATCAATACCAGTTTTGCTCTCTTAGTATTCCGGTGAGTCATGCTCAGAACCTGACATTATCGTCATTCCGTACCCAAACATACACGACCCCACAATCTCGACGCAAACAATCGCACCAACCCAACAGAGGACTTTTGCCTTGTGAGCCTTCACATATGATGCTGCTCTATTCACTGACGTCTGTAGCACGGTGAAGGGGTTTACGTTGCAGAGCGTGTCGAGAAATCTCTCCTCGATATGATTACATAGATTCTTTGCAGGGTGGCGTTGGTCGTTGTCATGGTCTAATTTCGTTTTACTGCATACGACTTCTGTAAAGCGAAAATTAGATTTCATTCAGCATGATGGCAAACAAAGCCAATTCACATGCACTGTAAATCAGTTGTAAATGTAAAAACCAGAGCATGCATGCCGGGGTTGGCAATGGTGAGTGCGCACTTCGCTTCCTTTGAGTAGCCGCATATGTGCAACAGTTGCAATATAATAATAGAGCGATTTAGCAAACACGACGCGACGTCAAAGAGGACGCCGCGCGCACTGACGAATTTTGTTCAAAATGACCGTTGACGTCGCCGACATCAAGAAGAGAACGTGAAAACAATCGAAATGGCGTCCTGAACGTAGCGTCGCGACGTTGTCACGATAGTCACGCAACGAACGAATGTGTAAATTCGTCATCTAACGTCCTGTTTTCGCGTCGCGTTGCTATTGCTAAATCACTCAAATGACTCGGTCGGAGATGAGCCCGCGAAATCAGCGGTCCCTTTATGAGCGTACTTCAAAAATTTAAATTTATAGCACTATGACCACAGGTAGCCCAGGTTCATTTCTTGTAGATTATGGTTAATGGCAGCCGGATCGCGGCTTAAAACATCAAAAGGTATCAATAAAAGTGATAAATAAGTATATAAATAAATAAATATTTCATAAACTAGAGAATAAAGTTGTATCAATATAATCCGTCCAGGTTCGAATCCGTAACAACCGTGATCGCCGCGAATTAAGCTGCCCCCTGGGTTGCCTGTGCTATGACCTTCCCTTTTGACACTGTCAAAATATATGTGAAGACCTCCTCCCAGATCCCAGCCCTCGTACGCGTCATAAAAACAAGGCTAAGTACTTCCTTATTAACCGGTATCTAGCACAGCGGAAATCTACAAAGCTGCTGTTTACATTCTTTTCTCATTAGCTCACAATGATACATTACCGCTGACCAAAACGTATGACAAAGACTTGCCAAGTTACAGTAAACCTTCTCAGAGATATGTATACGAAAACGATGGGTTTTTTTCTTCTGATCAAAATGTCACCTCTCCCAAAGTACAGGGCATTATATCCCTGACTGTCCTTCGTTATATGTTGGTGGTATTCGATATTTTGTTCTTAGATCGTAAAAGAGCTTGTATACAAAATATTGAGCTTATCAACCTATGGTGTCCTTATAATGAGTCTTCCTTTTGGTCGAGGGTCAAGGGAAGTACGTCGAGAGTCGAGGGTCCCATGAGAGGTTATAAAACGTTTTTCCACCCTGTTCCGGAATCGACAATTACCTTCCAAATCAGTCTCGTTGCTACTGTCATGAGAAGTTTGTATATCAGCTTGGGCGTGACTTTGGGGCTGTAAGAGTTTGAATAACTTGAGTTTAAGACGGTTAAAGAGAGTGATGTTAGTATGGCAGTACGATTCGTTTTGATGGGACTGGGTAGGTGACATTACATCTGAAAATGAAATGAAATGAAATGAAATTAAATAAAATAACATTTAGAATGGAGAAAAGAAAGACAGCAGGACTAGCCAAATAAAATGAAATGAAATAAAATGAAATGAAACCAAATGAAACAAAACGAAATAGAATGAAGTAGTGAGAGAATGGAGAAAAGAAAGACAGCAGGACTAGCCAAATAAAATGAAATAAAATGAAATGAAACCAAATGAAACAAAACGAAATAGAATGAAGTAGTGAGAGAATGGAGAAAAGAAAGACAGCAGGACTAGCCAAAGTCCTGAAAATGAAAAGTATCAAAATACCTTTTATTTCGTTTCTGATATGCTGCAGTGGAGACAGTTTGTCAATCATCTCAGCAATTCTGGACTCAAGGATTACAATTTTACCCTTTAATTGGTCCATCTTTCCAAGTATATCAGTTAAAACCTCTGGCTGTTTGGTTATAGGAAGCAAAGCCTCATCCTGACGTATTTCTATGGAAACAAAAGTATGTTCAGCCGAATGCCATTTCACTTTTATAAATGCTGAGTGTTCTTTTTATTCTTTATAATTAAAAATCCTATGAGCTCAAGAATTTATTTTTTGTAAAATTAAGAACATAAAAAGCTATACATTTTTCTAAGAGTCTATCAAATTACATCGTGGGATCCCTGTGGTGCCAAATCCGTGGGAGACTGAGCCTACATATGCCTCACCCCCCCCCCCCCCTTCGAAAAATCGTATTAACAAATAAAAGTAATTTTAAAATAAAGACAACATTTTGAAACTTGTTGAAATCGAAGGAGTTGAACATGTTGAAGATTTGAGATAATGTTGAACATGTTGAAGATTTGAGATAATGGAAAGGTATTAACTTAGATGGAGAAATTGTCCACAGATCTAGATCTCCTTCCTTCCTTTCTTCTACTCTCCTCTCCCCTCCCTTCCCCCCTGGGATCGTTAGTTATGGTTGTTCGCTCATATGTAACAAAACATGAAAGTTGATATTGCTGAAAATGGTCATATGCTAATTGCTCATATATATATATAGCGATGACTCATTCTTTTCTAAAAATGTCAGTTGACGAAATGGTTTTGGAATGTGACAGATGTTCAATATCAATATCAGATTGACTTATATATTTGTGGAGCCACAGTGTAGCCAAAAATAATGATCCTTTGAACTTTTAACTTATTGCAATCTTTTAAGTACATTTTATCTAAATATCCTATCTCATTTGTGCAGTCAATTTCACGAGTTGTAGTTTACTATCCCTCTATGTACGGAGAACGAAACGACTTCGAGCTAGCCTTTAGCGAAAAATTAATTTTAAAATTGCAAAATCTGACAATGGGAACGAGCTGGCACCTTTGGTAGTACGAACTCTCGCTATGACGGACTTCAACGAAAATTGGATTGTATTGAGTCAACATTTCAGTAGAAATATTGCAAGAAATTGAACTAAAGAGATAGAATCCACACTATTATTAGAAACGCTGATCGTGACAGTGTCGACAGACCTCACTGAGAAGCAATGCCCGTGTGTTTTGCAAAGGTCTGTCAAAATGATGTCATGAATTTGAATGAGTTCCGGGATTTTCCCAAATCGAGATAATGTAACATTTCCAGTTTCTGCGTCTGTACCATTCTACCGCAAGCCAATCAGAATATACTGGCTAAACCAAAAATAAATTTTGTCCCAAAAAAGCTTATCAAGTGTTGGGAAAATTCTTTCTTTACTCATTCTCTCTCGCTGCTGATTCCATGTCACTTACCTTCAATTTGAATCTGTTTAACTTTGTCACAAACTGAAATATTTAATAGGGGACAGTTGTAAGACAAGAAAAAGAGTTATAGTCTGTCCAATTGAATACACTGTCCAATGGATAACGCAGGCTTGGAAATTGATCTACGTTGATAAGCTGATTCCGGATGGGAACCGGAAAGTTCTTTTCCAACATTCTTCAAAATAAACATTTTTAAGAAAGTATAATCGTGTTTTCATTTAAGACAGCAAGTAATAGCGGGGAAAGTAGAGGGTTTAAGATGTTGTGTTACTTGCTGGAGTGAGTCTGCACTACTTTAGCAGTTTATACAAGTTCTTACAGTTGTTTACACTGATACAATGAAACCAAGAGAACTTCATGAACTATTCAACACACAGAAGTCTGCTACCAAAAATTAGAAAATATGGGCCTTTTAGGTACATGCATACATTGTTATTTACGCAAAAAAAAAAAAAAGAAAGAAAGAAAGAAAGAAAAAATTGTCGAGCTAGCAACAAAATGTTATTTTACAAGTTTTCCAATTTACATAGGCAATGGACCTGAAATCAAAATATACTTTTTCCGCTTTGATGTGAAATATGGTACGTACATTCCTTTGTGTATTCTATTTTATTGTAGACAATAAAAGAATAATTAAATATTACTTACCACAACATTCAATGTCTCCATGCATTTGAAAGAAAAATTCTGGATGTTTTATTTGTAATGCGTGGACAATAAACCACAGGCCATGAGGGCCTTTGGTGCTCACTGCATCAACCAATGCTGTCACTTCTTCGGCTGTCGTTTGGTGAACATATTTATTGCTAATCTTCTCGCAATCGGAGACATCTAGCACTTCTAGTGACCTCAGAAAGACGAGAATGTCGCCGATTTCATGGGGTTGAATTAACGTTGTTAAGGTGTGCAAAAGGCAGTCAAGTTGGCAAAAGCTCTGGACGTTCTTCAAGACGTTGCCCAGTTGTGAGCAAGTATCATTTCGAGATTCCAAAAACACGAGACATTCATTATAATCAGTGTGTAGTTCGTCAGGTGGGTCGTTTTCCATGGCCTTTTAATTTTGCTATGACAAAATGAGAATAAAGGTCAGTCGCATTTATCAGAGATCGAGGGGCCATTTTTACATCAGGCACACTTGCGTGCGCTGTTGAAGTCTTTTGTTTTTATCCCAATACAAAGGAAACAAAACCGTTAGCTCTAGTGTTAGGGATATCCTAGAGCCATGTTATCAATCGAATCTCAAAGCTGAAAGATACAGGCTGAATTTCAACAAAATGACTTACTGCTTAGACAAGAAGAGATTTCCATTGTAGTTTTAGCATCGTCTGCTGCGTCGTCTCAAGTGTAATACTTGATTAACTCCGTTGTGCTGTCTTTCAGTATTCATTGAACTAATTGACGTCCAACACGTTACCTTGGCAACTGCGACCAAAAACAGGAAGACACTTCATGGGGGGATTCCCGTAAGCCTTTTTTGGCATGGTCTGATCTCTGACGTCAAGCTGTTTAGCATTTGCTGACTAACATCGCAGCTAATGTCAAGTAAAATTTGGGAAATGCAGAGTGTCTATATTTTAAAACACATCGTTTCCAAGTCTTTCCTAGATACTGTGAGCAGTGCACTTTATCCTCCAGGAGCTAGAAAATGAGGGCGAGCGGAAATGGGGGCGAGTTGGGAGGGGGAGACGGGAGCGGAAGAGCAGTAATATTTATTTGATAACCAAATTGACACTACGATAACGTTTAATTTTACGTTTTGTTATCGATAACGTTTCTCACACGACTTTATAAGCATAAGCGCAAGCAACACACGCAGATCGGCGCTAACAAAAATGTGTGGAAAAAGACAAGTATTGCTAACGAGTAATGCTCTTGGCTCGGAAGAATTGGACAACCACTCCCCGAGCCTTCGAAGAAAAGTACATTCCCTTTTGTGCCTAAAAGATCATTACTCGTTAGCAGTACTTGTCTTTTTCCACACATTTGTGTTGCTTGTGCTTATGCTTATTAAGACCTCCAGACTAGGAGCTACTCGGGGAAAGTTGTCGACAACTAGTTGTGATAGATTATAACCAAACATATCGACAGCTAAAATCGCTTTGTTCTCAAATTCAAATGATCTCAGTTTGTTATCAAAAGCTACAAGGCTTTTTCTCATTGTGTGAACTAGCTAGTCATAACTGGTTATCGATAGCTATGCCTTTGTGGAGGCCCTTAGTGAAGCCTAGGCGTCGATGAGTTTTAGTTATCGATAAGAAATAATTATCGACAACTAGTTTTCAAGTCTGCAGATACCCTGAAATACCACAGGAAGCCCATACAAACATTGAGAGCTGAATGTTATTTAGATAAATAAAGCTATTTTTGCTAAAGGTTTTCTTTCTTTCTTTTTTTCTTTTCTTTTTTCTTTTTTCTTTTTTCTTTTCTTTTTTTTTTTTTTTACTCACAAGACTCACAAGAAGAGTTGTTTGTTGACCTTGGCCTTCAATAGCGATTTCAAGCCATTTGATTTTTTATAAAAAAAATCTCCCTAACGTTACTAAACTGCTAAGGTCGACAGAAACAGCGCTGCTAAAAACAACTTGGCCTCCACAAACTAGAGGAAATAATTGTTGTTAACTAGTTGTGATTGATAACTAAACCATATCTAAAGAAGTCTAAATAATGCACTTCTCATTAGCAATACTTGTATTTTCCACGCAATTTTGTAATCTGCGAATTTATGATGCTGTCGTAAGTAGAAACAACTGCTTAAGACACATAGCTCTAGATCGGTCCATTGATCCAGAGATAAACAAGTCCGAGATCTTTGTCCATTTATACTGAGAATATTTTTAGTCTTCTTTGAGCTTATGTACCGAGATTATTTTTAGCACAAATAAGCCAATCAAAGACTTCGTTGAGAACTGTTAGGGATAACTTCACCGATATGGAATTTTACATGTCCCGACTCGCTGATAAATTCGATCGTAAGGCGACAGGTCACATTGGTTGAAGTGATTTCTACTAAACTGTAGAATACCTATGCAAGCCACTCAAAAAATCTGAGAAAATTGCCGTTACCTTCCGCAGTCCCACTTCCGTGGAGGGAGGGGTGGTGCGGTTAACTCTACTGAAGCTGTCACCGTGGTCCGACAGTCCCAGTAGTGTCAGCAATGTCAATGATTAAGTTTAATCTTTTTATAAGCAGATGTTTTAATTCATCTCATTCGTTCACAATGGGCCGGGGAAGAAAGAATAAGGGAGTGCTCCCCTCACCAGAGAACCTGAAGGCCGGGCTAATTGCGAGAAAGTTAGTTCTTGTCCTCCATACTAAATTTGAGGCTCATCTATATTTTTATGCTGAATTCAAAATACGATTAGGAAGATTCTACATTTTAGGGATAACATGCTTGTTTCGATGTGCTAACGTCATTATCAAGTCAAAAGTCTAGCTGAGTGATTCAAGCCGGTTTATATATGGGGGGTCCAGTGTGCAAACTTTTTTTCAGACATGGCTCAGTCATCTCTTTGTTCTTTGTTTTTGTTTGCACACTGGACACCCATTGACACCCATATATAAACTTCCATCACTTTGCTAGACTTTGATTTGATAATGACATTGGTACATCGTTCTAGGTTTAAAATAGATGCTCGTCTGAGTGAGATGACGAAGACCCTACAGGCTCGTCGCTTGGGGTGGATCAAAGGTTCAAACGAACCCCCTCCCTCCCTTCCCACAAAAAATAGCCGCTTAGCCTAGGATATTAGTACTTCCCCCTAAGAAACTACAGTTATATGCATTTCTCTCTAAATGAACCTTTGGTGAAATGCTGGTGAATCATGGTTTTATCAAAACTCCGACCTTCAGCATTTTATTTTTTTAAACCATTTCTATCTATTTTTTCATAATCTTTTTCTTTTTCTGTCTTTTTTCTATCTCTCTTTCTTTTAAGTAACAACTAATTTTGATTTCGGAGGGGGAAAAAAAAAGGGCCCCGGCCGGTTTCGAACCCGGCTCTTACATTTGCTCACTTGCTTTACAGTTCAAGGGTTTTCCAACTGCGCCACGGGATCGCGTAATTTGCACAACAATAGATAGCTAATTCACAGAATACACTAGGTTATTTTGTCCTCCAAATCCCTTAGTAGACCAGTTAGCCTAGTGGTAAGGTTCAGTTATCTATGGCCTAGGATCCGACTGTTTCCTCCCTCTTTGACTGCGAAGCTCGCTGTATTCTACCGGATAGCGCGGAAGGGGCCGAAATCTCCATCCTATACGTAACATGCGATGATTCAGCGATTTGTCTGGATGCATGGTCCGATTTTTTGGGTTTTGCATATAATTAACATACTAATTTCTTTGGGTAACAGGTTCGAGCCCTGGCTGCGCCAACAACTTTTCTTTTTTCTTTTTTCCTGTTTTTAATGGATTCTATTTTTCTTTTCTAATTTTTCTTGACTTAAAATTTTGGTCTTCAATAAAGAAAACTACATAAACTCTTTACATTAGCTCGATGCTTCAAATTTTGAGTAATTCAGAAAAACTGTCGAAATTCCCGGAAATAAGTTACCTTAAAAAATTTTTCATTCCACTTTCCAAAAGCCAGCTGGACCTCTGATACTTATACAGGTCATTCTGAAGCATTCCCTATATCCCAGTCGAATATGGTAGAAATCGAACCTCCCCTGTCAATATGCTTGCGACGGGCCTGCCCTCCCTATCAAGACATTCTGCTATGAACAAAAAATATATCGCACACATGTGCAGAATGAGTGATGATGAACCGCTGAAGCAAATTTTGTTCGACATAAAATCCAGTAAATTGGTATGGATAAAACCAAGAGACCATAATAGTATTATGATCTCTTGTGAAACGTTGTCTGAAAAATATGCGCGCAAAATGTGCGCGCGCAATCATGAAATGAAAAGCTGCTATATTTTGAAAGAAATTGGACTCAAAGAGTTAAAAATACGTCGAATTTTTCTCAAAATAGGACAAGAAAGTAGGGAGCAGCGGGCCTAGAGTTAACAATCCGTATGCGCAATCTTGTGCAATCCGTGGCCTCCAGCGAACAGCTGCAGGTTGTCTAGAGAGAACTTATCAAAGAAATATATGTGTCGTAGAAAATCAAGAAAATCACGCAGGTGCTCGGTGATCGACGTAACACGATGCAGTTTGTATTTATTTTTGTTGTTTAAATTCCTATTTAGAGGTCCGTCAAATAACAATCGATCAAATGCCATCAGGATAGCATTGCTGGGTTTCATCCATCATCCATTCCTTCAGGAATCAAAAGACAAAGAAGCGGTAGCCATTTTGGATGAGCAAACAACAGACGCTAATGAGAAATATTTTGTTGAAGTTCATCCAAGATGGCTGCCGTGACGTCACATGCAACCCAGCAATTGATAAAAAGTGTGCGCCCTGATAAAAGCCTTCGGAAACCAAATTAGATCTGATGTCCCACATTTAAGCACTTTTTTAATTCGAGTTCAGCGCGCGCTGGTAGCTAAGCCAAAATGCGGGGCAATACGTCACATCACGTGACCGGCGTGTCTCAGTCTCCTGGTCATTTGCTCTCCTGTCGCCATTATGACGTCATTAAAGATTTTTTACATGTCGTCGAGGCTCTTTTCGTATTCAAAAATGGATGCCATACTTGTTCGGATTTGATCAATAGATGCTCGGCACGTGGTATTTTTCTTGCTCAAAGGTAAATATCCATAACATTTGATACTTTTTTTGTACTCAATCAAAGAAATTCAGCCAATGTTGGTTTTTCTTACACAAGGTGTATCATATTCTTAACAACAATCGATGCATATTCGTAGCGATCAAGAGGTACTCGGTCATGTTCAGTAAGACAGTTCAACTGCTGTCACACAAAATCACTAGCAAGTTCGGCCGCCGGAGAAAGTCGTTGATTTTTTCGGCTTCTTCTCGGTGACGCAGCATTCGGGGTGGAGAAGCTGTTTCCGGTCTCAGACAGCGACGCACTTGAAGCGTTCAGATTAGAGGCTGATCTGTTTAAATGGCGATTGTCATAAACCATGTTTGCTGTTTTAATCTGCTCTAGCTGGGAATACAACTTGCGTATTTCTTCCTAAATAACAAAGAGATGATTAAAATATTATGTAAACGAACGAACGAATGAATGAAGAATGATTGAATGAATGAATGAATAAATGGATGGATGGACGGATGGATGAATGAATGAATGGATGGAACGATTGATGAAAAGGATGAATGGAGAGTCCGTCCGTCCGTCCGTCAGTCAGTCGGTCAGTCAGTCAGTACCGCGGAGAAATGCATCACTGACATGGTGTCTTGGAATCATAATTTCACTAACAGTGTCCGTGAGAAAATATGATTTTCACCATCTAGCGAATCTACCTTTAATTCTTCGTTTTCTTGAGCAAGGTTCACAGTTCCTTCAGAGCTGGGGCCTGCGTTCATATTGCGCATGCTCAATGTAGCTCCTTTGATTGACGCTAGTTTTCCACTTGTATCAAACACATCTCCTCGTCCTTTCATGATGCGAACAACCTAAGCAATGCCAACAAATTCATTCGATAAAACATACAGGGGTAACCCCTAAATTACTGTTGAATTGATAACCTTACAGTGGAATACAGTCTTACGGTCACCGGCCCCGTTAATACAACCACCCCGCTATTACGACCAACACATTTTGGTCTGGCAACTAGAGGTCACACGTAATCTCTTGTAGAAAATACCCCGTTAACACGACCACCCCTCTAATACGACCAACACATTTTGGTCTGGCAACTAGAGATCGCACTTAATCTTTTGTAAAAAAATACCTTTGTCTTAGAGAATAGACCAATTCGCGGTTATATATTGATCAATGTCAGCTTTAATTTCCCTAAGATATTCAAAACTTTGAGCAAAAACATTTGGAAATTTAAAGTACTCCCTGCTTAATTTGTGTGCATTTCTTGTCACTACACGAGCCGTTACCAAAACCCCAAAGGCTATATTACGCACAATCAAGGCTGACATTGAGCAACATACAACCGTGAACTGGTCTAATAAAAATTGGGAGGAATTTCCGGGAATAGCCCGAGAGTAATTTCTATGATCATATCAGGTAGGGCGTCTCATTAAAAAAGAGGCGTTTAATTGAAACAAGGCGCTTCTGTACTCCTTGCGCTGAAAAATGAATTTTACTAATGATCGCTTTGTTACATGTTTGATAGACTAGCGGTAGCGGTACAAATGGAATGAGAAGGGAGAGAATGGAAGGGAAAAGGAGGAGATTTTCAAGTACCCTTCCCTTACCCAAACTCGCGCGCTACTACGCTATTACCCTGAGAGCGAGAGGTTTGTTAAGCGTTACATTTACATAAATGATTATCTGTGAAAAAAGGCTCAATTTCGCAGCTCAGGCCTTCGCCCTCTGGGAGGAGGGGAGCGAAATAAAACTCTGGTACACAGGTAATCTACACTGTAACGGAAATTAAAACAGTTTTCCTCCTTAATATTGATGAAGTAAAAGTTATTGTAGGCTAAAGGAATGGTAAACATGGTTATATAAGATGTAAGGTTATAGGAATCACTAATTCTAACCCTCGTGATCCTAATTCGGCCCCAACAATATTCGGAGTTATATTTTCAATAAATTGCATTACCTTTGGAATGAAAACTAATCCAATAAGCAAAGATACAGTAATCTGTACTCGGAAAAACTCGACGAGGTAATTCATGTCTGGTCCAGCTACTTTGTTGATGAAAACTCTACAAAAATTAAAATGTCATTTGAGTTAGCACTTTTCACATCCTTGGAAACAAAGGGACATTATTTTGTCGCTCGTTTCTCCAGAACAAAAAACTACGTCTGGGGACACAGATGAAAAACGCATTGCGCATACTCGGAAGTTTTAAATAAAACCATTGGAGGTTTAGTAAATCTTGAAAGTTAAGGCTGTCTGTGAAAAGTTAGTGTTTATTTTTTCCTAAAACATCGCTTTAGTTGTTCTCTTTCCCTGGTCAAATAGTACACGAGAAATTCGCATAATACATGACAGTTGAATCGACGGTACTTTCATTTGTAAACACGAACGCGTCTACCAATTCCCGCCAAATTTTCGAGCATGCGCAATGCTTTTTCACCAGTGTCAGCCCTGGGAAATTGTTCCGGAAGTAAAGTTTTCTCTCGTTTCTGATTGGAAATAATTTTTCTTCAGTTGGATTTAAAATCGCTTTGCCAGGACATGTTGACCGAAGGGTTGAAGACGTTCATCAGAAGAGAAAAGCAAAATGGCGGCTATTTAAATCGCAAAAGCATTTTTTAGCTCTGCGAACTGTAACAGGATTAAAAAAGCTGTAAGCACCGACTACGAGGAGTAAATAATATGGCAAGCCATTTTTCAAAATATTTGGCTTTGGCTCTGATATTAATTTTTTGGTTACAGCAAGAAAACAAGATGTTTACACTCCGCCATAGTTTAAACAAAAAATCGCCCGCAGTAAACTAGCACGCGGATTGATCATGACATGCGCAATACGTTTTCTGCCCTGTCACGTGGTACCTGGACAGGACAGCGTGTGGCAAGGCTGAGGCCGACGAGATGATGATATAAATGGTGATGATGAGTTAGCAACAATTACATTAAAAAACAAGACGGATTATAAAAGAAATGTTGTTCGTATATGACTAATTTATAATGATAATGAGACCAGGTGATGTCTATAATAATCGCAAGAGTGAAGAGGGATGAAAATTGTGAAAGGAGTTTATTCGTAGATAACAATGATGAGTCAAGCTAGACAGAAACAGACAACACCAGGTTTTGCTTCCAATAAATTCACATCACGACTATTTCTGTTTAATGAGCAAGACAATAATGGAAGAAAAAAGGAAGGAATAAAGGGAAAGAAAGAAAACAAAAAGAGGGAGGAGGAAGAAGGAGGGAGGAAAGAAAGAAAGACAGAAAGACAGAAAGAAAGAAAGAAAGAAAGAAAGAAAGAAAGAAAGAAAGAAAGAAAGAAAGAAAGAAAGAAGGAAGGAAGGAAGGAAGGAAGGAAGGAAAGAAAGAAAGAAAAAAAGACAGACAGACAGACAGAAAGAAAGAAAGAAAGAAAGAGAGAGAAACAAAGAAAGAAAAAAAGAAGGAACAGTCAAGGAAGGAAGGAAGGAAGGAAGGAAGGAAGGAAGGAAGGAAGGAAGGAAGGAAGGAAGGAAGGAAGGAAGGAAGGAAGGAAGGAAGGAAGGAAAAGAGAGAAAGAACGAGGAAAAGAATAGACGAATAAATGAATTTAAGATTGACTCACAGACATATGAATAAATGAATGAATAATTGAGTGAATGAATGGGATATTTTAAAACTGTTAAAATGGAAATGAAACTCATAGACGCCGAATATACCATATATTCTAAAGCCTCTATCTATGCTTATTTATTATCGTCAGTTGGTAATTATTTCTATTCCTTTTTGAAAAGTATTTAATCAAATAATAAGAGTAATAGCGTCCTTTGTACATGATAAACATTCTCAATGCCATAGTCACTTAATTCTAACTAAATTATGTAACACGTTTTTAATATAAAACTTAGAATAAAGTATATTCAATTATTTTGGCCCATAGGTAGTCGTATTAACGAAGTTCTATTGTTCCTGTGATAGCTAACCATGCGGTGATATCAGAAATATAAACCTGACATTAAGACGCCACTTGATCTTGCAGAAAGCTGTTGCCGACTAACTATTTTTGGCATAAAAATGACCTAGTAACTGGGTCAGGATTGGGGTTAACCGATAAACGATTGTAAAATTACCTAAATAATCAGACTAAAATTAACCTGCAAACAATAGACTTAGTTTAAGTCTCAACTGACGTTCCCAACATCGATAAAAATTTCAACTGACTACCGACAAACATCGATAGAAATTTCAACTGACTACCGACAAACATCGATAGAAATTTCAACCGACTACCCACAAACATCAATAAAATTTTCAACTATCGACAAACATCAATAGAAATTTCAACTGACTACCGACAAATATCAATAGAAATTTCAACTGACTACCAACAAACATCAATAGAAATTTCAACTGACTACCGACAAACATCAATAAAAATTTCAACTGACTACCAACAAACATCAATAAAAATTTCAACCGACTACCAACATCAATAGCTAGAAGTTTTAACTGACTACCAAAATTTCAACCGACTACCCACAAACATCAATAAAATTTTCAACTATCGACAAACATCGATAAAAATTTCAACTGACTACCAACAAACATCAATAAATTTTAAATATCAAAATTGCTGCGTGCCCCTCCCTCAATGCAGACCCTGAGAGCCGGAACGCCAACAATCTATTGGGTGGTAATACTTAATCAGCTTTAAACAAGTCTACAGCTCCGACTTCTTTACTGTTAGCAACAGCATAATCCTGGGGGAGGGGTGGGGTGGACTTCGATATATTTTGGTCGATGATCGTAGTAAAAAATAAAAAATAAATTTAAAAAATCAAAAAAATCATAGTATCTGTTGCCTTTTACGGTGTTCGCGGGCAGACGTTGGTACTTTTAGGAAAAACGGTACCTTTTTGGGTTCTCAAAACAACAACGACGCCAAACAGATGGAATAAAATAATCCTTGATGGATAATGTTGTCAGTTTAAAAGTAGTGACATTTTGAAGAAATCTAGTCTGTCTATTTGTTTTATTGGTACCTTTGAGGGATAAAAAATAGCTCATGTCACGCCTATTTTGGTATCTCTTAGGGATAAGAATGGAAATTCCGGACGATCATCTCCGACCGAAATATGTAGAGATGCGCATAATCTATCGGGCACTAAACAGGAATCCCACAGTCAAGAAAATGAAATCTTAAAGACTGAGAATTCTTAAAGTTGCTAACCGTCGAAAAGGGCGTATGTTCAGGTATACAACAATTGGTACCGTCTCCCAGGGCTCCATTTCACTGGCCTTCCCAGGTGTTCCGTGAGGGATCCCATTGCCGGATGGGGATGATCCCCTTTTAGGGGTCAAAATCATAGAAGTTGGTACCTTTTAGTCTACTCACGGTCAAATGCTGTTACTTTACGGAAATCGCTACCAGACAGTAAGATTTTGTATGTTTTGTTGGTATCTTTTCGGAGCCAGTAAAAATAACTTGAGCCATGCCAATTTTGGCAGCTAATTAGGGGAGATCCCAAAGAGCATTTCCGACCAAAATACATATGGAAGTATAATGCTTGTATACCATCTGTACGACACTGGAATTAAACACGGAAGTCGGTTAATAACCTTGACTCCCTTTTTAGTTAAACATACAGGTAAAACAAACCATGAACTCAAACAATTAAGAATATGAATTAAAAAAGGTATTTCATGAATAGTTGAGTTTCTTGAAATGGAATTGCCAGGTTCAAAATTATTCTATTTCTGAAAAGTGACATTTTTTTGAGCTGCAAAGACTGTAATTGAATTTTGACAAAAAATATTTTCTTGTTAACGTGTTCTTGTGGAACAACAACTTAATTAAATAGTACCTAAATTATTCAGCTGAATTTCAATTTTTCCCTCATGTAATAAGACCCCTTATGCCATGTTTGAGCCGGTGAATGTGTTCATATTAACGTATGTCTGTGTGAAATAACAATCTAATTAAATGACACCAAAATTATTCTTCTGAATTCGTGTAATGTGAGATCCCTTGTGCTACGCCTTGAGTCAGTGAAACTGCTGCCTCATAGATGAAGATCCCAAACTTTGTCTTTAAATACTGTGTTTAGAAATTCCAAACGAACACTAGAAATAGTGGACTAGAAATAGTGGTGAAATAAAATGACAAAGGATTCAAAAATCTACGTCAAAAAATGACTATATTGGTTAAAGGTTCTGGGCTATTACGTAGGGCAAATTTCGTAAAACGAAGCTTTTATTACGTGGTTGGGTTTACGGTTTTTTCCGTGGTAGGATTCTGATGTACATTGCGTCCAGCTGTTTGACATAGAAGGCATCGCCGATTAACATTTAGACCGTCAAATCCAGCAGCAGCTTGCCAATACAATTTAATTATGCAGACAAAATGTGCTTCGAGAAACATCGAAAATAAAAATGTGTACTTTAAAATTCACTGAGCTGTGAACACATTTTTGAAAATATATTTATAAATAAAATTCAGATTTATTCATTATTCTTCAAATCGCTCTCATTTATTAGTATACTCTACTATATGCCTGCTGGTTTATTAGCTTATTAGAATTGTTCGGTCGACCATCTAAAAGTCGTCATTTCATTGAATATTGTAATGATAATTTGAAAAATTTTTAAGCGTCATTTCTTGGTAGAATTCCGCATGTAAAATCTTATAAATACTGCAATAATTTTGCAAGCGAAAAATTGTGGCAATTACATGTGTTTACGAATAATTCGTACTCATATTATTCCAGTAATTCGGTAATCAAATGTTTCACATGCTAATTTCGAATCATAGTTGTAATGATGACGTCACAGTTGTATTTGACATCTTTTACTCGCTTAAGACACGAACTCTGAAACAGAAATAAGAAAATAGGCAAAGTCTTCCCGAATTCAAAAAACAAATTCCACATTTTATTTCCTACCCGTTCAGTAGAATTTCGCTCGATACAGAAGTTGAAACCCTCAACCTCAAGAAATAGCAAACATAGCCAGAGATCGTTGTAAAACACATTTTAAAAATGTAGGAATAAATATACGTTTTGATTTCGTAAAATTTTCAAACACCTAAGATTTTGTTCTCTCTAGTGTATTTGAGTTTCTAAGCGAGTGATGTGTTGTTCTACATCACTGCATGGATTAGCAAGGCAAATAGACTTCAAACTGTCAGTATATTTTGAATATTTATGATGCAGTATATTCAACATATTTGTTCGCCCCAATGGGGTATTTTTCATCAAAATTTCGATTCATATTTTGTCCTTGCCACGACTTGCACAACTGTGGTATCTTGTAATGATAATATTAAACCACAGTAAGAAAGCCCAATCAATTTCCATGTTTCTTCTCTAACCATTATCGACACGGCAAGCCGCTTCGTGTAAACATTCATTTTGGATCCTTGCTGTCCAAGTCTTTCATTCATTCAATCATCCCACCTATTTCTAATAAACTCCTCTATTACTCGTTCCAATGTAAAAGTACGAATGTATTTCTTTTTCCCTCTCTCTTCAGGGTCAATAATCAAGAATTATTTTTCCACATTTTATCGACGGCCAGCGATCGATTGCCCAGCGCTGATCAGTCGACTCTGCTTCTTCTCTCGTTTGGCGATTTCACTCCATCGGGGTGGACGTTTCGCCGTGTGCTGGCCGCAAAACCTCCATCACATCAAACAATCACGTCAAAACCATGTTTGAGATTTAGATCTTGCTGCTCGTTGGATGGCTCCATCAGTTAACCAGAGTACGACACCCGTGGACTATAAGTTCGCCGTACATCCTGGTCAGTCTTCGTAGAGCCTGAAATTTCAAAGGCTTAAACACTGAAGAAACCCCGAAATCCATACAGCCTTGCGACGTAAGAATTTCAGCAGTTGCCGATTCCTCTGTCCGATATCTCCATACAACAACTGGAGGTTCATTTGACGTTTGATTCAACCGGTTCGCTGGGTGCCTTTGAAGAGTTCAAGCTTTTGGGGTTTTCTAAGGCTAGCATGATATCATGATGGACGGCTATGTTTTTTTTGCAGTCAGTTTTAGCTGTTTCAAAGTCTTTAAGTTCACCAATCTCTTGAAGCAGTTTAAGAGTTTCATCATTTACCATTTGAATTGTAGCTTTGAGGTTCGGTTTGGGGTTTTTCTTGGAATCTTCTGAACCTCCAGTACGGGTCTCAGAAGGGTCTTCGGTGACAGAGCCTTCAGGAGAGCGTCTTCGAGATGGAATACATCCCATTACTTTAGTCTTTAGGCATTCGAACATCTATAAACATAGAAACACGCAAAAATGGGTCAAACATACACTGACATACATGTCGGTATATTTCGGGAGAGCGCAGGGAAATCGTATACACTGAGCGGCCTTAAATAATTAATCGTGTTGCGATGACGTCAAACTTTCAACATATCTTTCGTATACTATTAATAGATTCAAGCACAGCTGACTTGGTAGTACGTCACGCCATATTGATTGGCTTGGCGCTGTCACACGCTGAGAAGAAGCAGTTAGATTTTGAAATTTCTTGTAAAGTTCTGGCAATGAGTCAAATCTAAACCACAAAATGACATTAATTTTGGTTTGGTGATTTTGGCATGGTGAAAAGTCATTTCCTTGGCAGGTATTGGAACAAAACGTTTTTTTTCGAAATAAAGAGAATGGACACAGAAACAAAGACAGGCTTGTATGACATATTCCTTTGTCTCGTGTGCTAAAATCAGAACGTTTGTTTTTTCGAAGTGCTATCTTAGTTCTAAAAAAGAATGGACACATTTTTCCAGTTTGACAGACAGAAAAGAGCACAAAGAAATGTAAAATCAAAAACCTATCTTCGACCATTGAAATGAAAATAAAAAACGAAATGGACACACATGAAAATATCCTCGGGTTTCAAATCAAAGTCATAACTCCATAATTTTCAAAAGTAATAAACGAACAATTAAACTAACAAATGAAAGAATAGACTCTTACCTACCTTATCCATTGTCCAGTTGGTTCAAATCACAACTTCAGATTTACACCACAATTAATTTAACGTTCAATAAAAACGTTCAATGCCCTTTGCCACAGCTCCTCTGATGATGACAAAACTCGCTTTAAACAAACAGCGTTGTGACTTGTGTTCTTATACGAATACGACTAATACGTGTTTTCTTCACGTTGCGAAATAGTTCTCTCCAGACAGAATCGACAGGGGTGCTTACGTCATTCCATAGTTCATCATGCGAAACGAATCACGAACCGGCTATGACGTCAGCCGTCACGTTAGCAACGCCAGTAAGTTAATGTCACGTTCTTGTAGTCGATTCCCACAGTGCGGGCGTCGGACAAAAGAGATTCTTAAGGTTGCCGTAAATAAGTAATAACCAAAAGAATAGATAAAACTGATTCAACACATCAATATTAGGTGAAAAGTCCCACGTTGATGTCAAGTTGAATCAAGTTGGATATAGCCATTTACGGTCAAAGAAGTCCGCGTAATCGGAGCAACGTCGATATGGACGTCAGCTTACGAGGTACATTATCAAGACTTCATAGAGTAACAAAATTATTTATGCGTTGTGATTGGACTTCATTTGTCATTGATTTTTTTATTTTATTTTGTTTACCGCAACTTAAATATCGCAAAGGAAGTGGAATTCAATGCTCTTAGATTACAAAACGTACCAAAACGTGGAATTTCCAGGATTTGCTAGGGGAATAAAAATTCTTGACTGTTAACGTGGTGCACACTTGTGTGAGCTTCACCATGTCGAGCGTAAGGAAAGTAATAAACTAAAGGGCGTGTAATCGAAACGGTTTTGGTGTCATGAGCTATTACTGAGAGATGATGGAATTTTGTTTTCACAATACTTCTGTTACTACAAGTTCCTTCCGTTTCTGTATATTTCTTTCTTTTTTCTTTTGCCCTTTTCGTGCGTTATTTCTTCCATGCTTTCTCTTCTCTCCACATACGATTTCAGTTCCTGTTTCATTATTTGTTCTTATTCCTGTTCTATTTTTTAGCTTTCGCCACCGCTTTAGTAAAAAGAATATCAAAACAACAACAACAACAACAACAACAACAACAAAAACACACGGCACACAAAAACATATCCCGAGTATCAAAAGGCTATTAATATTCTCTGTTCTTCTATGACGAACGCCGTCGGCGTGAAAGAGAATATTAATAGCCTCCAATTCTCCGACTAAAAAATAAAAACAAAAACAAAAACAAAAAAATTAATCCTTAAAATTTCATGCTGATCGTCATTTATCTATGACATCAAAGAGAATAAAAACAATTACAACTGAAAGCGTACTCGAACTATCGACTGATAGCCACATAATTCCTGTGTATTGACAATAACGTCATGTTTTTGGTCGGCCATACCCATCGCCAAACACTTTCAACGTCACAGGGATCCCAATTGAACTGAATCCTCAAGCAATATTACTCATTGCATGCGCAAATAGAATTCGTGTATTTTGTGAAGCGTGAATAAAGAAGAATATTCGAGTAACTTCCTTTTAGAATGCATTTAAAAAGTAAGATATCTGTTTACGTAACTAGAGGGAGAATTTTAGTAGCTCTTGTTCTACGATGAATACGAAAATCAGTAAAACGTCAGAAGCATGTGAAAGATGGTCATTCTGATATGATCTTCCTTTCTTTTTCGTATGATTTGTCGGCTATATTTCATATTTGTGTCTTTCCATCTTCTTCCTGTCTCTCTTTCTTTCTTTCTCCTTTTCTTTCTTTCTTTCTTTCTCTCTTTCTTTCTTTCTCCTTTTCTTTCTTTCTTTCTTTCTTTCTTTGTCTTTCTTTCTTTCTATCTTTCTATCTTTCTTCCTTTCTCTCTCTTTCTTTTTTCCTTTCTTTCTTCCTTTCTTTCTTTCTTCCTCCCTCCCTCCCTTTCTTTCTTTACAGTTCTTTCCGTTTAAGATTTAATTTTTTCGGTGTTTCATGTCTTTCTTTCTCCATCCCTCCTCTCAACAGAACTTTTTGTCTTTACATGTTTTGTATGAAAGAATTCCGACAGGAACTCGAAGCAGGAAACACTTGCCACGCACTGCTACAAGAATTGCGTGACTCGTCGAAATCAATATTTGTAATTGTCTTTTTTACTGTTATAAATTACTTTCGACTTTTCTTGGCGATTTGGAATTTTGGCCGTCTCTTTTGACTCTGATCAAAAGATAATATATGTTTACATTAAAGATCTCAAAGAGCCATCATTTTAACTAATAAAATGGTAGCTGAAGTTCTTTGAGTGTATATAGTAAGAATTTTCTAGACCAAAAACTATCAAAAATCGATACTGTTATGTACTTCTTGTAATTTATCTTAGGATTAAAACATAAAATAAATTACCAAAAATGAGTAATCAGGGGTAATCTCGTGAAAGTTATGATATGATATACTATCATTTCTTAAAAATGGGAAAAGAAAAATGGGAAAAGAAAGAAAGAAAGAAAAAAGAAAGAAAGACAGACAGACAGACAGACAGCAAGCAAGCAAGTAAGCAAGCAAACAAGCAAGCAAGCAAGCAAGAAAGAAAGAAAGAAAGAAAGAAAGAAAGAAAGAAAGAAAGAAAGAAAGAAAGAAAGAAAGAAAGAAACCACGGGATTTGACATGAACAATCAGTGCCACTTTTTATAGCTAAACTGCCGAGAAATATATTGCAGTACATTGTACAGTATACTCTATTTCCAGCTGTGCAGGGGTTCCAATTACACCCCTTTCACGGCTGGATACCGAGCCTATAACAAAAAAGAAAAGTGCAGTCCTTAACTGTAAATTTATCAAAATTCCTTGTGCTAATTTTTTTCGTTTTCGTGCTCTCTTAATAACTTATTGATTATTTATGTTTCTTGAAAAACCGGTAGGTGAGTAATGCCAGGGTCACCCTACATAGCATGGAGTAGGGTCAACAGTACACCCAAGACGCAACTGCGATGTTTATTTATAGGAATGCAAACCATAAAAATACTTGCACAGCAGGAAATATATTTAACTATGAATGAACAGTGAGGAATCTAAAGGCATTCAAGGTCATACTGAAAGAAGCTAAGGTTATATTGATGGGACAAACGGGGTGTATATTTAGCATAGACTGCATGCATGTGAACAATATTCAAAGGGCGCAAGGCGTTGTACGTGGAAATGCTCTCTTTGACTCCTTGAAAAAGAAGTGAACGCCCGTTAACATGCTCTCTAAGCCTTAAACAAAAATACGAAAGTACGATGTACTTTTAATTGTAATTATGTAAGGCTATTGCTTAATTTTTTGTGATCTTTTTCAACTTCCAGCTGGATTTTTTTTCGCGACCTACTCCGTAGATGACATCTATCTTACATTACATTTCATTTCGTCATAGTCCTTGACGAAAATCAACAATTTCTGATGTACTCTATAAATACATCGACATTACCCGTATAGAATTGCCAATTCTGTTTACAATGGATATATATAGTGGGTATGTTTAGACAGGGAACTT
This sequence comes from Telmatactis stephensoni, assembly GCA_029948255.1. NCBI lineage: Eukaryota > Metazoa > Cnidaria > Anthozoa > Actiniaria > Isophelliidae > Telmatactis > Telmatactis stephensoni. The sequence goes on along the minus strand of JALIZF010001243.1, from coordinate 55,795 downwards.
CCTTTGGTTAATTCAGGAAAGAAATATAAATAAACTTTAGTAAAATTAGAATTTTGACAACTCAATATCGACATCTATCAACAATAAAGCGGAAGTTGGAATCTTCTTTTCTATATTCCTTCATTTTTTCTCTCTTTTTTCCTCTCTCTTCCTATTTTTTTCTGAGAGAAAGAATGCCTTGCTAAAACATTCTCAGCAATGATGTAAAAATGCAGACTTGTCACAATGTTTTTTCTTTCTTAAAACAAATTAGTTTCTTCAAAATGGCACCACAGGTGATGACCTTGGCCGAAGGCATTTCTAAACGTGCAAAGGATCAAGGGAAGACATCTGTTGGCGTATTTTCATTTAAAACTACAAAGTTGGGTTTAATAAACAGTAATTCCATACGGCTTATAATGTACGGCTTGAAAACGCAATTCTAAATAACTCGTATAATATGATATGTCAATGAAAAATAAAATAAAATAAAATGACAGAAAAGCCACTAAAATGTTTTAGAAAGCCAACAACATGCTAGGGAAGCCAATGCAAGGCAAAAATGCACAAAGACGCCGATAGTCGCTAATATTTCAAAATAAGTTGTTTGAAAATTAGCTTGAGCTTTTTTGGACCAGTTTTTAGTTGTATTTACGTGGTTGGAAATGATAACGAACTTATATTAGTGTTATTAGAGGATCTTATAAATGTTTTCATATTTGACAAAAAAGGAGCTCAAATTTGGAAACACTTGATGATAATTAGGTAGGGCGGGAGGGGTGGGAAACGGCTGTACACAGGCTAGATGATAATAAGCCAGAAGAATCTTGACGAGAAAAATAAAACAGGGCTAGTCTTTTAAGGAATTGCTATCTATTGGTTGTACAATTGAGTGGTTAGCTGAAATCATTCAGAAATATGATAAAACAGTTAGCGAACAGCAAGAGTCGAAAAAATTCTACGGCAAAAACCTAATACCAGTTTGCGACGCTGATAAGAAGAAAGGTGTTGCTATGAACTTATTCAAGGTCAAGTGTACACTATAATGGGATTCTGATATCAATAGCCCACGAAATTGATAGACTTGAGCATATGTTTGGCCACGCCTTCTTGGTTTTAAAAACGAGCTACGAATGGAATATCAGTATTCCACTAATACTGGGCAAGATGCAAAGGTTTTTAACCCTGGTTTTTAAGTACTGAAGTTACAGGTGCCAAGTCTTTCTGCGTGTAAGTACCACGGAACGCGAGGGACACATATTCTATGTTAGCTTAATAAAATATTAAGGACACTTTATTGGGTAAAAACTAGAATTACATGAGTCATTTTCATCTATTTTTCATCTGTTTTCATCTTCTACTGTTCTCATTTGGAGTCTTTTCTTTTTTGTGACAACTATGTCCGGTACGAAGGAGGTGCCCAAATGCCTGAACAAAAACTATACACGCAATGAAATAATTCACAAGAAAGGGGAGAAACTAGCCCGCAGTTCTTTACCGGATGCGACGCGGGCTAATGATGTTGACGTTATTACCAAGGGGATTTCCTAGATCGGAGTGGCCTATGAAATATCCTCTCTAACTTCCCGATAGAGGGAGTGAAATGAAGGACTACTATGGATATAAATAGACAAAAACAGTAACCGTTGTAAGGGAGGGTGTGAATGACGATATTTGATGATATTGATTGTAAAACACTTCGCCTGCCTTGATTAGCTTGCTATTTGCGGGTGATGAGTATAATGTCAATTATTTTGAATTGGTTATAATAAACCTGAACTTGAACTTGAAAAAAGATTGAAGTGGTATTCATTGTTGCAAGAAAGATCAAGACGATCAGATTTTTGGCGATGGACGTCGGGGTGATGATGATGATGATGATGATGATGATGATGATGACAGTGACAAAAGATACGTTGCATCCATAGTTGAAAGAGCGAGTAGAGTTCGGTAATGTAAGGAAGATGATGAAAAAGAGAAAGACCACGATGAAGACAGCTTGAGATTATAGAGACCTTTGGCACTAGGTTACCGTGAACCGCAAACCGCTAGGAATCACGTGGCCAGACTATGGCGTTACGTTTGATGTGAATTCTTGACGTTTTCGACGGCATAAGATAGGTTTTGCGTAAGTCGTCTACCCCAGCTTTTCTTTGCCTGAATATTGTGTTATCTCACATTTCCAGATGATATTCAAAGCTCATAAACTTTCAGACATTGAAAACTAACCTCGTTGTAAACAGTAGTATACACTTACCTTGCAATCTTGAGGAATAGTGTAACAACAAACATGTTGTATATGGACCAACTTATAAACTTGCTTTCGTTAAACGCCGACGGTGCTTTTCTTACTGAGTAACACAATCGAATACCCCACAACAAAAATAGCAGCTCAACTGAAAAAGAAGAAAATTACATTGTAGACTGACTAACTGTCTGGATAGGTGACTGGGAAGGGAGAAAAAGAAAGGAGGAAGGAAGGAAGGAAGGAAGGAAGGAAGGAAGGAAGGAAGGAAGGAAGGAAGGAAGGAAGGAAGGAAGGAAGGAAGGAAGGAAGGAAGGAAGGAAGGAAGGAAGGAAGGAAGGAAGGAAGGAAGGAAGGAAGGAAGGAAGGAAGGAAGGAAGGAAGGAAGGAAGGAAGGAAGGAAGGAAGGAAGGAAGGAAGGAAGGAAGGAAGGAAGGAAGGAAGGAAGGAAGGAAGGAAGGAAGGAAGGAAGGAAGGAAGGAAGGAAGGAAGGAAGGAAGGAAGGAAGGAAGGAAGGAAGGAAGGAAGGAAGGAAGGAAGGAAGGAAGGAAGGAAGGAAGGAAGGAAGGAAGGAAGGAAGGAAGGAAGGAAGGAAGGAAGGAAGGAAGGAAGGAAGGAAGGAAGGAAGGAAGGAAGGAAGGAAGGAAGGAAGGAAGGAAGGAAGGAAGGAAGGAAGGAAGGAAGGAAGGAAGGAAGGAAGGAAGGAAGGAAGGAAGGAAGGAAGGAAGATGGGAAGGAACGAAAAAACAAAAGAATGAACAAAGAAATAAACGAACGAAAAGAAGAGCCAGGCTCCCGAGGATGCTAGTTGACAAATTGATGGTCAACTGTATCAAATTGATTAGCGGATAATTGAACGATTTGAGTAGAACAAGAACACAATAAGTAGAATGAGTGCTATCTGGAAAGAAGTTAAATAAAGAAAAAATTTGACACAGACAAAGTTTAGGATCGAGCTCAGAAAAAGTATAATACTTACATATCAAGATAGCATGATCCCACCAATCAATCGAACATTCTTTAAAACGTCTTTCATTTAGATCTTTGTGCTCCAAGACTCTGACATCCCCTGCTAGCGACCAAGTCAGAAGATAGACTAAATAAACGGCAAGGATGGGAAGAAGGCGAGTCAACAGATGACGATCGGTCAGTCGTACTTTCTGAGCTGACTTCACACGAAATATGACAGCAATTCTGTTGAGGAAAAAACGTAAAGGGGTAAAAAGAGTTAAGAGAACAGAAAGAAGATACTTCAGAGAAAGGTGGAGGGAGGGAGGAAAGGAGGAAGGAAGAGAAGGGAAGAAAGGAAGAGAAGGAAGGAATAGAAGGGAAGGAAGGAAGAGAAGGGAAGGAAGGAAGAGAAGGCAAGGCAGCAAGGCAGCAAGGCAGCAAGGCAGCAAGGCAGCAAGGCAGCAAGGCAGCAAGGCAGCAAGGCAGCAAGGCAGCAAGGCAGCAAGGCAGCAAGCAGGCAAGCAGGCAAGCAGGCAAGCAGGCAAGCAGGCAAGCAGGCAAGCAGGCAAGCAGGCAAGCAGGCAAGCAGGCAAGGAAGCAAGGAAGCAAGGAAGCAAGGGGGCAAGGAAGCAAGGAAGGAAACAAGGAAGGAAGCAAAGAAGCAAGGAAGCAAGGAAGCAAGGAAGCAAAGAAGCAAGGAAGCAAGGAAGCAAGGAAGCAAGGAAGCAAGGGAGCAAGGAAGCAAGGAAGCAAGGAAGCAAGGAAGCAAGGAAGCAAGGAAGCAAGGAAGCAAGGAAGCAAGGAAGCAAGGAAGCAAGCAAGGAAGCAAGGAAGCAAGGAAGCAAGGAAGCAAGCAAGCAAGCAAGCAAGCAAGCAAGCAAGCAAGCAAGCAAGCAAGCAAGCAAGCAAGCAAGCAAGCAAGCAAGCAAGCAAGCAAGCAAGCAAGCAAGCAAGCAAGCAAGCAAGCAAGCAAGCAAGCAAGCAAGCAAGCAAGCAAGCAAGCAAGCAAGCAAGCAAGCAAGCAAGCAAGCAAGCAAGCAAGCAAGCAAGCAAGCAAGCAAGCAAGCAAGCAAGCAAGCAAGCAAGCAAGCAAGCAAGCAAGCAAGCAAGCAAGCAAGCAAGCAAGCAAGCAAGCAAGCAAGCAAGCAAGCAAGCAAGCAAGCAAGCAAGCAAGCAAGCAAGCAAGCAAGCAAGCAAGCAAGCAAGCAAGCAAGCAAGCAAGCAAGCAAGCAAGCAAGCAAGCAAGCAAGCAAGCAAGCAAGCAAGCAAGCAAGCAAGCAAGCAAGCAAGCAAGCAAGCAAGCAAGCAAGCAAGCAAGCAAGCAAGCAAGCAAGCAAGCAAGCAAGCAAGCAAGCAAGCAAGCAAGCAAGCAAGCAAGCAAGCAAGCAAGCAAGCAAGCAAGCAAGCAAGCAAGCAAGCAAGCAAGCAAGCAAGCAAGCAAGCAAGCAAGCAAGCAAGCAAGCAAGCAAGCAAGCAAGCAAGCAAGCAAGCAAGCAAGCAAGCAAGCAAGCAAGCAAGCAAGCAAGCAAGCAAGCAAGCAAGCAAGCAAGCAAGCAAGCAAGCAAGCAAGCAAGCAAGCAAGCAAGCAAGCAAGCAAGCAAGCAAGCAAGCAAGCAAGCAAGCAAGCAAGCAAGCAAGCAAGCAAGCAAGCAAGCAAGCAAGCAAGCAAGCAAGCAAGCAAGCAAGCAAGCAAGCAAGCAAGCAAGCAAGCAAGCAAGCAAGCAAGCAAGCAAGCAAGCAAGCAAGCAAGCAAGCAAGCAAGCAAGCAAGCAAGCAAGCAAGCAAGCAAGCAAGCAAGCAAGCAAGCAAGCAAGCAAGCAAGCAAGCAAGCAAGCAAGCAAGCAAGCAAGCAAGCAAGCAAGCAAGCAAGCAAGCAAGCAAGCAAGCAAGCAAGCAAGCAAGGAAATAAGCAAGGAAACAAGGAAACAAGGAAGCAAGAAAGCATGGGAGCAAGGAAGCAATGAAGCAAGGTAGCAAGGAAGAAAGCAAGGAAGCATGGGACATTGCGCATTGGTGACTGATCACTGTTGCGTCCTCACCTCCACGTTTTAAGAAGTAGTGACGTGTAAGCCAGACCAAAACCAAGATGACGTAGCCATAGACGAATTATACACAACAGAGGTTCAGCAGCAGGGAACAAAACAACAATCTAAAGTGGTGTAATTATTATCATCAGCACCAAAATCATCAGATATATCATCATCATTTTTTTATAACTGAACAAATACTATGGTAATCGAAATCGAGAGGTAAGTGATAAAGGAAGCAAAATAATAAAAGGTAAAGGATTTTGCTTAACGTCGGTAGTTCCTTTAGCAAGAGACTATTGTAGTCTTCCAAGAGGCCGACGTGCGCTCATTTTACCACCCTCTTTCCATCATATCAGTGCTCCGTTTTAAGGGTATTTAAAGCTAATTGAAGCTACACGGAAAGGAAAGAAGTCGAAACAAGGATGTGAGGTCATAGCATATGGGGATCGAACTCGGGACCTCTCGCACCAAGGACCACGCACTAGCCAACTATGCCATCCTTGCTCCATTAACTTCGGACAGAATTGAACCTGCAACATGTCAACGGACGCATTGACTCAGGCTAAGCGTCGAGTCAAGGTACAATATTCAAAAGCAAGCGACAAAAAATAAATTGTGTTTTGTTTATGTGGCTACCATTTGTGGTCATGTGATCTTCAGTCACGTGATATATTTTTTGAGCACGGGGTGTTTAAGCTGTACTAGGTTGTACGATCGAGTAATGGATCGAAGAGATCACAGATAATTCGTTGAGTTAAGAGCCATACAGTCCGGTAAGGATACAGTCATTAGTTTTATTAATTGTAAACCGATATAACATCAGAAATTGTAATAATTTTGTGCAGAAAACCGCTATATCTACGGCCGCCTCGACTATCATCGACATCGACAAGAAGCAGTAGTTGTTGTGTTCATGGCAATAAAGACGTGTTCTTATGACGTGTTTTTGGTCCAAAGTTAGCTCAACGATGACTCCTATGGAGGAGTAATAGTTAACATCCACGGTTTCTGACGCTTAGCCCAAATTCCTGAAGCCTGATTAGAGCTAATCCAGGATTTAAGAAAATCATTGGTTTTAATCCTGGGTTAGCGCTTATCGGACGTTCAGGAACTGGCTCCTGGTTACTGGACAGTTGAAAATTACAGACTTCACTTACCTCAAGGTACATCAATATTGATCCAAATAAAATAATACACAGAAACTGAGGGCTTGCTGACTTGATAACCTGTTGGAATAAAAAAGAAAATCAATAAAGGAACACCAGTACCCATTCCAACGAAGTTGTCTGGATGACCCCCAGAATGTTGGGTTTCCTGTGTTGCTGGAGACCAGGAAGTAAGCTAGTCCTCGTCTTCAGGTCGAGGCTCTCAATCTTTTTTGTTCATGAACATATCATACGGTCGACTTGTCCACTTCTACCACGCCATGTGCACGGTGCATGCACATTTATAGTGATGAAAATTAACATCGTCGACGTTTTGGAGAACGTGAAGACAGGTGAAATGGCGTCATGAACACATTTAATCCTGGGTTAACGCTAATCGTCCTTCGAACAACCGGGCCCAGGCTATACAGTCACGGTATCGGAGGTGGTATGATGACAAGGCACTCTTGTTAGCCTGCCGCACACGTTGAGAAACTGTGTGAGGAAACTGCCACGCGAGGCACTTTCTCACCGTGTGCTCTTTTATCTGCTCTATCTTTGGCCTCGCGTAGCCAAAGATGCAACGTCTGCGGCGAGAAATCGTCTAAGCTAAGTGGCTCGCGTGGCGGTTTCCTCACGCAGTTTCTCAACGTATGCGACGGGCTTTACTACTCGCAAGAGCATAGAAATACCTTGAGTTCTCTGTAGAAGAGGACCATCGCAATAATAGCTATTGCAATGATAACTGTAAGGATTGTAAGACTAGCGAGGGAATACCGCAACGGCCAGTTTAATGTCACTATACAAGGAGAATCATCCTCGCATGTGATACAACCGTCTTGACAGGGTAGACACTGGTGGCTATTAGGATCTTTGTAGTAAATTGACTGGTTGTCTTGAGCAAGCGCTTCGAGCTCTGTGCCATTGAACCACTTTTGTGATAAATCATATTTCTTAGGAAAATAGAACCCAGGCCTACAGACACACTTGTAGGAGCCGGCCTGGAAACCACGGCCACTGATAGGAATACACTAGAAGTCAAAATGGAATAAATGAACAATAAAAAGTGAAGAATTCTCAACGCACTACTTATCACATTTTGGCGAGTGCCACAGGAATCCCATTTCTGTAAGCTTTAATAACTGTTTATCTAAGTGTCCAATGTCTTCTTAGCGCTTGCGCACTAATTGGGTGACACTGGAATCCAGTCCTACACACTACCCTAATTTTTTCTGCACACAACTCTCAGCTCACTAGTTCGTTTTTACTGAAGACGAAAAACCAGAGGACCCGGAAAAAAACCTCGAAGCAAAGAAGCGAACAAACTGTTGACACGTCCAGGAATCGAACCCGGGACCACAGAGGTCACAACGCACAACACATTACCACAGGAATCCCAATTAGTCTACCTTACCTTAGTCGTTTCATTTTTACATTGGTGGGTTCCAATGAAGACTCCAAACTGAAAGGTACCCCCGGAATCTAAGTCACATTGGTTGATATCTACATTAGTCAGTTCAATATCGATGGTCGTCACCCCCCTGAAAGTTACAAAATAAAGAATGCTTGCTTAAGAACTTGTTGGGTTAACACAACCGTTCTGGATACGAATTGAGCGTAGAGGAACGGTTTAGGGAGGAGGGAGAAATAGCCCCAAAAAAGTAGGGAGGAGGGAGAAAAGAGGCAGAAAAATCGGTTTGGGAGGAGGGAGGAAAACAATTATGAGATGTAGTGAAGGAGAAATGGCCGAAAAAATTAGAAAGGAGGGAGAAAAATGTCATTAAAATGAGGAGGAAGGATATTGAAATGCCTGTTCCTCTCCGCTCCGAATTAGACGAGAGTCACTTACAAATATAGAAATGTGAATAGGATTTGATTGAAAACATTTAGATTGCTATACTGATCGACATCAGTGAATTTATTCTCATTCGCAACTAACAGTAATTTGGTTTCCACTTTCTTTGTAACTTCAAATTTAATCATCTCCTTGCTTTCGTGATAAGTTCAACAATTTAGACGCAGAAAGCTACTGAACATCGATGTTTGAATGACAAGGATGAGCTCTTTTTAGAAATTTAATATATACTTGTGTACACAAAAAGTACAATTGTAAAAGGTCGCGGTTACTATGAACTAAGCAAACAACTCGACTTCAAACAACAATACTGATTAAAACAGTTTTTGGCTTTTCCCTGTGAATTAATTTAACTTTAAACAATTGAAAGATATTGTTTAATAAAGAACAGTTCAAAGTTTTACACGTAAGAAAACAAGGCAACAATGACCAAAACCAAGTTTTACTTTTGAGCAGTTAGTTACATGATAAGGAAGAACAAGACAAAAAAGGCATATATAGATATACACTTGTTCTCTTCTTTTTCTCACCTTTTTTGTCTTCTTCTTCCTTTTCATACTTATTCATAAAACTGAACATAAAATAACTAAGGGCTAAGACGACAACTCCTCAGTTTATTTAGCCCTTAGGCACCATATCATAAAAATTATCTCCTGTTATTTTTTTAAAGTAAATTTGTCACATCTTTCACAATCTTTAATGTAAAAATATTCCTATGTAAGTATGCAAATAAAAAATTGAAAGAAAAACAAAAGAGAAAGATATCGGTACAAAAGGATTATCCCCATCTACATTTTCAAACTTCAACGCCAATCTAAAATTTTAATGATTTTAAAAATTCTAACATTGATTAAACAAAACAACTCTACAGCGTAGAAAAAAGCCTGGTTTACACAAGCGGCGCAAATGCAAACGCAGCATTGTTCACACATGAACGCAAATGCAAGGTAGATACACATGCGTAACTGAAGTGTTTACAAAGACAAAGATCGGTGGCTTGCGTTTGCATTTGCGCAAACCTCGACTCACGTAAGCTCAAGAAAATAAAAAATCTTCCATTCCTTGCGTTTACGTTTGCACTCCTTATCGCATTTGCGTTTCTGAAGTTCGCACGTACATCGGCTTGCGCTTGTACTTGCGTCGCCGTGTGAACCAGGCATAGAAAGGTTTTTTGAGCTTTGAAGACAATGGTCACGTGGTTGATCACGTGAAAATCGTACAATCACGTGATTACTTTTATTTTGTCCTAAGGCTGTCCTGAGGCTGTTCTTGAAATGCTATGGACTTCTATAGGAAACGAGAAATAATAAAAAACAAATATCCACGAAGTGACAAAGAACTATGTGTGAATTCGTCTAAGCCTTTGTAAATATTTATCTGCTTTGAGGAAGCAGAGTAGAAGATTTTAATCAGGACTTTGCATTTGAACCTTCAAGAGGACTGTCGGAACAATGGAAAATCACAAAGATCAACATAAGTAGTAATGACAAGTGTTTGAACAGAATCGCGACAGAAAACGGGCTGTACAAATAAAAAATGTTTCACTTTAAACTCAGGTTTTGTTTTTAATTTCTCGGTATTTTAAGTTTACTCGCGGCAACTCACGAAAGTCAATGATAGCCAACGGGCTTTTTAATAAAGTTTTGGACTTATTTCAAATTTAGTTTTTTTTACATATAAAATGGAAATTTCATATTCTTTATTAAGACTTGTTGTGCCAACAACAAAAAGCGCTCAGAAAGTTGATATTTATGTTTGTAGATTATCGAGTATTTTCTTGAGTGAGATTTAAAAAGGGATTTTAAGTTTCCTCTGGGCTTAGCATTCTACTAACATGCACCGCAAAAGTCTGAAATAAAATTTGCGAACAGACAGACAAAAAGAGAAAAATATTGTCTTCACTCAGGATCTATATATGTTTACTCTCGACAAGATGATAGTCAAATACTCAAAATATGCACAACGTGGTGCATCAAGAAGTGAACATATATACTATATTAAAAAAACTCATGTTTACAAATAAAAGAAGAAGTCTGAAGAAAATATAATACTGTAATATTAAAGTGTAAATTTCACAAATCACCACAGGAGACCCAAGCGCCAATTTTTTTTAGGAATAGAAATAATTTCGATATATTTTAAAATTATACTTAGATTACACTAACATCTTCGAGCATTGAAGAAAATTAATATCTTGATAGTATTGTAAACAACGAATCGGTACTTGAACTGTCTCCACAGCTACTACACATACGTTTGGAACATTTTGTTCAATTTTAAATCGGATCATTTTCTTAATTTCCAAGCACCGATTTGGTGGACGAAAACAATTCCCATTTGTTTTAGCCTGCTGACATACACTTCCAAAATTAAACACTTTAAAACGTTCGAAGACAGCGAAAGAAAGGGGATCGGGCTGTAATATATCATTTTAACTGAAATAAAAAATAGAAAGAAAAAAGAAAAAATGTGAAAAAATTTATACTCACATGAACGTTGGTTCCCCACTAGCACTCCAATTCCCAATGATAGGTACCGTATATGTAATTTGCCAGGCTCTGGAAGTTGTACATTCATAGTAGGGTCTCGTCCATAATCCATCAATAGGCTCAGCAAAGAAATGTGTCAAATTCATCTGCGCGTAATCCGACGACTGATTCCTCCGTGGAAAGAAGTACGTAGTTCTCGAAGGGAAAGCTCTTCCCTCGGATTTCATTTTCACGAAGTTGACAAACAGTTCGTGTAGGTAGCTCCACGTAGTAGATAAGTCTTTAACCTTTATGTATGGATCGTTGAGGTTGCGGTAAGCATAAGGGGCGTACCAAGTAAGGTTCGGAAAGCTACTAAAGATGACAGCTGAGCCAAATATTAAATTGTCACTCTCTACATTATTCCTCACAATCCCAAATAAAACATTTTTGTTAGTAAGAAAAACAGAAGTTCTTGAGTTGTCAAGTAGTGTTTTGGCAGATCCCGAGGGTAAGAGATCTGATATTAAGTTCGCTGTTCTGATTGCGATTTGAGCTTGTTGTTTATAAACAGAGTTCTCGTACTTAATCCTTAAGACTTCCATGCTACGAGTTTCCAGCATAGTCCCACAATCTGCTTCCTCTCGTTGAATCTTGTCAATAATCCTCAAGGCTTCCCGAGCGGTCATTCCGAAAACGCTGGGTCTTGTGTCCTCAATTTGTGGTCTTTCAGGATTTACTACAGATGGATCGTTCTTCGTGAGAGAAAAAAGATTTCTTGAGCTAGAATACGCCGAATCGATGTCAATCGTAGCTACTTCCATCAGCAACACCATAATTACTCCAAGGAAGAGTGCGAAATTCATGTTTATGAACGTTGAGGACATGCGGAGGCCAATTCCAAATTTACAAAGAAAACTTCGTCAATTCATATAATATTAAATCCTGGATCTCGTAAGCCGATGATTAATCAACTACATAGCAAAGTTAATATATAAGGTGTGATGAATTTGATGTAGATGTTTAGGTAGTTAATTGAATGTTTTGTTGTCTGTCAATGAACGAAAGGGCAAGCCAATTAACTGTGGAAACGTCACATCCATGCAAACAACAAAAACAATCAAACTGTACAAAAGAACTAGAAGTGTCACCTATAAGTTAATACCACTTCACTTCGCATAGAATAAAAGCGTTCTTAAAAGTCTCGTTATATTATCGCTTACTGTTGAGATTTGGAAGATTAACCTTTTGGCAGTTGCTCAGGTACGTTTGCCTTACACAACAAATAGTCCTTTTTCCTGGGGAATAAAAACTGAACAAAATATTTTTTCATGACTTAGCGAAACCACAGGAATTTCAACTAAATAAAGAGCTTAAAAAATTGGTAAATTGAAACAGCGTGAAGTACTGAGACTCTCAAGTTCACCCAGACGTTTGTATAACTCAACAGCAAGCGAAGGAAGGCAACAGAAAAATAGCTGACAGTGCTGCTTCAATTTGAAATGAAGTCTTTGACAGTTAAATCCAAAATGTTTACTGAAGGGATCATCTCTATTGTATAAGAAAACCCAGGAGAAAAATTATCTTTCTAAATCAAGCAAAATTAGTATTTTTTAGTAAAAACTGAAATCCAATCACTGTATTTTCATTTTTGTTGTTAACTCGACTTTTCCATCCTCTAAAATCAAGCATTCATTGCTTTTTACTCCATGTTTTCATTCACATTAAACGTTAACTAGATTCAAAACCTTAAACAAACAAGCAAACATTATTTACACAAACAAAATCGGCATTCCAAAATAGTTTGTCCCAGGTACTTTGCTCAACACGTCGCACATTCGTCCCTGGAGACAGAATATCTGTTTAAACAAACAAACCAAAGCGAAAGTGACGTTGTATTTCAAAGAAAAGGAGAAAAAAAACGAACGTATCCTGTCGTGGTGGTCTCTCTAGCATTACAGTGTACTTTCTTGACTTTCTTTGACATGAAATTTAGAATTGGTACAAGAAAAATATTTCAAGGTATGGGCTAAGGTAAAGAATCTCCACCAAAGAAAGAAAAGCCTTTCTCTAGACAAATACTGAGGGCGGAAACTGAGAAACAAAGAGGTAGGAAGACAATGAGTCACGGAAAGACAGGAAGGGAGGGAGGGAGGGAGAGAAGGAGGGAGGGAGGAAAGGAAGGGATGAAAGAAAGAAAGGGAGGAAGGGAGGGAAGGAGGGAGGGAGGAAGGAAGGAAGGAAGGACGAGGAAGCAAGTAGGTAAGCAAGCAAGCAAGGAAAGCCGGAGAATGGAGGAAGGGAGAAAAGAATATACGAATGAACAACTGAACGAACGAACGAACGAACGAACGAACGAAAAAAATGAGATTAGAATGGGAGTTCAGCGACATGTTTCTAGTATAAATACAAGTTAAGCCGAGTCCTCATTTGGCATTTGGCATAAGAAATGAGTAACCAGTATCAAGGGTTTGCAATCAAGTCGATAAAACTCTATTTAATCTTTGTCTTTGAAAAAATCTCCTAATATTTACAACCGTATTACATACTTCTTCCTACAAATTCAGGAGTTTTGCTTTCCCCTTTCTCCGTGGGGAAAATTGTCTTAAAAATTGTCTCCAATTAGAAATCTATCTAAGTGACGTCCTTGACTTTCAAAACTAAGATACTATGATCTGGCATACTGGTCGCAAACAAAACTGTCTCTCTGACATCGTTACGAACGTTACTTAACCACATTGTTTCACCTGGAGTGAAGTTCGACCCGCGGGCGGATCGTCGAAATGGCGGGAGCTCCCGCGAGGCAACACATTGTTCACTTTTAGTACTCATTACATGTAAGGTGTTAGTGTCCACAAGAAGACTGAAGATTTGGCCATGAGCGACAAGCCATTTGGGTGGAGACGAAACGAAAGATCTGTAAATCAGAAAATTATGTTTTATTGTTCTTGAGCTTGGACATTTCCTAGCTTCATACACAATCTCAACACCTGGGCTCCTGCCATGTAATTATGGAACTTGCAAGCCTAGCCACTTTTAAACAGTGAAAAGCCTGTGAGTTTCTATGGTAAAATACAGGTATGCGCAGCACATTACACAACATAGGCGTTTTGGAAAAATATCTGTCTAATGGAAAACTACTGTATAAAAACATTATCTCCTCAATATGAGTCCACCTTCAAGATTGGCTAGAGGTTTAAAGAGGCAAAGCATAAGTTTTCACAGCATATGCAGGAGCTGCTACGATTGAACCCAAAGGCCTCGGAAAATCCATTTTTTGATTTTGTCATTCAGAGGAAAGTGTATGAACCACACTACAACACTGCCTCCCTTTACAACAGAGTTCCATCTTCCCTGCTGCAAGAGAGAGACGTTCCACTGAAAACTTCTTACACATGAGAACTTGTCTTGAAAAAGAGAAGAGATAGCTCAGCTCAATGCAAAGAGGAGGAGCAAAGCAAAGCAAAGTTACATATCAATGCTTGAAATTCCCTTGGAAGCTTAAGTCCTACAACAAAAACACCCTGACTTGAATCGAACATGAAAATGTCAAGACAAACTGAGTTCATACCTTTCTGACTCCAAAGTTTCAAAATTCCACTTATACACACCACTATCTGATGCACAAAGAATAAATTTCCCATCAAATTGAAGCCTTGGTTGAAGATGGATGTTTTCCTCATGAGTTGGAAGTGTCACAAGTGGAGTAGAAACTTTCTTATCCAGTGACCACACCTTTGAAAACAAATATTTTAGAGAAGATTTCACGTTGTAAAAACTTTATCAATTAATGACTTTGGATAATGCAGTATAGTGATACCATCAATTCCCTGTAATCATTTTATACTGCGAAAATGCTTGTATTGCAATCAAACTTTCAGATGGATTTTGTTTCTTTTTCTGATCTGCCAATCATGTGAAGGGGATGGAGCTTATGCAAAGTCCTCAAGGGCCCTGGAGACAGAAGGCAAACGTGGACAGTAGGGCTTCACTTGCTCGGAACGTCTTTTCCCATTGGTTCGATGCAACAAAAGATTCTATTGTTATTATTGCCAGTTGTTTTATTTCTTTTCTTTAGATTCTAGGGTAATAAACCAATTGGATGGCATCTTCCGAGGAAGTGCGACCTTACCCAACGTGGATCGAGGTTGCATCAAGGGCATTTGCATAAGCTCTGCCCCCTTCACATGAATGGTGGATCAGAAAAACCCAAAATCCAGCTGAAAGTTTAAAGTTGTTGGTCGTGATACAAGCATTTTTGCACATTCAAAGTTCCACATTCATAAATCATCATCGTCATCATCATCATCATCAATACTACCAGATTATCATCATCATCATCACCATCGTTTTAACAAACAAGTATCCATCTATACATGTAAAACTAATTGATTTGCATTATGCTCTGAAATAACAATGCTATGTTCCTTTTTTCTTCTTCTTCACAATTTCTTCATATTCAAAGGTAGATTATTGACTTGTCACTGACTAGCCAATTAAATAAACAAACTTTAGACATCTCCACAGGAAGTCCAAATACTTATAGCAGACACCAAACTTTCCTGTGGTTATTTTTTTGTATTCTCAATCAATTTAAAATACACATACCTTTATACTTGTTTTGTCCATGCTTAATAAAACAAAATCCCCTGTCTTGTGATTTTGTGAATTTACTTTAGATTTACCTAGAATAACCTTTGGACAACCAAAATTAACAATCAAATAAATTATTCTTAACATTCCAAAACCTATTACCCAGGGGGGGGGGGGGGGGGCTCCATTATAAAAGGATCAGGAATGCTCATTGGAAATTTTCACAAATACCCCTAAAAGATACTGGAAGTCTTTTAAGAAGACTGCATGGCTGTACGATTTTTTAACCCCTAAGAGATACCGGTGATATGTTGATGAACATAAAATTGAACATTCGACACGCTTTTGTTGGGCAAATTTCTTCAATTTGAGAACAAGATAATAAGCGTTGGGCTCTTTTGATACCCTAAGAGAGACCAGAAAATGCTAAAACTCTAAACTTCAATTTTAACACCCTAAAAGATACCAAATCTCTGATTTTTATCTCTAAGAGATATGACAAACATACCAGATCCTTTTACAATGGAGTCCCCCCCTGGGACCTCTAAATGAATTATAGCTCACTTTCAATATACATAGCTGAGTGAGAGTGAACAGTTGGGTCAAGTCAAGAGTCAGGAGAAATAACATCCTGATTATGATTTCTCCACTGTCAGACTGGAGCCTGATTTGGAACTGCTTTGTAGCATGACCACTCAACCAATAAGTAGGTGTGGTAAAAAAGAGATATCTTTATTCTAAAAATACAAAAGGAAAGGGTTTCAACCAATGGGCATAGCCTCCCCATGTAAAACTTGGGCATGACCATTGCAGGGTTGGACCCAGGATTTTTTTCAGAGAGTGGTGCACCCATGTAGCGTTATAGAAGTTGGAAACTATCGAGAGGGAATTTTGGGAAAAATATCGAGAAAAAAAAAGGGCCCAAAGTCGTCTCAGGAGGGTGTGCGCACCCCCTGCATCCCTCCCCTAAATCCGCCCATGCATTGGGAATATAGTTTACCTTGGTGACCCAATCAGCATGTCCATAGCGTGTCATCTGACATCCACCAGTTGACATGGACCACACTTTGACAGTTGTATCAGCTGACCCACTGACAATAATGTCCAGTTCATCACAATAGTCAACACAGAAAACTAGATAAATAAATCAATTCATTTACTTGCAACCTGAGGCACTTTCCATTCACCAAAAGTTTCTAGTATGAGCTTTTGGAATTTTCTGTGTCTGAATGGAGCAGGTCTCAGATCACCTGCTTCTTCCACAGGCATCCCAATTCATTTTCAAAATGGCTGACTTGTAGACTGTGGCTTTCAAGCATGATGATTTAGGATTGGAATATTCATGAATGGAATTATGCTAATTTTTCAAAAATCCCTGACTTCCAGAAAGATGGAATTCTTGCAAATATGTAGTCCTAAATTTTCTAAATTTTTACCAGAATTTTTTTCATTCCATTTTAGCTGAAACTTCTCACAATTTTTGCCAAATGGAAAGCATCTTTGCTCTCTAAACAATATTAATGACATTAACTAATAATTATAATAACATCACCTATGAGTGCTTTTAATGAATTGATTTTTTAAAAGAACCCCAGTAAGGATTTTCATATACTGAAAGAGACTGGGAATTGCGGAAGAAGAAGAAGAGAAGAAGAACTAAGTATTTGATCAAAATCATATTTCTTCTTTGAAATTCAAACAACCTAAAGGAGAACTTACCTTTTGATCAGATATCACACAATGCACATTGCTAATGCACTTAGATTCTTTAATTTTTTATCAGTCTCCTCTATTATCATGTGTTTTATATAATTACTTATTATCAGTTCATGTATTTCTCTTGATTTTTGTTTCCATTTTCAAATGAGAAATGGAATGAGAAATTGAAAAGGAGGTAAAGATTACCTGCTCCAGTATGTCCTTGATAACACTGTAATCGTCGACCTGTTGACCACTCCCACATCCCAATGGTATTATCAAATGAAGCTGTTACTACTTTTTCATCATCAAAACTTATGTCTGCACATGTGTGTGTTAGAAGGACATATTGACAGTGACCTGTCTTTAAATCCCAGAGACAAACAGATCTGTCATCTGATCCTAGAACAAGCAGAACAAATACACAGCTGAATAGACCATTTCACGGTTGTCGTGGCTCAACCTCAGCCTCGACAGCGTGTAATATATTCTTTAGAAATTGACTGCAGCCCATGGTAATGTAAGGAATGCACACACCAACAAACAATCGAAACACTTTAAAATTCCACAGGCTGTAGTCAAATTCTAAAGAATATATTACACGGTGTCGAGGCTGAGGTTGAGCCACGACAACCGTGAAATGGTCTATTCACAGTACAGAAGATTGATCATCCAGATGTACAGCTCAACAGCAAAAAAAACCGTCCTGAGGTAATAACATTCTAATATTGGTTCCTAAAACAAGAATATCATTTTTATCTTAAGAATCCTATTCTAAATGTAAGAAACTCATTCTCATTACAAAAATCTGAAATCTCAAATTAAGAAAATGGCAGATATGAAAATTTTGAGTGACTTTGGCAGACTGAATTCCTAATTCTCTCCATCAAGGAGAAGGAAAAGACAAAGCTCTGTGAGTTTCCATTCAACCCAGACCAGAACTGCTGAGGACTGTAAGACAGAGAAGAAAATAAGGAAGTTAGTAATCAAAAGCTTCTCCCACCACATGTAAAACCATACCTGTTGCAAGCATATTTTGTCTATAGCACAATGCAAACACCCTAGCTGTATGCCCATGCAAAAATACTGTCTCATAAGCTTTGTCTCTTTTCAAACTCTGAATCCTTCGTCTAGCCTTCAAGAATAATTCCTTCCATTTCTCTTTTGGAATGTCATTTTCGTGAACGTTCATTCCAAGTTGCTGACAAGCTTTTTGCCATATTTGATGGCAGCTTGAAATAACCTTGTCCCATTTTCTGCTCACGAGACAACAACGACAGAGAGTACGAGGATCCAACCACTTTAGCACGTGAAAACACAACTCCAAAGGAAGGTTTTGCAAAAAATCTCTTTTGACAAGAATTTCAAGCTTTGTGGACAAAAGTCGAAGCTGATCTGGGCCACATAGTTTGATGAGTTGCTCAAGTGTTGCATTCTTCTGTTCGTCTGGTAATCGAGTGAAAGATTCGCATACTTTTTGAAGCCATTTTTCGAAATCTTTTTCACTTTCTTCTCCAACTTCGTCGTCCATCTTGTTGATTAGCCGAGTCCAGCTCGAAAAGAAATACCGTGAGAAGCTGGTACTAATGGTATCCGCTGACCATAACTAAACATTGACAAGTTTAAAATTTGAAAATAGACTTTTGAAAGAACACTGCTAGAAATATGTTTACAGGGCTCAATTCTTTGCTTGATTCAAACGAAACTCAACTTATAAAGGTAATAATGGAAGTGTGAAGTATTCACGAATTTTCAATCCGAAATTTTATGAAGGGTGTTGTTGTAAACATAAGCTTTATAAGCTTACTATGAGATGAAATTACAGATGAATGAATTTTTCTTTTATTTTCAGGGAAAATTCATTTTGCTGTCTGATTGTCAAAATGATGGTAGTTTTCTAGTGCATCATTTTCTGTCACTCTACATCAGAGGTGATTATTGGTTATTAGCTGGCTTTAATACATGGAAATGTCAAATTAAGTGTATAACATATTACATTTCTTGTTTTTTTCATTACAGGTGGATGCAAAATTTGTTTTATAGCTTTTTCACAGTCATTAGCACATTATACTAGTGTTGCTCAAAAATTGGTAAGAGCCTCTTTTTTTCATTCGCATCATCTTTAAGGCGGCAAAATACGAGTCACAAAAATCCTCAACTTGTCGCTCAACATTGTTGCGTTGCAGGTTTTTGATCGATGTTGTGTGTTTTTCACCTCGCGATCTCAACTTGTCATAGCCAGAAAATTGAGACCCATGCATGTCACATGGTATTATCTGCTGTCCTGCATTGTTCTGGCAGTTTTTTGACCACTATCCACTTGCATACACTGAGAAATTTTAAATATTCATGTATTTACTGTCAGTGCATAATGACAATATTCAAATTGAATTCTAAAAATAGCTTAAATGTGGCCAGTAACATGTCCAAATCAGATGCTAAAGGTTTAGCAAATAAGGTCTATTCACCTGGCTATTGTACATTGCAGGGAATCAATCTCACAGATACGTGTAATAGTGGTCAAGTAGAATACATTGATGGACTCAAATTAATATCACAAAGTCTCTGTAATAGTAAGCACTTAGAGGAAACCAAGGAATTGTCAAATAATCCATTTGCTAATTTAAGGTAAACATGCCATCTATATTCAATGTATCCATTGAGATAAAAGCTATTGATATGTGAAAATTATTAGAATCTTTGGTTACTCCTGATTAGAAATAAAGGGTCAGTGAATGGTCAATGCAAGTCTTTGCAAGACTCAGAATTAACATGCATTTTTCTTGGGAGACCAATTTCCTTTGTTTTCAAAATTCAATACTCTAAGATGGCTTTTTTGCCCAAAAACAACAACAACAATAACAACAACAACAAAAGTAACAATAACCATAGCAGCAACAACAAAAGTAACAACAATAACAGTAACAACAACAATAACAGTTATTCTGTAACAGTAATTATAATAATAACAACAACAATAGCAACAACAATAACAACAATAATAACAATAACAGTAACAACAATAACAACAACAACAACAATAATAACAACAATAGCAACAACACCATCAACAACAACAACAGACTTTGAGACCCAAAAAATTTTGCTGATATTCTGCAAGACTCTTGACTTTTTTGGGACCATTCAACACCCCAAAATAAGGTTGAACTGAGTTCCTTACCTATTTTCATCACATATAGACCTAAAATCTACAGTTATTCCCTCTCTGTTTTAACTTTCAGAGATCCAAAGTTTTCTCTCCAGTTACTCTACAACAAAGTCAGGGAATTTGTACAAAATTCAAATAGACAATCTGTAGTACTTATAGATGATATCAGCATCCTACTAACCCTTGGTCTCCCTGTGCAAAAGATTATAGATTTCTGTACATACTGTACAAACCTTTTATGTTATACAACAAGTCAATCTAATGGATGTTTTATTTGCCTGGTACACTGTGATGATGATGTTGATGATGAGGAATCATTGTTGCTATGGAAACAACTGTGTCATACAGCTCATTTGGAATTACACGTTGAAGGACTTAGTAGTGGGTACTGTAAAGACGTTCATGGCCAGGTGTGTACATGTCTGAGGGGTACTCCCCATGATGGACTATACAGGGAGGACACACCCAAAAAGGGGGTACCTTTTTCACCCAAGGTATATGAAAGGGGAACCTCTTTTTTGGACTTGAAATATGTGGTACTCCCCATGATGGACTATACAGGGAGGACACACCCAAAAAGGGGGTACCTTTTTCACCCAAGGTATATGAAAGGGGAACCTCTTTTTTTGGACTTGAAATATAAGAGGGGACACTGGAAGTAATAGAGTATGAGTAAAAGGATTGAAATTTCATGAGAATTGATTTGGCAAACAAAACTTGTCAAAATTGTTCTTCTGTACAAGGAAGCATTTGTAGAGGATGTAAGCAATTTTCAACAATCATGTGATGAACAAGCGGGCTCTAACTGCTCAAGAAAAATATGTTAGAGAATCACTGCTTTATGCAAGTTTGCCATTTTGAAGACAATATAGGTGAATTTTCTCATGGTCATGTGATCAGTGACATGAGTTGGCCATTTTTTTGGTCCACACGTCAATAAGGCTGTTAATTAATAGAACTCCCAACCTGAAACCTACAAATTTTACCCTCTGTTCACAAGATGTATGTGGGATAGGCTTGTAGGGTAAAGATTCAAAAAATTGAGTATATGGGAAACTGTGGTAGTTCTTCTCCCAGAATTGGGGCTCGACCTCTATAAGAGGTAAGGGGCTCTAGCTCAGGGTGGGGCCTCCTGTCTAAGGTTGAGTTTTCTCCTCTCTCCCCCCCCCCCCCCCCCCCCCACCCCCCAGTGTAGATGAACATTTGCTGGTATGGTCAAACACTGATAAGCAGGATTTTAAGTGTCACTTTCTCTATCATTTCAGCTGGTTATCACTTGGAGAGGTGGGGATGACATGAGATTCAAACCAACTAGAACTATTTCTCAGTTTAAAATTCAAGATAGAATGGTCACCTTTTTTGCACCAGGGACTTCCAAAGCTGTACTCTAAAGGAAGCTAACAAAGTATTATACAGTGTTTTAGCAAGAAATTTTATTATCACAAAAATAATGTAGACTTGTGTACAGTGTATTATTAAAAAACAACAGAGGAGTTTTCATATGAGTGTGAAAAGGACCATGCTGTACCTTGACCACATCAGTGCTGTGATGTCTAAAAATATTTTTGAATTTCTGCAATAAATGTGCTGTGCTGTGGCTATTCTGTTTTCACAGTCATACAAAAACTGCTCTACAAATAATCTTAGTAATATTGTTTTGTTTATTGACCACAAACGACTTTCTTATATGTACATCATGTACATATGTACCAAGTAACTAATGACCTATTTGATCAAATTTAAAAAATTGGGTAGTTTATTGGAAGACTGACATAATTACAACAACAAAGTAATACCTAATATAAGTGCAATGATTTTTACCTTTCGCACACAAAGTGAGACTTAAGTGCGCTTGAACCCTACTAATAATACACTTGTTTCAAGTGTGAACCCAGTCAATGAATCAAGCATTGTTTGTACCAGATATTGTCTGGTTGAACTAGCTAAATGAGATATTAGTTCATTGACATATAAGCCAATAGAGGAAAGTTTCTCAAACATACTCTGCTTGGCAGAGATTTACAGACATCTTTTTATAAGCCTTTTTATCACACTTTTCCCCATGTTAAGAACTCTTTGTTTCAAAAGTCTTTTTCAAATGTCACATTCTGGATGTCTTTCAAATACTTTTGGATTTTTGTTGCTGTTGTTGTTGTTGCTGTTGTTGTTACCAAAAGTTATCCTCACATTAAGAACTCATTGTTTCAAAATTAATGTCTTTTTCAAAATATGTCACATTCTGGATGTCTTTCAAATACTTTTGGATTTTTGTTGCTGTTGTTGTTGTTGTTATTGTTGTTGTTGTTACCAAAAATATCCTCACATTAAGAACTCATTGTTTCAAATGTCTTTTTCAAATGTCACATTCTGAATGTCCTTCAATAATATTCTTGGATTATTTGGTTCTCTTCCTGTAATTTCGAATCCACATTTTTTGTAGAGAGACATAGCAGCAAGTTGACAACTTGTTGTGGTCAGAATAATCTTGTTATACTTCTGTTGTTTGCAAAACTCTTCTGTGGCCAAAATCAGTTTTTTCCCTATTCCTCGTTTTCTGATTGCTGAAGATACAGACATACGCTGCAATTCTGCCACTCCAGGCTTATGTTGATCTTTCTTGACAGCGCAGATCCCAACAACCTTGCCATCCAGCTCAGCCACAACCATACAAGAACCATCTGTGTAATATTTCGCGATGTCGTGTAAATCAGTATTGAGGGCGTCTCTAACATATTTCGTCATTTCCAAATAAATCTGTATGTACATAATTGCAGTAAGCATTGTACAAACTCCCAAATAGACGACAACATCAAGATATGACCATCTAATTGCGACAATGGGAATTAAAAAGAGTACTGCATAGGGAAGATACTTGTGAAATAAAATTTTTGCCATGGGATTAATCAACCCAATCATCCCAGCTGAGAAAAGCTCACGACATTCTGTAGAGTCTTTTCCAATGTAGGGACGCAAAGTTATTTCACTTGGGTTGCTTTGCATGGCTTCTACGTCGAATTAAAATCGCTTCACTTGAGCAAATCTGAGTTTCTGCCTTCGAACTCCTAAGTAATCGAAATCCTAAGTAAGAAGTAAAGATCATCTGACTCGGGTTTATCAAAACATCACAGACATCTTTGACTGAGTAGGGAAGGGAGAGTATGAATTTATTCCGAAATTATTTAAATCAATGCCCTTTGCATTATTATTTATTTCTTGGGTAAAAATTCATAGAAAATAGTAGCTTAAAAGTTTTATCGTGTTCTTTATGTATAAAATAAAAATATAAAAGTATTTTTATTCAATACCAGGAGAACCCCAACCTACCCCACCCTTATCTATACCACTTGACCCCCAGTCTTCCCCTTATGCTCACCTCTTTGGATTGCGGGCTCAAAGTCAAGATGGCGGGAAGGATGAAGTGAAGAACGTGATGGTCCGAAAATCAGACAATTCTTGCTTAAAATGACGGTAAATACACGGGTTTATCATTTTAGCATGGTAAAGTTGGTTTCCCAGAACCCTTTTTATGTTTTAACAGGACATCAGATCTTTCTTCAGCCCAAATTTCAAGCAAAAAGCTGCAAGTGGCGCGAATCAAGAATCACGAGACAAGAGCAAAAGTACCCAGAAAAAATCCCTTTCATCGCCGTCCCCTGGATATAACAAAAGTAAAAACAAAAAAAACGATAAAGATGTGAAGAAAAAAGGAGCCAAACGTGTAAGTTGAGGGTGATCGGTTTGCTTAAGAATTTCATATTGTTGAAGCCCAAGATCTTTCGTTTTAGCGCGCGCGCAAAATATAATATGTAACTATTTAACAAATAGAACAGCTTTTCTGTGCTCTGTTCATTAATACAGCACACAGGAAGTGATAAGAGCATGGAAGAAGTGTAAGGGCAGCACGAACCATAGGTGAATGCTCTCCACCCACCTCTCTAGTGCTATCGGCACTTCCTGCGTGCTGTACATATTACTGAAACAGAGTACGGAAAAAGATGTTCTGTTTGTTTTATTATTTAAGTACGGTAATACGAGCAACAAAATCACTCAACTTGTCTCGCAACATCATTGCGAAACGAGTTGAAGAGTGATGATGCATGTTTTTCCACCCGAAAACAAACTTGTCTCACAACAAAATAGTTTGCTGCAAGTAGAGTGAATCCTGACTTCTGATTGGATCAATCACAAACACGAAGGAAGCCGTTTCGCAGCTTACTGTGAGACAAGTTGAGTTTGGGGTGGTAATACGCACAACATCATGAAATTTTGTTGCAAATTTTGTTCCACTTCTGACACTATGTAACGTTGTTGTGTTAAAGAACAAATGCAAAACTGTGGTGGGCAGCTGGTATCCCTTTTATTGGAACAGCACTGTGTACACTCAGCAATTAACTCCAAGCAATTTAAAACGAAACACAATGAATACTCAGGAAATACCTATCGTTACAACTGTCTATTTGCTGCAACAGACTTTTTTAACTTGCAGCAAACTATTTTGTTGCAAGACAAGTTAATTTTCGGATGGAAAAATGTGCAGCATCACTCCTCAACTCATTTTGCAACATTATGTTGCAAAAAAAGTTAAGTGATTTTGTTGCTAAATTGTTAAGTAAATATCCAAGGAAAAAAGCTCAGTTTTCCTCTGTACAAAAATTTGTGCAGTTGAGCTCACACAGATGACATCAGAACTGTTCAATAATACAGCACATAGGAAGTGATGAGGACACAAAAGAAGTGTAAAGAGAGCACAAGCCATAGGCGAGTGTTATACACACTTCTTGAGTGCTCTCAGTACTTCCTAAGTGCTGTATTACTGAACGGAGCATCGAAAAATACTGTTCTATTTATTTTATTACATACTTACTAAATTACAAAGAACATATTCAAGGAAAAATGTTCAATTCCCACCATACGAAAATTGCAAAAGACCTGCACACTCAAGCTTGTGCTGCTGAAATAAAGAACTGTGCTCTGTTCTCTGATGGAGCACAACTTCTGGCCAATCAGAGTGCATGTATTGGGACTATTCTCTACTTTCACATTCCCCATAATGCCTCTGTTTTTTGGGGGGTAGTTATTGTAATGCTAATCAAATCAGTTGTTATTAAAATCAAATACATTTGAATTACAATAACTACCCCCCAAAAACAGAGGGCATTATGGGGAATGTGAAAGTAGAGAATATAATAATATAATAGTAATATGTAAATCCTTCATTCCATCACACATACATTATCCTATTTAAATATTCATAGATTTCATACAACAGACTGATGAACCATCATCTATTTGAGAATAAGACTCTCACTAAAACGTAAAATCCCTTTGGTTTGCAACATTATTGATTTTGCAATGTAATAAGCTTATGTTACACATTCGCAGCAAAGTAGAACAAAATTCATTGGATTTTATCTGCACATTGAGACCAAGCATTGCTTCTTTGGGGTGGTAGGGGTGGAAAAAAAATGAGAAGCACTCTTTTCCTTCCCCTCCTCCCTCCTCTCTCCCCTCCCTCCCCTCCCCCTCTTCTCTCCCATCTTTCCTTCCCTTCCTTTCCCTTCCCTTCTTATTCCCTTTCCTTCTCTTCTCCCATTCTCCTCTTTTCCCTCTTTCCTCTCCTTTCAGCTCCTCTTCTTTCATCTTGAACAATATCTTAAACAAAAATTACCAAATTCAATGACAACTTATGGACTTAACTGTTTTCATTTTTGTATTTCAAAGATCATTGCAATTTCTGAAAGTGATGATGACGATGATGCTTTTATCAAGAAAAAGCCTAAGAAAGCAAAGAAAAGTCGTGATTCAGGTGTGCATACTACAAGACCTTGACATAAAAGTAAAAGCTCTGAAAGTCCACTCAGATTAAAAACTCCAAATAACATATTATACTTAGATCGTTAAGAAAACTTGCAAAAAATTGCTAGAAAGTCACTGTGAATCACCAAGAAACCATAATTATACTAAGAGAGGGAAACTTGTATTGATGTCAGCTCGATGTGCTTAGTGCTTAAGGTTATTTTTAGTAACAGAAAGCTGATGACATGGCATGTACAAATAATGAAAATTTGGTTGCTGGAGGAGAAATTTATGGTTCATATTGTAATTATCTGTGTCAAAATCAAATTCCAATGTTTAAGAGCCGTGGTATGGCGTCAAATTCCTGTTGCAAAAAATTAACTTAATAATTGTCAAGCACATTGCATAAACATCTATCTGCAAGTTGCCATCTCTTAGTATTATGGTCTCTTGGAATCACTTGTTTTCAGGAGTGATTTAAGGTCTAGATGTACAATGCATGGATACATGTATTTGAGTTCAAAATTGATTTTTTTCTCCAGTTTGTTTGGTTCATGTTAATCTTTTCTTTAATTTTATTATAAAATGATTTTTCTAGAATCAGAAGAAGAGCCATTACCTGAAGGACTGAGGTGAGTAATTCATTTTAATGTATGTTGGCATACAATGGAAAGCTAACTTGAACTAACTTTCGATTTTTTTTAATTTGTTTAAGGAAAACTTCCAGCAAGAAAAAAGGGTCATCAAAACCACCTAAAAGCAAGAAATCTTCCTATTTTGATGATTCAGGTACTGTAAGTTGAATTGAACATCATTGAGAGTCGGCAGCATTCAGGGCTACAGGCCTCAATTATAAATGATCCAATTTGAAGTGAGAAAGCAGGGGCGGATCCAGGATTTTGCAAAGGGGGTGTCCCAAATAGGCCTCTTGAGAGATGACATCACATCCAAGATGGCGGCCTCCTAATAATGGATCTGATGATGTCATTTCATATGGTGCTAGGGGATGTCCGGTGCACCTATGGACACCCCCCCCCCCCCTGGATCCGCCCCTGGAAAGATTCTGGGGTAATTTGGGTGGGGAGGGTTGGAATTTATCATACAATGTAAAAGGTCCCTTTATGGAGGCATTGAAATATTTAAACATCATTTTGTCATCAGGACATTACTAAATTCATACTCTCTTTATTGTCTTTATACTCTCTTTATTGATCAGTCTTGTATAATGTACAATTACAATTACAATTACAATGTAATTTACATAATTAAGTTTACATGATGATAAAGAATAAATAAATTGGAATACATTGGAAGATGGGAGCTGAAGTAACTGAAGTTTTCTGCGCCAGTTCCCCAGTAAAAAGCGGTAAATAAATAAGGTGATTGGTCAACATGTTTGTATATATTTAAATATAAAACTCTTTTATACATAGGTATTTAAATAGCTCTGTATTCACAGATACGAATCCAATATATCTTGTTTAAATTCATATTAAATTAATGCTTATATTTTTAATCAGATGATGATGAGACTCCAATCAATATAAAAAAACTCTCAAAGTCAGCAGAGAAATCCAAAAAAATAGATACGAAAAAGAGCAAACCTGACAAACCAGTTTCACCTGAAAAACAAGTTAAACCTGAAAAGTTAACTAAAGTAGAAAAACCAGTTACTCCAGTAAAGCGGACCACTACTGTGAATGATTTCTTTGGGTCTGCCCCTGTACAAAGATCAGCAGGGAAAACTGCATCCTCCAAAAGAAAACAGGTATATATATGAAAATATAATAGGAGGGGGACTACTACAAGGGAAGAGATATGACAGCTAGCTAGGGCAGGCAAATAAGCCTTCGCAAACCTTCATCTTGATAAAATGATACTTATTGTGTGATGCAATATTGGTAAAATCTTGCAATTGATCACTGCTATAATTCAGTGGCCCAATGTAGATCCCTGTGGAACCCCTAATTCAGCAGTGCTTATGCAAATATCATTTACACTACAGTGTGCAGCATCCACATTCATCAAATACCATTTGTTCTCCAGTGGCCCACTATAGATCCCTGAGGAACTCCCAATACTGAGCTGTGCCAATGCAAGCATCATTTACACTGCAGTTGCAAAAACAGTATATTAGATTTACTCGTATCTTACCATGCTTATGTTGATTATATTAAATAGACCTCAGATGAGGATATAACAGAGAAGCCACAGTCTTCAACATTATCTCCCTCTAAAGGGAACTCTGAACATGATAGCCACCAACCCATGAAAAAGGTATTTGGGTGTAACCATGGCCATTGTACAGTGACAGGTTTCAAAGTTACACTATCTGTAGCTACTTATTTCTTCATTTTGTTCTTTTTTTTCCAGAGAAAAGAAGACAAATCCCCAGCCAAGAAGGTGAAAATTGTTTTATCCAAAGTAAAGGGGGTTCTCAATCGAAACTGGCAACAGCAGAAATCCACCTGATTGTTAAGACACATAGCCATGACTATTCTTGACATCAAATTTGACTTTGGTTATGGATGCCTACGTCAGCTTAACTTGTCATCTGTCACGTGTCACATTAGCTGCCTATAGTCACATCTGTCACATGTCACATCAGCTGCCTATAGTCACATCTGTCACATGTGTCACATCAGCTGCCTATAGTCACATCTGTCATGTGTCACATCAGCTGCCTATAGTCACATCTGTCATATGTGTCACATCAGCTGCCTATAGTCACATCTGTCACGTGTCACATTAGCTGCCCTCTTCACAGTCCCTGGAAAGATATTTATTTTTAACATCTTTACATCATTATATTATTTTAGTCTCCTGTCAAGGAAGAAAAACCAAGTCTTTCAAGAAAATTAGCCAAAGTTGTTGCTGCATCCAAGACATTAGTTCCTGATACACCAACACCTGAAAAGAAAAATGCCAAAACCAGACCACAAAAGACTCCAAGTCCATCAAAACCAGGTACTAATAATGAAATCTAAGGTGTTGTTTACATGATCTTTTCTCTCTTTCTGAAAGAAAAGACACCAATGTCGTGCCTATAAGTCTCACAGACTTAGTAACTAGTACTCAACTACAAAATAGGTAACTCTTAATAATTTTAAATTGCATGTGTAGACAACAATAAAGATATCTCTGCCTTGCTTACATGTATATTGTTTACATGGTAATAGTGAACAATCTGCACTGTAGTAAGTGGTTGGTAAGTTGAACAAGTGGTTGGTAATATAAGTGGTCGATAAGTGGTTGATAAGTGGGTTGGTAAGTGGTCGATAAGTGGTTGATAAGTGGGTTGGTAAGTGGTCGATAAGTGGTTGATAAGTGGGTTGGTAAGTGGTCAACAAGTGGTTGATAAGTGGGTTGGTAAGTGGTCAATAAGTGGTTGATAAGTGGGTTGGTAAGTGGTCAATAAGTGGTTGGTCAGTAAGGTAATGTTGAGGTAAGGTGATGGTAAGTTAACTGTAAGGTAATGGTAGTAAGTAGCTGGTTGATGAACTGAGTTATTCACCACTTACCATACGGTGCAGATATTTTTACCATTTACGTTTTTCATAACATCTTTATAAACTATTTTTTGATCATTTTTCAAAGTTGTTGAATCACCAAAGAAAAAGCCTGACACCCCACAAACACAATCATCAAATCCCCCTGCTTCTCTGGAGAAGAAGAAGTCCAGTTACAGAAGTTTTATGCAAAGAGAAGGACCAAGAGCACTTGGGTCAAAGGAAATACCTCAGGTACATGGAACAGTAGCATGTATAATCTTATAAGATGAAAGCGAGTCCGAATATATTCATTTTAGGTTGATAGTCATGTTGGTTGAATATCAACCTAAAATAAATATATTCGGACTTGCTTTCATCTTATTCTATTTAAAACTGACAGCATCTCCTGGATGTATAATCTTGTACAGTGTAGACAGTGAGTTGATTTGAAGTGTTCTTTTATTCAGCCATGAAGTGACAATGTAGTGTTTTTGATGATGTTGATATGACTCCTTATACTCTAGCATCGCTACAGTTTCTCTAGGGAGAGCCTGCACAAATGCTCTTAAAAATGTTATTCTTGATTATGCATTGGAGGATAAAGCTCAATCTTGGCCCATGACAGTGGAACATTGTGGCTGATTTTCTTTTAATGACATTTACCACACATTCATATATTTATATGTATATATTTAGTAAATAAAAGAAAAAATTTATAATCATTTGCCGACCAGAACTGTCATCGCTCAACAAACGTAATGAACTCGTGTCTTCTTGCCGCCACAGAAACAAAGCATTGCTACGTAACAGCTGATCCTTTATTTTAACGCCACATTAATTATGTAAATTTTTAAGTATATATACGATGGTTACGAGTATTCTCTTCATTAAATCCCCTGATGAGTGAAGCAATTCACGAAACAGGCTTGTCGGGATGAAAATGTAGTCTCCTTGTCTTTTTCCATACCTTGATCTATATATCTATATATCTATCATCATCATCATTATTATTAATGATATGTTCTTAAACATTTTCCTGGTTTGATTTACTTGGTTGCAGGGAGAGGAAAATTGTTTTGAAGGAATGACATTCGTTATCACTGGAGTTTTAGAGACAATTGAAAGAGAGGAGGCTCAAGATGCTATCCAAAGATATGGTGGGAAAGTAACATCAGCTGTTAGCAAAAAGACGTCTTATTTAATTGTTGGCAGAGATCCTGGTGCTTCTAAGACATCTAAGGTACATTTGTTTTTATCCCTTCATCCAGTTTTCATTATATTTATCTTTTCATTCATTTGTTCATTCATTGTACAGTTGTCTTCCTATTTCTCCAGCTTTGACCTAATTAAACCAAACTAAAGTACAATGAGTCAGACATTTATTCTTCAAATAACAACAGTTTCTCTTGTCTTTAGGCAAATACTTTAGGTACCAAAGTTATTGATGAAGATGGCTTTTTTGATTTGGTCAAAAATACTCCTGGCAAAAAGAGTTCATATGAACAAACACCAGAGAAGCCGCCAGCCAAAAGGCCCAAAACATCAGTGAGTGAGTCTCCATTGACAAAATCTCCACCCAAAAAATCTCCTAAGGCCTTGCCCAGTAAGGCTATGGTGGAATCACAAAACTCACAAAAGTCCACAGGTTCAGTGTTCTCACCAGCAACTCAGACATCTGGATCTCCAGTTGTAAAAGGTAATTTCAGTAGTGTGTGAGTTGTAGTCGAGTTTTTTTCCATGAAAACAAAAAGTAGGGTTGTTGTTTTACCTTGTTTTTGTTTTGTCTTGTTTTTCCTATTTATTTTAATCCTATTTGATTTTTGCAGCAGGAGAAAGCCTGATGTGGGTGGATAAATACAAACCTCAGACTATTAAACAAATTATTGGTCAACAAGGTGACAAGAGTAACATGAGGAAATTGATAAATTGGATTAAAAATTGGAACAGTAATCGTAAAAAGACACACCCTAAGAGTAAGTTAATTTGTGTACTTTTATCTTTTGTTCTGTC
This sequence comes from Telmatactis stephensoni, assembly GCA_029948255.1. Classification (NCBI taxonomy): domain Eukaryota; kingdom Metazoa; phylum Cnidaria; class Anthozoa; order Actiniaria; family Isophelliidae; genus Telmatactis; species Telmatactis stephensoni. The sequence continues at coordinate 24,365 of JALIZF010001243.1, read as the reverse complement.
ATTAGATCTTCTTGGCACCCTACACTGTACTTATTGAACTCTCAAAGGGATCGCCTCTATAAAGTAGACAGGAAACTACATGTCCCACCCATCCCCACTCCTCATCCCCACCCCCCACCAAGGTGTCATTTTAGGGGGCAGACACTGTACACCTACATGTATTTCCATCAATGTGGACTCACATGTATTCATAAGCAAGGGCGTCACTCATGTCTCATCTCCAAAGTGTCTTTATAGGGGGTAGAGAGTGTGCCCTCTGCCCCACTCTCTAGTGCTCAGCCTTCCTACAGAACTTTAAAAGCTGCTGTGAGTCACCCCTGAATATATCCCTTTAATAAATATAAGTGTACAGGACTTTAAAAGCTGCAGTGAGTCACCCCTGAATATATCCCTTTAATAAATATAAATGTACAGGACCTAAAAAGCTGCAGTGAGTCACCCTTTAATATGTCCCTTTAATAAATATGTTTCCCTTTATTTGGCACTAAAATGATATCATGGTCTATCCACCTTCAATTAGAGCTCCATCCCACACCTTTTAAGTAATGTATAAAGAACGAGAGAGAGTGTTTTATCGGATATAAAGATCCGAGCCGTAGGCGAGGATCTTTATACCGATAAAACACTCTCTCGAGTTCTTTATACGGCTTAAAAAACTCCAACACATATTAGAGTGGTTCTCTAAAAGAAATTCAAAAATATCTTCATTTATCTTGGAGAAAATTGAGGTTAAAGTTTATGTAAATTAGGCCGAATCTTTATCAGATTTAAAGACACTCGTCACGGTGGCGATTTTCATTGTGTTTGCCTTATGAATTATTAATGAGTTTTTTAAGAACTGCATAGAGAGTTTCACTGATTGAAATGAAATTCAAGAAAATGTGTTGATGAAAACAAGGATCACACCAACAAACATAAGCAGTATTGCTACAAAAATATTGTCTAAGGGAAAACAAGTATTGCAGTTCACAATGAAGATTGACTTCCAACCAATAGTTGAGTTCTAATGCAATTTCTTAATGTGTATTGATCAACAAATCTCCGAAATTATTTCAGCTTCATTCTTCCAAAGAGACCAAGATGGTGCAATACACAAAGCGGCCTTGCTGTCAGGTCCACCTGGTGTTGGCAAGACAACTACAGCAGTGTTGGTCTGTAAAGAACTTGGCTACAGTTTTGTGGAAATGAATGCTAGTGATTCTAGGAACAAGAAATCATTAGAAGGGCATGTGTCACAGTTGTTGTCTAATAAGAGTATGGATGCCTTTGTTGGAGGTGAGGGAGATACACTTTAACATGGGGAGACTTCCCAACATGGTCCAAGTGTTAATAGCTCTTTTTTTCCTAAAGAACTAAGATAAAATTATAGTGATTGTGTTTTATAAAACAACTTAACAAATCCAGCTTAGTCATCAGCATCATGATCAATATCATCATCATTACCATCATCATCATCATGCCATTTGTGCATTATCCATTGTAGTGCATTTCCCCATTTCCTCTAAAGGAAAATTACTACAGTCTACACATTGATGAACCTTATCATCATCCTCATCATCAATACCATCATCATCATCACCTCGTTATTGCAGTATTACAATAATTACCTCTCTTCCCAGGTAATACAACAATACCTGGAAAGAAGGGGTAGAGTGACAGATGAAGATGATACTCTGAATGATACTCAAGACTGAATGATACTAAAGTAAAGATTGTTCCATTCTTTTTGTTCAGGTCCAAACAATCCTTATAAGGATGCATCCAAACATGTTCTTATCATGGATGAAGTCGACGGCATGGCTGGCAATGAGGACAGGGGTGGTATGCAGGTACAGTAACCCAGGCATAAAATAAATATAGTGAACTTTCTGGAGAGAGACAGACACCCTCAGGACAATCACCAGCTGTTCATTTTATAGAGCTGTTCATTTTATAGAGCTGCCCATCATATAGGGAGTTTAGCTGCAATAAAATAATGGATTTTTTGGCCAAGAGAGACAAGTATAAGGTGTCCATTGCAGAGAGAGAGGTCGCTGTCAATTTGAAGGGCCATTAGGAGAGAGTTGCTGTACATATAACGTCATTTGATATTGACTTTGTAAATGATACCTGCTCGACTGACCCATTTTAGCAGTTGGTAGGCATTCTTGTTAGTACTTAGTCCAGGAATTCCAGCCAGACTGTCATGTCATGGTATTGAATAAGGGACCAGTCAATTTACAGGGGGGGTGATGTAAATGAAAAATGTAATGCTCAACTTTTGCTGGTCCCCTCCTTTCCCACATACATACATTCACGACATTTATACAGAGTGTGCACAAAAATATGTGCCCCCACCCCACCCCCCCCCCACCCTCTATTTGGACCAGCCCATCCCACCCTGTAAATAATGACCAGTCCCTAACTGAGGAGAAGGCGCTATCAATCAAAACATCACATTTCCCAAAAACCTGGTTACATTGTGAGACATTGTGATATTGTGTATCAGTCATTTAAGTTACATTTCATGTATGTTTGTTTTCCTTTTCAGGAATTGATCTCTTTGATCAAGAGCACTAAAATCCCCATTATTTGCATGTGCAATGACAGAAACAGCCAAAAAATAAGAAGCCTTGTCAACTACTGTTTTGATCTCAGATTCCAAAGACCCCGTGTGGAACAAATTAAAGTAAGTCACAACAACAGAAGGTTTCATATGAGTGTGAAACAGACAGCCCCGTGCCATGACCTTGTTAGTGCTGTGTTGTCTATAAAAACATTTGAAATTCCTGCCGTAACTATGCCGTGATCGTGCAGTGCTGTTTTCACAGTCATACAAAATCTACTCTATAAAACTATATACATTGTACCATTGTATTATAATATGTCAGTAACTTATTTTATCTCAGTAGTGGCTTGCAAATTAGCATTGATGTTTTTGTTTATAAACCAAAAATCTGATGAGCAAGTTGATTTTTCCAGGGAGCCATGATGTCTATTGCTTATAAAGAAGGTCTTAAAATCCCCCCATCAGCCATGGATCAGATTATAATTGGAGCAAACCAAGATATCAGACAGGTACGTCTAGGCTAAGACCAGCTCACTCATTTGCCACACCCTATCATAATAAAGGAATGGATAACAAGGACACATAGTCTTCTCAGTAGTCAGCAAGTGGCAGACATGCATTAGCTGTGAATTCAAACTTAGCCTCCTGTTCTGATTATGAAGTTTAACTTTGGTCATGAGCTTCTTTGTCAACTTAATTTGCCCTCTGCTGCCTACGGTCTTGTTTGTGCAGCCATTGGAAATTCTATTTAGAACACTGTGCTGATAACAGTACATGTTTGTTGAGGTTGTTCATGAGATACCATTAAAATAGTCTTTGCCACTTTATCAAAGAGTGCTTTTAGGGAATGGGTAGTCTGCCCCTTACCCCATGTTCATCAGTGCCACACCCTGTAGATATTTAAGGCAAAACTGACCTGTCGATACAGAAAAGTCAAAACAAGGATGTAAGATTGGCACAGTTAATATAATCCTCTTAGAGGGCTGTACATAACCAAATAAGTCATCCATGCTACTTGTAAAATTTCTTTTTAAGTGAAGTATTTTGTTTTAGATATTGCATAACATGTCCATGTGGACATCAACCAATAAGCATGTGACATATGATCAAGCAAAACAAGATGCCAAAAAGGCACACAAAGATATTAAAACGGTAGGTACGCAAGTTAATTTTGTCAGGATGTTGTGATGACTGTGATGTCAATAAAGGAATCAGAATGACAGGTTGTAAAAGAGTGCTAGGCATGAGATGGTGTGGACATTTCTCTATCGTAGGAAATCCTCCTTAACTGTAATGCCATTTTGGGCCATTTGAGGAAACTTGAAAAACTCATTCAAAAAGTCCCCTTTTGTGGACACCCCTTCAACAATTTGACCAGGGTCTGGTTCAAAGGGCAATTAAAGTTAATCCTGGATTAAAATCAATGATTTTCTTTAGATTTAATCCTGGGTTAAAATGAATGGTTTTCTTTAGATTTAATCCTGGGTTAAAATCAGTGGTTTTCTTTAGAGTTAATCCTTGGTTAAAATCAATGGTTTTCTTAAGATTTAATCCTGAGTTAAAATGAATGGTTTTCTTTAGATTTAATCCTGGATTAAAATGAATGGTTTTCTTTAGATTTAATCCTTGGTTAAAATCAGTGGTTTTCTTCTGAGTTACTGCAAATGGCCTTAAGAATAACTGGGCACTGAAGATCTAATCACAACCCTGACTTTTGTCATGGACCTTTCAGGAGCAAGAGTTTTGCTAGAGTTTTCTCATAGTGTATTATTGCTGTTGCAGGGGCCATTTGATGCTATTCGTAAACTTCTCTCCTTTGAGAGCACCAAGTTAAGCCTGATTGACAAATCAGACTTGTTCTTCTGTGATTACTCTCTTATGCCATTGTTTGTTCAAGAAAATTACCTTGCTGTCAGGCCAGGGAAAGCAGAGTAAGCAAAATACACTGTTCCATTTAGTTTTACCAAGTTTAATAATAACTCTTTTACCCGAGCAAGTTGTAAAGGGTATCAAAAATGTTAATTGATTGATGATGATGATGATGATGATGATGATTAAAAATGTTGCCCTCAGTTAAAAACTGCCCTTTCCTAAAAGTTATTTTTCCTTTTTACTGCAACGCCCCAATAGTATAATAAAAATATGTTGACACTTGCTTCAGTATTATCCACCACAAGCATTTGCCCTCCTGCCTCTCAGATTCCTCTAGCTCTTCTAATAAAATAAATGTGTATTTGTTATCAGGGGGAATAAACAGAAGTGTCTTGACCTTATTAGCAAGACAGCTGATTCTATAAGCGATGGAGATCTTGTGGAGAAACAAATACGATCTTATGGAAGCTGGTCTCTTCTACCAACACAGGTACAACCGATGATTTTCCTCTACTCGCCTCAATTTTTTGTTTATTTGTTCATCTATTCGTTTATTAATCCATTTGTTCGTTCGTTCATTCCTTCGTTCTTTTATTAATTCCTTGTTCATCGATCGATCATCATTTATCCATTCATTCAAACATGTTCGATGCATCGGTTGATGATTGTAGCAAAAGAAATTGCAGTGTTCTACCAGACGTCCCGATGGTTGGCATTTTCGCTGACAGCTGGCATCTCAAGCACCAGTAAAGGCCAGGACACGCGCTGCAAATTTCCTTCCAAAGTTGTGTGCAACAGCTGCAGGATTCGGGTTCTACTTCTGCAACTTTTCTTATTTTAACGTTGCGCGCAACATTGCAGGGGTGGACACATGGTACAACTGTTGCGCGCAACACTAAAGGGGTGGACACTGTGTAACTGAGTTGCGCGCAACATTGCAGGGGTGGACACTCGGTGTAACTGTGTTGCGTGCAATATTGTAGGGGTGGACACACGGTGTAACTGTGTTGCGTGCAATATTGTAGGGGTGGACACACGGTGTAACTGTGTTGCGTGCAATATTGTAGGGGTGGACACACGGTGTAACTGTGTTGCGTGCAATATTGCAGGGGTGGACACACGGTGTAACTGTGTTGCGTGCAATATTGTAGGGGTGGACACACGGTGTAACTGTGTTGCGTGCAATATTGTAGGGGTGGACACACGGTGTAACTGTGTTGCGTGCAACATTGCAGGGGTGGACACACGGTGTAACTGTGTTGCGTGCAATATTGCAGGGGTGGACACACGGTGTAACTGTGTTGCGTGCAACATTGCAGGGGTGGACACACGGTGTAACTGTGTTGCGTGCAATATTGTAGGGGTGGACACACGGTGAAACTGTGTTGCGTGCAATTTTACAGAAAAAAGTGCATCGTGTGTCTAGCCTTAACTGGGGAGATCATGTCCTCAGTTGACAAATTTCGGTGCTAAAAATTTGGGGCTACTACTTTATAATCTCTGGAAAACACTCAACCTGTTAGGCTCATTTGAATGAGCCTTGAAACAATTATTTGGTTGTATTCACAATTCATCTTTCAGGCAATATTCTCGTGTGTCATCCCATCGTATTTCATTGGTGGTGGAATGGAACAGAAAATCGATTTTCCTCAGTGGCTTGGTAAGAATTCTAAAAGAGGAAGACTAGACAGAATCCTGCAAGAACTGCAATGTCACATGAGAATAAGGTATGGTAACGGTATTAGGTGTGTTGTACCTTCCTGTGTGGGCTGACGATGATGATGGTGATGATGATGATGAAGATGAGATGATTACAATCGAACCTCAACTTGCGACAACCTCCCATAAGTGACCACCTCTCTTGTGCGAGTAATTTTCAAAAATGTCAAGTTCCCCCTGCAAATCACTATAATTCACACCTCACGTAAGCGACCACCTCTCCTAAGCGACTGCAGCCACTTCTAGAGATAACAGTTTGTCATTCTTTTGTTTTTAACCCCCTGTAAGCGACTTGATAAAAAAGTCCTCTCACCATACGAGTTCTCAGTTTGCTCTCCTCATATCGGATAAATGCTTTCTGATACAGCTAAAAAACGCTTATTACGGTAAAATATACAAGACTCTTTCATGGAGAATTGTAAAAGTAATTTGTAGTTTCCGTATGACGCAAAATTTAGATTGCCTAAGGTTTTAACTCTCGTATGCGACCACCTTAATTTGATATTTTGGGTTGTCGTTTATGGGAGGTTTGACTGAATTTCTTTTATTCAACAGTACTTCAGCAGACAAGGCTTGTATAAATCTCGATTACATCCCACATCTTAGGAACAGTTTAACAGCGCCTCTTATGGACGAGGTAGGGCAGACAAGGCGGCAAAACGACTGCACATGCGCGAGTTTTCGCGGGCTTACGCGCGTACGCGTCTTGACCACAGGAATCCCAAGCAATATTTTTTAGAATTTTTATCAATAGATTTTTTCCATACCATGTCTTTGAGCTTAATTTTTAGCATTGGTGCAAAAGGCCGGCGACAGAATATACTATAATTCCTCAAACTGATTTTGGGGGACTAACTTTGGCTTCTGTGGCTAGCTTAGTTTTCGCCGGTAAAGTACACCGCCGATTGTTTCCATAATTCGCGCATGCGCGGTATCTTTTGCCATGGTGTCAGAAGAGGATTATTTTGCAAACTAAAGGTTAACCATGGCCCAACTCTGTGGTCATATTTATAATTCAAAACCGCTTAATTTTCATTAGGTGACACTTTTCAAGGATTATCTCAATTTCTCCCGGTGTTTGTTAGTAAATTCGTTTTATTTTAGGCTAATGCGAAAGAGGGTGTCTCAAGAGTTATCCATCTACTTCAAGGCTATGATTTAACGAGAGAAGATTGGGACTCAATTATGGAGACTGGTCAGTTTGAAGGCCACAGGGATCCCATGTCCAAAATTCCTTCCAAGGTAAGTTAATAACCCTGTGCAGTCGAACTTCTTCAATTTATGTTTAAATTGGACCAAGCGAGGTATCCGTGCCATAGCTGCCAAGTAGAGCAGATTTTGTTTGACTGAAATATTCCATAGCGCGCTGTACTGTCTTTCTTGACGTGCTGATGGATAATATTGAACGTGCTTTTATATCTAATCTGCATGAACTCGAAAACATCGCGGTTTTCGCTAACGAGACTGAAACTACACCTTCTCTGACAAAAGAGAAGCGCCATTTTAGCGTGGACGAGAGGTCCAACTTTAGCAAAAAAGATGTATTTTCAAATTTATCCGAATTTATTTTGAATTTATCCGAAAGGCACATCTTCACAAGCAAGTTTTCCCGCCTTGACAAGGAAAACTTGCTATGTAGATGAGAAACAAAAGTCCCCTTCACAGTTCCCTGCGCCATCTTGAAAGGTAGCCGTGCCTTTGCATCGAAGCGAGACGAACGGTGAGCATGCAATGATAGATACCTTTTTTAACAACTAGGACAATTATTCACAGGTGTCTATCGTTGCAAGCTCACCGTTCGTCTCGCTTCGATGCAAAGGCATGGCTACCTTTCAAGATGGCGCAGAGAACTGTGAAGGGGACTATTGTCATTTTTTTCCTTGCCCAGTTTCCTTGTTGCCAAGGAAAACTTCTCAAGACAGGGATTTGCTTGTGTAGAGGGACATCAAGGAAAACTTGACAAGTATTCCGTCTTGCAAAGCTATATTTTGGGGACAAGGAAACTTTTCAAGGAAAAATTGTTTGTCGTCTACACAAGCAAGATTTTCTTGACAAAGACAACGTGCCAATGAAAACTTGTTGATTCGTCTACACGTCAGTCGACGAGCAAGGAAACTTTTCCAATCCAAGAAACTTTGGACGTATACCTAGAGGGTGTTTACATGGCACTAGGATCATCCTAGCGGAAGGCGAATCATCCCACCTGTTGCACATTTACTGCATTCTGTTTACATGGAAATTTGTGTCTTCACTTTGGGTACTAGGATCATCCTACTAAACAGAATGCAGTAAATGTATAGCAGGTGGGATGATTCGCCTGCTAGGATGATCCTAGTGTAACACCACCTTATTGCTGGGGTGCATCCATACCTTTGGGAATCCAAAGACAATGAAGCGGTAGCCATGTTGGATGACCAAACAACAAACGCTAATGAGAAATCTTTTGTTGAAGGTCAACCAAGATGTGAAACAACCACCATGGACAACTTTCTTTGCATGTGCAATTATTAATCTAATTATTTATCTATTAATTCCAATGATGATAAATATTGATTCATGATTAATTATAGGTGAAATCTGCTTTTACCCGAACATACAATAAAGAGCATCACAAAATGCCATATATGTCGAAGTCAGCACCTGCAAAATCTCGAGGAAAAAGCTACGACTTGGAGTCACAAGGGCTTGACGACGAACAAGAAAGCAACGACGACGACGATGTTAGTGCTATGTTGGTGAAACCCAAGAAGCCAGCTAGTAAAGCAAGTGGCAGCAAGGGCCAAGAATCTAAAGGAAAAGGCAAAGGAAAGGGGAAGGGGAAGGGTCCCAAATCGTAGAATGTCAACAAATACAAATTGCTTTAGAAGTGTGGAAATATTGTGGATTGGTGTAACTCCTTTGTGTTTTTACTATGGAGGACGTTTGCAAAGTATCTCTACGACTAACAATAAATCATGATTTGGATAATTGGGCGTGTGCATTTTGAGTTAAAACGCTTTGTGTTACCTATTGAATACTGTTACGAAGTTTAATGATACAAACATTACACATTAACCACTCTTCAAATGCAAAACCTTAAGATCAGTTGCAATCTCTTTGCAAATAACACCCAGCAAGCCCGTTCAGTAATCGCCCTCAAATTTGTACTAAGTAGCGAAGGTCGTTTACTCCTACAATCTCTAATTACTAGTTTTTAAAGTATCTGTTCATTTTTGATTTATTGAATGTGCGCTCCCTTTATTGGTTGGGGTGATCCCCAGGGAAAAAGGGGGAGGGGAGGAAGGACGCCCTGGTCACTTGAGTACCATAAACCATTTCCAAAAGCCAAAGCTAATCTAAAGCTCACAAACCCAAAGATATCTGACGGAGCTAAATTATCTCGAGGATATAATGACAGTTGCTGTAAGAAAAGTTCTGTATGCATGGTGCTTCTTCCCTTGCCAATTCGGTAATTCCTCCCTTCTCCTACCCAGAGTCCCAGAGGATCGAGCCTTATTAGGCAGGGCTTGGAATGAGCTTGTTCGCCAGAGAACTATTTTTGTATCAAACTTTACATGTCCACTGCAAATATGCGGTTCTGTTACTGGTGATCTTCAGTCTTACTAGTCAAAGGTTTGCAGGGCTCGGATGAACTGATCAGGAGCTTTTTCATAAGAGGGGTCTCCGAGAGGTACTCGATGACGCTAGAGGTGATTCCAAGTCGAGAGTACTTCTTGGTGATTCCCTGAAAGAACAAGTACGATACTTTATTAGCTTTTCCCTTTACCAAACGTTTGGTCTTCGGATATTTCCATATTTACTAGAACTAGCCGGCCAGAAGGGCTAGTTAAATGATACATGTCAGTTCTTAGCATTAGTCAAAACCAGTTCTAAAGCGCGATTTACACGACAACCTTTATAGCACGGGCCCCCTAAATCTTGGCACGCGGTCCGATTATTTTGGGAACGATACCCCTATCAGACGAAAACATTTTCTGTTCATACAGTGATAATTACGGGTGCCGTGCCAAAATTCGGGGAGCCGTGCCATGAAAAGGTTGTGTAAATTAGCACGGCTGAAGAACTGGCCATTCTGGCTGGCCGGTTATGCCCTAGAAGTGTACCGGGTTCTCCACCATTGAGATTATAAATGTGAGGACGAGAAGAAATTTTGTTGACATGTTTCTGTTTAATATTTCGACCGCTCTCCAGCGATCATCATCAGAATAAACTCAAATTTACATGTTATGATTTTAAATAACATACAATAATAGAGCAAAAATGCGTGACCAACTACAAAAAAAGGAAAATATCTGAGGCATTGTTTATAAAAGAAAATCAACCATCCTTAAACGAACAAGGACAATCTGCGCCCCTTTGTCTGCTGAACTAATTGGTCACGCATTTTTGCTCTATTATTGTATGTTATTTAAAATCATAACATGTAAATTTGAGTTTATTCTGATGATGATCGCTGGAGAGCGGTCGAAATATTAAACAGAAACATGTCAACAAAATTTCTTCTCGTCCTCACATTTATATTCAAACTTTATGCCCACATAAACATTTTTGAATACCATTGAGATTATATTACCTTGCACCCTAAACGCTCAATGTTCGTCATGACTTTAGCAATATGCACAACACAAGGCGTCATTTGGTCGAGCGAGTAGAATGACCCTGGTACCAAGTCTGGCAGCTTCCCATTTTCCCAAGCAAGCCCGCTGGCCAAACAGAACGCAGACGCCGCTACCAAGGAAGGCTTATGGGTAACCAGAATCAAATCAAGCTTTGAAATTTCCAGGAGAAACTTAGCCAAGGTATATGTCTCGGCATCACTCACTGCAGACCTTGCAAATCGCCGGAGAAAGTGGCTTGGCAATGGCGTCGAGAGATCGTAGTTTAAAGATTCCAGAAGATGCCTCTCCATATGGGTGAGTTCTTTAGAAGAGAACGCTTTGTCTGCCATGGAGACCAAATCCTCGTGACGCGGGACAAACCGGTCTTCATATTTGCAGGAAACGAGAAGGCATGCCATACCAAGGAGCTGGAAGTTGGTCAGCGGTACATAGTGCAGGCTCATGTAGCGATCCAACAAGTTTATCATTAGGTAGAGACAATCTAAGGGAAAGTTGTAATATTCATGGACCTGAAAAAAGAACCCGCAGATAGTGGTTTATAGGTTATAGAGGGAAAGCAAAACAAGAAAACAAAGACGCGCGTCACGTGATTTGACATGTTCCTCGCCATTTTGGTGCAATTTTTTTGGAACTGCCAGGCTTTCCACTGCGATCACCATCTATTTGCGAGCGCTAACTATAAACCTTGTATACACCTATTTCAAAAAAGGTTGTCGTATGAGAGCTCTTAAGCCCACGCGACAAGACCGAAAAGGAGTATGGGTAGTAGCAAAACAGCTTCACTTCCTTTTCCGCTTTGGTATTGACTTTAGCATCAGTAAGTGAAGTTCTTTAGTGTATAAGGTCAGAGCAAACTGAATTTGAGTAATCGTGTGGGATTTTTGTGGTTTTATAGCTTTAGTAATTTCTACCCATACTCCCTTTTGGGTGAGTCGCGTAGGCTTGATACCGACAACGTTTATTGAAATAGGTGTATCACGAATTATTTGTCATTCATTCGTTATCAGCGCGAAATGAAGTTCGAAAAAAGAGTAACGAGTTTTGCTAAAAATAGCTCAAAATGCGGGATAACGCGTCACAATCGTCATCATCTTTTCACAGCAGCATATCCAAATAGTGGTTCTTCGATCATCTGCTGGCACTCACATTCACTACCTCTACATTATTTTTTACATACGTACAACCCTCAACTCACATATGTTGATTTTTGAGGGAAAACCGGAGAAAAAATTAAACTCTCGTTGGCCGCTGAAGGTTTTTATAAGGGCGCTTGCGGACTCTGAGTCTCAGTTTGACACTGTTGAAACCTGGGAATAAACACCCTGTAATTCCGAGTTCCGTCACCTGTAGTCGTCAGCTGTGTACAAGGCTCAAGCCGCTTACCTCTAGATCAGACACCAAGCCTACAATAAATTTTTTTTCGTCTTTTGCAGCCTGTCATTAAACCTGGTTTCAGAACCTGGTTCTCACTAGCGACATACGCATAAGCGCAAGCAAAATACGCGAACGACCGAATGCAGGACCGAGTAATAAGAGGGTGTTTACATGGCACTAGGATCATTCTAGCGGGTGAATCATCCTACCTGCTATACATTTACTGCATTCTGTTTACATGGAAATTTGTGTCTTCACTTATTCGGGCACTGGGATCATCCTACTAAACAGAATGCAGTAAATGTATAGCAGGTAGGATGATTCACCTGCTAGGATGATCCTAGTGTCGTGTTAACACCCCCTAAATGTATAGCAGGTGCTAGGATGATCCTTGTGTCATGTAAACACCACACCACCCCCATGAGGAACATTGACGACATCAAGTTTGCTTTCTATCAAACATCTTCTCTTAATTGGGCAAGAACGTCTATTTCCGGGCAACTGACTAGAACTAAGTACATTTATAAAGACTTTTATGTAGACCATCGGGTGTTGCAAAGCCAATCACCGCACCCTCTACAACTGATTAGCCTTTTTGAAAGAAGCGTTGACCAAATAATGATCATGACAAGCTAACCTGTACGAGCCAGTCAACCAACACAGCTCTTGACTCATAGGTAACTTCAGGCTGATGTGCCAGAAAATCTTTCGGGAGCAGGAATTGGTTTTCAAGAGCATAGAGATACGAAAAAATCTCGTTTGAATATGAACCAGCTGTAGCCCAATCTTCATAAGAATCTCTAGCGTCCTGATTGCGTTGCTGTTTTTCATGGCATCGTTCTTTGGCTATACATGCAGTGTCCTGTTCAAACAATCCACTGTCATTCAACCTGGTTCGAGCTCTCGGCCTTGGGGCACAAAGAAGATCAAACTTCGAGTCACAGTTAGTCGATGGACAGGACTTGACCAGCTCGTCATCGTTTGGGTGATTACAGGTCGATTGTTCGTTACTAGGAGTTTTTTCCAGTCGCTTCATTTGTTGAGGAGATATTAAATTACCGTTTGAAGGCGAATTGAAAACTAAACAAGCAAGAAAGAGTAAATCATTTCGTATACAGACCATTATGGAAATGACGCACAATGTGTTGGAATTCACACGACTCATTTCCCAAGTGAACACTAGAACACGTGCCACATAAAAGACTTTAAATGCAACCTTTAAATTGGAGTTTGGAGACCTAAAACAGCTTTCGATAAAGGCGGAGATGGACTTAACACATCTCTTCAGTTCATCCATTTAATTATTTTTTCCGTTCTTTGAATTCCTCGGTTGCCGCAAATTTTTGCATTAGAATTGCTTTAAGGTTTTCAATCCTCAAAAATCATGGAATTTGCCGCGGCTGCTCTGACTCAGTTTAAAATTAGGAAGCTAACCTGCTCTCAAAAATCATTGAATTTAAGTTGATGTTATAGCAAGAGATGATTTGCAACGACGATTTTTCGCTCAACGCCGGTACAACTTGAATCAAATTCCTTATTTTGTGTTGCAAGTTTTTGAATTCAAATCAAAAACTCGCAACTTGTTGGTTGTCGAAGCAATAATTGCGCTTAATAGTCGTTCCGTCGGGTGTGGCATGTTCAGACACGGCATAAACTTAGCAATTGCGCAAAAAAATCGTCGTTGCAAATCGTCCCCGGGTAACATCAGCCTTAAGATCCTGCATGAAATTTATGCCTGTTAATTTGCTCGGAAAGTCCCTCCGTCAAGATCGTATACGTAGCGCGTTTTACTGTTCACACTACTGCGTTTTCGTTTAAAAACGTTTCTTTTGCGATGCGTTTTGTCCATCTTTCCACACCTTAATTAACGTACGGCGGCATTCTTAATTTCTTTTATCTAAGAAGCGGATCAGTCAAATTTATCTGCATGGTGGGCAATAGATCAGAACGATTAGATTTCGTTTGACTGTGAAAACGGTGCCGCACGGTCACAGCACACCCGGGGGGATTTACTCCCTTACAAAAGTGGTAGGGGTTCCTGACGGACCTTTTAGGGTCGACAATATGACCCGCTCGTACCTTTTAGGGTTTCCGGTTCATAGCGTACCTTTTAGGGTCAGGATAACGAAAATCACATAAAGATTGAAACGATCTCATATACAAATATTCTTTATTAACAATGTGGTCGTACCTTTTAGGGTATAAAATCGGCATCTCCGATAATTTATGCGTACCTTTTAGGATCATTTTCAAAACCGTCCGTCGAGCACCCCTGCCACTTTTTTAAGGAAGTACCCCCTCGGGACAGCACGGTAACGGCAGGAAGTCGAATGTTTTTAGAGCAGACTTCGTATGAGTGTGAAACGGATCGCACCGTTCCGTGACCGTATCAGTGCCATGTTGTCTATGAAAAACATTCGAAATTCCTGCCGTAATCGTGCCGTGACCGTGCGGTACCGTTTTCACAGTCATGCGAAATCCACTCTATAGACATCACGACACTGACACGGTCACGGCACGGCGCGGTCCGTTTCACACTCATACGGAATCTGCTCTAGTTGATGTGCAGTACATTCCGTCAGCATTTTCAAAACGTCCATTTCGCTTTCCACAACAGTACGGCGGTACTATAGCACATCGTCTTGGGAGAACGTTTCTATGACTGCAGTGAGCCGTTTTGACTCCGCGTTTTGGTGTGAAGGCCAAAACGTTTTGAAATGTATGTGTTTTCAAACTATAAACTGCATACATTAAGGATAGTATTTTTAGCGACTTCTAAACTGATTTAGCGACTTCTGCAGGTGGTGATTTTGCGGCTCCTCAGTTTAGCGATTTTCAAAGGAAAATGAGGGTTTTTACTGATCTATTCTCGTGCCCAGATCCTCCTCGGTTGTCGTTCCTCCCCGTCGGAGACTCTGGGCAACGCTACGAATTCTCGCAATTTTATTGGTCCTTAGGCTAAACAAACAACCAATCACAGTCAAGAAGTCAACATTTTGCTCCCTTGGGACTCTTTTCAAGCATGTGCTGTGAGGGATGTGAGGACTTAATTTCTTGCTTCTGGTTTGTAGGGGCCTACGAGTGGGTGAATGAGTGGGATCTGGGGACGAGGATGTTACTGACAAAGAATACAGCAGAATACTAACTAATAATTTTAGCGAGTACAAAACTTAGCAATTTTGAGGAACTCGCTAAAATTCGCTCTATTATGTTGTCGCTAAAAATATTATAACTTAGTACTGATATTTTGTGGTCATAAATAATTAAACGAGTTTACCATCCGGGTACCGGTTCGATTTCCGGCTTTTATTTTCCACGACGTAATGCAAAAAAGTGTTTTCTTCATTTTTGCTTCCTCAAGAAAATGCAGGATAACCCAGAACTACTAAGCTTACCAAAAGCAATCAAAATATTTGTAACGCTACTCTTCAGCTGAAGTGAGTGATTTTGGCGCGAAAATGTGTATCCATTTGATGCCATGGCAACCTACACAAACCAATCTGAACCTAAGCCAACCAATGAACAGAATATTCTAAGGCAATTACGTCATTCACTAATTGCTAGAGATTGCTTCGACGGACGAAAGAGCGCCATCTTGTTGGGAATTCTTTCAAAAATTCGTCATGGCGTACCGTGCCAAGGGCATTCGTAACCTTGGGATAATGCAGATGATTTTGGGGGTGTTAATGGGTATTTTTGGGATTGCAAGTCTTGCTGCCATCTTCCACTGGTCTTCGTACTCAGGTTGTGGATTATGGATTGGAGCTTGGGTAAGCTTTGAAAAACAACTTAGATTAAAGTGTTTGTACACACGTACACATGAAAAGCAATCATTTTAAACAAGCTCAAGGATAAACAACGAAATTATGTAAAAGATACTTATTCGTCTTGCAAAGTCCTCAAGTTCAGTGCGTCATATAAATCAAGAAAAAAAATTCACAGCTTCACGGTTGATTTGCCCTGATGCCAGCTGTCTTGACGAATTTTTTTCTTGACAACTTTTTTCTTGACCCCTATTTGCTCCGATTTACTGTGTATTTTCCTAATTTTCGCGTTTGTTTTGTTACGAGACGAAAAGCTGTCAGAGATCAGTATTGATTTTAATCGCGAGCTTATGTTGTGAACCAATCGAATCAAAGCTGCTCGCCATTTTGAATAGAACAAAATGATCTAAAAATAAGCTTACTGTATATAAATGTATTTTATTTACTTTTTGTATAACTATATACTGTTGAATGCAATACCAAGCCATTTTAAAATACCGTAAATGTGCATAATCCTATATATTATGAGGAAAGTGTAGCTGCTTGCAGTCAACGACATCGAAGTCTGATTACATAATTCCAAACTTATGGCGACGTAGCTCTTCTAGCAAGCACCCAAACATTAGACAAACTCCATTTGATACAAATGGCCACGTTTGATTGACATTTGGTTGCCTCAAGTTTGTTTTATAAGCACTTAACCCTCGAAAGTGTAATTGTCAACAGCGGAATCACTGAACCATGCATGTCATAAATATATTTTGATCTTGTGAATTAATTATATGCAGGGCTGCGCGGCCAACCTAATAATAGATTTAATCGGCTTATGACACCCTACAAAGGTCAGACAAACATTACTGAAAATTAGTAAGACGAAAGACAGAAAATTCGAAAATTTTGTCCTGTAAATGATCGCTACAAAGCAATACTGTTGGGGAGAGTGTCGGAGTGACTCAAGATATTCAGATCTGCTTCATTTCAAGCTTAATAAACAGCAATTTAGAAGAAGTTAAACCAATATTCTGACTAGCAATAAAGTCAATAATACAAGTGACTACTTTTCACGTTTGCCGCTTTGTTTTGGTAAACTGTGTAATTCTCAGGACAGCTGATGAATTCAGAGCCAGGAAATTCATAGTCTTCGGGCAAAATAACTAATTTTTCCTCCAATAAAATACCCTGTTTTTCCATAGAATATTACAGTAAATGTATGGTACATCCGGTCTATTTGTCTGACCAATATGTCCGACTGTAGTATTGTATTACAGCTTAATAAGCTTAGTTATGTCACGACCGCGCAGCCCTATTGGAACCATTGAAAATATTTTTAAGGGGGGAAGTGAGGGGCTATAAAATTGCAAGTTGACAGAATTTGTTCCTAATTATAAGTAAGATGTACACAAAATTCAGTCATAACACAGGCAAGCTTGCTGAAAACACATACAGTCATGAATTTCTAGATATACCTCTTGCACAAGGCATTGTAGCATAATAGGCAAGATACCAATGTATCATTTTCCCGTGTAGCAAATATGCAAAGCAGAACTTCAGCTAGTGAATTACTAATATTTCTGATCCAAAATGAATTTGTACAAAATGACAGCCTAGTACTACCGCTATTCTTAAAGCTATATTGGCATACTGCAGTGCCTTGCTGTTTTACCATATTGTGTCATTGTGGTGGTTGGGCTTCCTGTGGATTTTAATGGCTATTTGCTACCTCATTTAATTATTCCTCCAAATTCTCGGAAAACTTAGAAATATCCCAATTCTCGGAAAACTTAGAAATATCCCTCAAGACTATGATTGAAATAAAGACTGTTTGTTTATAAACATTTCTGGCATATTTATTTTTGATTTGGGTACGGTTTAGGGTGGGTTTTGGATCATTTTCGACGACGCTCCCAAGTGTAGAAAGAAAAACACCCCAGAAGTTGATGTTCACTGCAGCAGATTATTTATAAAAACAGAGTTACACGGAATAGATACATACTGAACATTTTTTTGTTCCTTTTCAGGTATTTTTAACTGGTTTGTTTGGTTACTTGGGTGCAAAGTCTGACACAAATGCCAACAACTGTTTGGTATGATAGTTTTACCATTATTACCATCATGCATTTGTATGTAAATAACTTTCTGTGGTGTGGACTCTTATTTATCAACGTTTTACATCAACACATGGTCAAAATTAGTTATGGACCCATTTGCTTAGGCCTCATGAGTCCAGAACATTTTAACCATGTGTGAGTCATGTAAAATGTTGGTAAATAGGAACTCGTCCATACCATGGAAAGCCATATTGTAAATTTGTTAACCCAAATTTAGTGCAATTGTATTAATTAATTGTTTTAACTCATTTTAGATTGGCCTTATGCTTGGTTTTGCCGTCACAGCATGTGTATTCACAAGTATCATGGTTATTGTATACTCCATCGCAGTGGCAAATTTGGCCGAGATACTTCGTTGTAACCGCAACAGATTCCACTTCCACTGTTTTAATCACTCTTATGATTATTACCATGTGAATTACTCTGCTGAGGCTGGTTTGGCAGTTGCAGTGATCTTGCTGCTATTTGCCATTGCAGAATTCTTCATTGCTTTGGCATCTTCCATTTATGGATGTAATGCGTGTTGTTGTACCGTTCAATCTCACGCTCAGGTATTTTCACTTCAAGTTCCTTACTTTTACTCAATGGTAACCTATGTGTCACATCTGGAAAAAAACTCTTGTTTAGTCTATCTTTCTTTATTTGCACTTGGATTAATTTTCTCGACCAAAAATTAACTAACTTGCATGTGTGCATTAGGATAAACCAATTAACAAGGAAGTACCTATGGCCAGAAAGCCCAGGGGGGGGGACTCCCATATATAAGAGGACGGGGATGCTCGTCGGAAATTTTGAAAATGACCACTAAAAGGTACCTGAGTGGGAGTGGCAACAATTCATTTCTACCCCTAAAAGGTACCAATTCAAAAACAATAATAAAGAATTAAAGTAATGAAACACTTTGGTATCGATGTGCTTTGAAGATTCAATTCTGACAGATCATCGAAATCATCCCTTTCATGCATATTTTAGGTAGTTTATTTACTCCAAAACAGTCCCTAAAAGGTACCATCTATGTCTCTGGTAGTCCACTTAAGTCTGAGACACCCTAAAAGGTACCAGATGGCAGATTTTGACCCCTAAAAGGTACGACGAGCATCCCTGTCCATTTACAATCAGAGTTCCCCCCCCCCCCCCCCCGGGCCAGAAAGTTCCAATTATTACTGGAAATTTGTTTCTTAATAAATATTTAATCAACATTCAAAGGGTTCCATGTGAAAACAGCCCAAGTACCTTTTTTGATGATATTTTTTCAATGGGATAAAATGCTATCATAATTAACTTTCCTATGTTAAAAAATCAATGTCTGGACACCCATCAAATAGTCACTTAGGGTGTTTTCACAGAGAACCTTTCATTTCTTCAGATGTCAATTGAAAATCATGGCCTTTCAGACCTTTGCCTGTCCATGATTCTTTCCAATTTTTAACAAGAAAATACTTTTGAAAATCATTTTAAAATATTGCAGAATTATTTACACATATTATTTTGTTCTGAAGAGGAATGTTCAAATTTGGGCACATAACTACCTTTTCTATGTGAAATGTACATGTACAGTAAATATGATGATGTGTGTTACTAGACCTTTGTCCCGGGGGGGGGGGGGGGGGGGGACTCCTAACGGAAATGGACGGGGATGCTCATCATACCTTTTAGGGGTCAAAATCAGCGATCTGGTACCTTTTAGGGTGTCTCAGACTTAGGTGGACTACTAGAGACCTAGCTGGTACCTTTTAGGGTAATTTTTTTCCTCCACCAACGATTAAATACTGGAAACAAAGATCGGATTGCACGACCATCAAATTGTTCGTATATAAATAGACACAATTGATCGCCTGATTGACTAAAATATGCAAAATGTTAAATTTAGTGTTTTTGAGTTGGTATCTTTTAGGGGTAAAAACATGTATTGCCACGCCCACCCAGATATAACTTTGGTACCTTTTAGGGGTCATATTTAAAATTCCCTCTTATATATAGGAGTCCCCCCCCTGGGACCTTTGTAAGAGATTTTTCCTGTCTAATCTCTACCTTTGGCTGATGCCCAGTATATAACATGATACAGAATTGTATACGATACATAAATGCTTCTTTGGCTACTTAAATTGTAGACAACTCAACAAGTTGCATATGTTGGTCCTCAGCAGGGCAATGTGATCATATTGCCAGCAGGTGGATACTATGCTGGATCCACAGTCCAGACAGTAGCCACATATCCAACACAGCCCAACCCTGCTTTTGTGCAGGTACCAGGTGCACAGGTTAGTAGTGAACTATCACCATTTTATAGATTACATCACTAACTTTCTCACATTTTACTAACAACTACTTACTGGTACTTTGCCGACCACTTCCTGACACCTTACCAACCACTTCCTGACACCTTGCCAACCAATTTATTCCTGACATCTTACCAACCACTTACTGACACCTTACCAACCACTTACTGACACCTTACCAACCACTTCCTGACACCTTACCAACACTTCCTGACACCTTACCAACCACTTCCTGACACCTTACCAACCACTTCCTGACACCTTACCAACCACTTACTGACACCTTACCAACCACTTACTGACACCTTACCAACCACTTACTGACACCTTACCAACCACTTACTGACACCTTACCAACCACTTACTGACACCTTTCTGAGACCTTGCCAATCACTTACTTATTGACACCTTAACAACAACTTCCTGGCACCTTACCAACTACTTACTGATACTTTTCATTCATTCATTCATTCATTCACTTGTTATTTGTATCTATTTTGTTAGCCGTTTTACTCGCAGCAGCAGCAGTATTCCATGCAACCGGCCTTTAATAACCCTCCGCCTCCACATCTAGGTGCTGCCAACCCTGCATTTCAGGTAGGAAGCAGCAGGAACCTAAATCCTGGTGCTAGCATGTGAATAACCAATATTAACTCCCATGTGATGCTGACCATAGTACTGTCTTAATCATTACTATACTACAATGAAATTATTTCACTGTACTCTTTTCTTGGGCCCAGTTGCTCACAGGCAGGCTTGGGTGCTCAAAGGCAGGTTACTGCTAACCCAGGGTCAAGTCTCAAGAAAGCAGTTTGGTTTTAACCCTGGGTCAGTGCAACTCACCTTCAAGCAACCATGCAGTCCCTGAACCGGATGTCACTACAGAGTTTTCATATTCAAGCTATTATCAGCTTCAATAATGAATATAAGTTTTTTCTCCATAGGCACAAGCCCAGCTTCCTGCAGTTGAAAAGCCTCCACCTTACAACTTCCAGGTCCCACTGCCACAATAATTTGCTTTAAATGAACTCAACTCACCGATAATTATGCCTTACACCTTAAAATGCTGTAATATTTATAAGCTGTGTATTTATAAGCTGTGAATTTAAAGCTTGTTAAAGCTCTTTGGGGTGATATCTTGAATTCAAATGATAGAGTAACCATGGAATCAATCTTGCAAGTACAGCTGCCAGCTGACATTGTACAAAGTAAAATGTTGCCTCTTTATACATCACATAATTCTAGGTGGCTGTATTCACAGGCTAACATTTGCCAATGACAAAAATTCCTTAGAGATAGTTTTCTCTGAAGTTTTAGCGACAAAAGAAATTCCCCATGTGTGTAAAATCTGGGATGTTAGATTTGTGTGGAAAGTATCCTTTTCCTTATAAGGCAATGGTATCCTTGTATATGTATGATATCTATATTTCAGGGTTGTGACATGGTACGTGGGATCAGGGATCACAGGCTTGGGATCGGGATCTCAAACCATGGGATCGGGGTCACAAACGTGGGATCGGGATCAGTAGTCAAATCAACAGGATTCAGGGATCAAAATTTTCACAACTGGGATCAGGGATCAAAATGAGAGAACTTTTGGGATCAGGGATCAAAATGTTCGACCAAAAAACGGGATCACGAGCGAAAAAAACGTACCATGTCACGACCCTGATATTTAATTGTAGTCACTTTTGCATCCATACCACTGTAAAACATATTTAAATGAATTACAGGTGATTTTGAAAAGTAGACATTTTACATGTTTTACAGGTTTGTTAGTGCTATGCACTATTATGTATTACCCTCTTGTAATAAATTCACTATCTATTTATCTATGTATAACAATCTAGGTTTTTAGCATGTGCTCCACAGCTCATTCTAGAGTTCACATTGATATCACAGGAACCATGTAGCAGCTTGATAAGTGGTTATGGTGGAGGGGGATAGCGTTTGAAAATAAAGTAGACTACCTAGTAACAGAACATTTGACTAGGTAGCACAAAAGTGGAGGCCATAGCCCCCAAGCCCATCTCCCCTCCCCTCCCCTCGTGTCCGTGGTCCCTGAATTGAAGAACAGTCTAGGCCATT
Source organism: Telmatactis stephensoni (assembly GCA_029948255.1). NCBI lineage: Eukaryota > Metazoa > Cnidaria > Anthozoa > Actiniaria > Isophelliidae > Telmatactis > Telmatactis stephensoni. The sequence goes on along the minus strand of JALIZF010001243.1, from coordinate 1,994 downwards.
GTCTATCCAATAGATAGGCCGTCCATCTTCATTTTACATCACTGCAAACTTTTATTGAAAAGTTGTATTTTTTTAATTAATTAATTTGTTCGAAGAACATTCTGTTTGATCATGGTATCCATAAAAGAAAAAAGGGTCACTAACATCAATTAAAAATCACAAAGTAGTGATCCCTTTTTCTCTTTCGTTCTCCCTCCTTTCCATCTGTCTGCTCTCTTTATTTTCTCTCTACCAACTCATTTCCCAAGAAAGAATATCATTCTTATATTAGTACACTGAAGTAGTATAACGGGGGTACTTTGATAAATTAAGGGGGCTCACAGACGAGTGAAATGTTAATATAGTGTGAATCAGGAACTCATAAGGGGTTGAACTCCCTTATGAGTTTCTGTGTGAATGCAATAAAATGTTTACTCACTATATGTTGGTAACGATGTTTATTTACTTGTTCATTAAGCATTAATGTACACAGCTCTAATTTGTTTAATTTTTTACGAGTATAACGAACAATCTCATTGCATGTAGATTGTGTAGTCTACGGGATTAGCGCTACTCCTTGAAAAGGAGTAGGAGAAAAGGAGAAAAACTATAAAAAACATTGCAAGCGATACAGAAATAATACCCCTCAAAAGTTGTTTTGGGTCCTTGACTACTCTTTGAATTGTTCTGGAATTTTAATGAATACAGGGTTCGTACGCCTACTGGAAATCCTGGAAAATTTTGGATTTTTATTTTCTTCCTGGAAAGTTCTTGAAAGTCCTGAATTTTTTAATAAATTCCTGGGGAACTCCTGGAAAAGCGAAACGAGTAAGTGTATGTTTACTGTGCACATATGTTCACGTAAGAGCTCCGTCAGTTACATTCCTTAACTCAGCCAGCAAAAAAACGTTATGCAAATGTATTTTCAGGCTTGAGTGAACTAGGAAAATCTCCTGGAAATAATCTGAAAATCCCTCTGAAACTTCTGGATTTATTGAATTTTCTGGGCGTACGAACCGTGTGAATATTTTCGCCACCAACCTTGAGTCTAAAGAGACGATGAGGGGAGGGGACGCTTTGTTAAAAAATATTTGAATGCAATTTAATTACTGCATGGTTAAATAATTCTAAATTATTTGATTTCAACTGCACGTAGTCTTCAACAAACAACTGCTTTTAACTACTTTGTCAAGAAAAGAACCATGACAACAGGATTAAATCAGTCAATTTTTGAATAGTGCGCAATTTACAAAACAGGGACCGCAGAACACCTTCAAAAGTGGGGCCGGACTAGCACTTGAAAATGAAGTAGACTACCCAATCAAAAACGTTGTCAGACAGAACATTTGACTAGCGAAGGTAGCGAAGAGAGTGCTTGGGGAGCTATAGCCTCCACCCTCCCGTCTCCGCGGTCCCTGCAAAACAGCAATAAGATTTGTTTATCTTAATTATTTTGTCATATCTTTAGTGATTAATGTTATTTAATTACTTAGGTTATGCGTCATTTGATTTTCAGTATTCTAGTGAGTTCTGAAATAATGCGTGAAGAACGCAAAAATCAAAGTAGTAAAGACCAAGAGACCATAGTATTATGGTCTCTTGTAAAGACTTAATTAGATAGGTAAAAACTACTAACAAACACTAAAGCCCCGTGCAAACTCTCGCAACAACGTACGTCCAACTTGCATGTTGAACAACGACTGCCTACATTGTTGCCTCCATGCACTGCAGTATGTTGGATGAGTTGTTTCTACATCCTGTTGGCTCAAGAGACCATAATACTAAGAGAGCGAAACTCAGTATTGATGTCTGTGCGATGTTCGTGGCGCCTAAGGCTATTTTTAGTAATTTCGCCATCGCGCGCGCAAGGCTCTTAAACATTAATTAGAATTCAAACGGTCCCGTCCGCGCGCACGTCAAAAATCAAATTCTATTGGTTGAGGGACTTGCGCGCGCAATGGCGAAGTTACTAAAAATAGCCTTGTCGCCACGAACATCGCACAGACATCAATACT
>JALIZF010001239.1:0-195338 GCA_029948255.1 Telmatactis stephensoni | reverse complement strand
TTAAACTGAAATGACATAAAATAGAAATCGCGTTTGCAATCGTACGTACGCAATAAAACTTGAGTCAGAACTTGCAAAACCATGAGTTAGGAAGCTACTAGTTATACGTTTTGTACATTTTTGAGCGATATTTCCATTTAACGTTTTTAATAATAAAAAAGATTTTAAAACATCTATGGAAACGTTCGTCTTGACAGGGAAGCCACTAAAAATAACCTGAAAATTACACTGCTTGGCAGAGCTTTCCTAATTTTCCTCCTATAAAAAAGTAGCTTCGCTTAGCCTTTTTTGTCTGGCTGCATTTTCACCAGAAGAAAGGAGATTTTGTGATTATAAATCCAATTAGAGAACTATTAGTTTTACACGTCATCTTGTTCCTGTAGTATGTAATCGAAATATACCGGAACCAAACCGGAAATGAATGCAGACCGGAAGTTTGATACGAAAAAGAGGAATTAACAAGAAATTTATTCTAGGGAGTGGTAAATAAGATAATAACAAATAAATGTATAACACATAAATACAATAATATTGTCCATTTTTGTACAATAAGTAAAAAAATGTATGGCTTGGATTGACCGACAGGAGCCAAGTCATTTGTCGATTAATTGCGAACATCTAGTCGAGAATTTATTCTGGCGGTCTTAATCCATGAATTTTATGCTTTAATACTAAGTACATAAGGGATTTATCAAACAGTTTATTTCCCAGAAATATATAATAACATAACAACAAAATACGCTGGGAAAACCCCCTGAAAAATACATTTCAGTCTATTGTGATATCCAGCTGCGCCATAATTGTGTGTGTTTTTTCCCTTCGATTGTTGAAATTTGATTTCATGAAGTTCTTGTTTAAAGTTAGTTAACTCATACTGGTTGTAATTAAATTTCTGTTAAATAAAAGTTGATGATACTTATTCTCAAAATGGCACAATTACGTGTGTCCATATAAATAGCCCTGCTGTGCTTATATTGCTTCAGATACAAAAAGCTATTTCCTCTCCATTCCTTTCATCTTTTCTCTTTAACCAACACAATTTGTTTAACCAAACATTTGAAATTATATGAAATTATAGTTAATTGTTTCAGTTTGTGAGACAGTTTTTTGAAGAACAATTTGGCTAGTAGCTACCAAGAAATGATATCCCGTGATGTCAATCATCCAAGGTTTTTCTTGGAAAGCAAGCAACGCAGGTACAGTTTAAATATCACTGGTACTGAACAACCATAGTACGTAAGCCACGGACCTTTAGAGCTGTATGGAGAACCGAAGCCAACGAAACATAAATTGCTTGCAACTCATCAGGATTGACGACGCACAGACGCTGCAGGTACCCGCTAGAGGTAGGCCGACAAGTGTTGAATTAGTTTTGAATTGTCAATACCCATTAGTGCATGTGCTGGGTGTATTATGATAAACCTTGAAATCAGCTTATCATATTCCTTGAAATAAGAGTAGTTCTTATTCAAAAGGAAAAAAATACTCTAATCATCATGGGTTCAGAAACATTTCTGAATTGAAGAAAAGAAGGGAAAAGAAGATCATTTAGTAGCTAGATGAGAAGGCCTGGAAGAGTGATGCGTTGTGGCTAAAAGCGATATAATCAGCGTCTTAATGCACACTACACGTTTACAAGATTTTAGTCTGCGATTTTAGAATTAATTTTTATTAGCGGTAAGAATAATGCTTATTTGTTAGAGATATTCAATATGACGCTTAATGTTTTCAAGCCAACGGTGTCCGGTCAAGAGAAAGAAACATATAGGAAGTGAAGAAGAAAACAACTTGAGCTGTGAAACGAAATGTGGAAATGGTATTAATGTACTTCAATGGCTTTTATGTTCAGTGCTCAAAGACCGTTTGTCATGCTACCACTCCCTGTAGATAGCTAAAGGCGATTTCCTTTCAACTCTTCCCTTTAGGCTGCCAGGGAAGTCCGTTAAAAGGGAGTTTTTGAATTGCCTACAGCTTGCTACAAGGAATTATATTTATTTTTATTTCTGTTTTTAGAACCAAAGGAATCAGGATCCAATTAATATAGTAGTTTGTAGTTTAGTGGAACAGTGATGTCGGCCAAGGAAAATTTGCGAACAACTATCCAGCATAGAAGACTTGTACGAGGACTCAACCAAGTTCATGTTACCAAAGAGGATACGCGCAGAAAATATGTGGAAAAGGTAGCAGTTGACACATAACTATCTTTATTGTTAATGTCTGAGTGTTCATTAATTCTCTGTGTCGTTTGTATCAGTTTTTATGATCATTATTAATGAATTTTAACTTGAACAAAATTGCATGTGTTTCAGTATAGGAGGACACAGCGCGTCTGTTAGCCATTGAAAATTACCCAGTTCACACGTCATTTCAGTCTAGTTTTTGAGTAGAGTCTTTCACTGAGATATTCCTTATTACTAGCAGATATTGAAATTCAGTAAAAGGTTTACTGTGGGGACGCTTTTAGCAGATCAATCGAGATCCAGCCACACTGATATTAATAAAACATTTCTTTTCCTTTGTGCCGAAAGTGAATGCATGCGTTATTTGTAAACTGAATGGCAATTGAAACTTTGTAGAATCTTAACACAAACTAATTTGATAGTAAAATACTAAATAGTTAGTTAATTTTCAAGGCTTTTTAAAAGCAATGTAAATATAAATTCCATGCTATCTGGAAAATGAAAGGACTATCGCTAAATATTCTCTCTTAAACGATTTGCTGTGTTTTGGTTTTCGTTTTCTTGGGAACTTTTTTTTTCTTGGTAACTCAACTAATTCTCGGAAAAACGGATAACGGTTCCTTGACGACTATCACTTCCTTGAAATTCTCTACAAATTTGAATAAAAATGTTGTTTGTGAGCTCAGTCGTTTACAAAGCGTCAATTCCTAGAAAAGAAGTCGGTTTGAACCAATTATAAAAGAGACTTTGAAAAAAAAAGATTCAAAATGTAGTGAAGCGAAATGGCGTGTGTTTTTTTTTGTGAAGTTCCTGTTCTGTTCTTTTTCGGTTTCCAGTCTTCATCCTTTCGAAGTTCATTTTCGTGACTGCGGCGTGATTGATTTTGTTTCAGTTATCATCACACGAGGAAGAAAAGAGAAGAATTCGACGAGAAAGAAACAAAGAAGCAGCAAATAAGTGTCGCAGGAAAAAACGAGAGAGGCTCGAGTATCTAGAAAAGGTAATTAAGATGACGACTTATTTTTCAATGCAAATGGAGGCTTACCTCATTTACGATTCCCAAATAAAATGTCTACGGGGATCTCAATTTTCAAGTACTAGAGTGTACTGTTACGTTAAAATGTCGTCAGATATTGTATCAAATATTTCCTCATCTATAGCTAGATCGTATTCACGTGACTTCACTAAAAGCTAAAATCTAATCTATAAAATGATCGCAGAAAATTGGTTGCCTGATGTTTTTTTTACATATATCATTGAAGGAAGTCGTTTCTGAAAATTTGGACCGTTTCTGGTTATCGGCTTTCGAATTATCACTCGCCAAAATTGTCACGCAATACTGCCACGCGTTGTAATTCAACGTAAAAACACACCAATTGTAGCGACAATTTTTACCTCATTTGTTTGGTAATACATTTAATTGTTATCTTCTTGACACATTTTTGGAAATAAAGGAATTGGATGGAGTTATGATGCCATTTCGATCGGCGATGATCCGGTTTTATGCCTAGCAAAATTAGAGCACACTAAAACGTTCATATCTTGGCGTTGGAAAACTATTTCGACTCAAAATTTTGTACAGAAGCATAGTTTTAGTTCATTTGGATAGATTTGTTTCATCAATCTTAATACATTCACTTTATTTTATACCGAGCTTTCGACCTACGCGGTCAGGGTAACATCTAAAACGCTCGTTAGTTTTAGTTGTTGTTTTTGTGCGAGTACTTTGATTTTAATTAGTGCTCTAAAACGGACTAATATTTTTTTCGATGACGTCAATGAATACGATCTATTTGTTCAGAAATTTAGGTTGAACATGAGCACATTTTCCAACGAACTGTTTGAAGTGGTATCTAAAACGCTGAAACTGAAAGAGCTGAAAGAGCTGAAAAAGCTGAAAAACTGCGGAAATACCAGAAATTCTATACTTTTTGTACTATTTGTATTATCTTTCAGTTAATCATTGTTATTTTACATTGAAATTACATAAAGTACATCAGCCAACTGGAAACATGCCCGTGAACATCATGTATATCATACACAGATATACAAATTGTCCGAACGACCATGTAGTTCAATACTAGAATAGCTTCCAAAAGTTGCCAAATTGGAGCACTTAACCTCACAAACTATTTATTTTACCTCGAAAACTGATGTAAAGACCAAACAAAAAGTCGTGAATTACATGTTACATACTTTCTCGACAGTGAGAAAAGCTTCTAACCCGTTATTAGATGGTCGACTTCTCGGCAAACGGTTCTTAGTGACTTACATCTGTGATTCATTTCGTAGACTGCACTAGACTTGGAGCAAACCAACAAGAATCTTGAAAAGGACATCGCTAGCATGAAAGAAGAAGTGAAAGAACTTACAATCTTCTTGGAACAACACGAATGCAAAATGTTTCCTTGATTGACAGATATAGATATTCAACATATATTAACTTATATACTCTTATAATGATAGGAAGTGATACGGTTAAACTCCTGAACTCTCTGTTTCCTTAAACACAGAACTACCACTCATAGCTAGACCAAAGCCGAGAACATGAATAGGGAGAGGGTTCCCTGACTGACACGCCCACCTATTCTATAACCAGTTCAGTGTGATATGATACTTTTATACTATACTTGTGTACATGAAATTATTTATACTCAAAAACTCCATTGTAGATCCGAATATATATTACTAATGGACTCTTATAATTGTAAATATATATTATTTGTATCTTCACTCAACATATATATAAAAATTTATACTGTTACAAGTTAGATCAGTTTTGCCTACGTTTTTCTTCGGGATCTTGTACAAAGCTAAGACCACACATACATGTTGACCAATTAGCTGACTTCTGAGACTATACTTCACTGTTCGGCCGCTACTTCACTCTTCCGCTACGTGAATTTACCATTGGTAGGTCATGCGCTCAATGTTGAGCATTTTAGACCGCTCTACAATTAGTAAAAAAATGTTTCCAAATAAAAATTATAATGACAAAAAGTTAATAAATGCCTGAAATAGCATTTTTAAATACAGTCGGATAGTAGTGTTTCCTTTTGAAGTTGATTCCATTCCACCACTAGGTTCGTCCCTTGTAGCCATTGGCTGTATGTAGGCAAATAGTCTTTGGAACGGGTTGAGTGGGAATGACCAACGCGTTCAATTCTGACATCCTCTTGACAGACTAGTTTATTAATATTAATTTATTATATACCCTTGTCGATAGGCGCGCTCTGATTGGCTGAAAGCTGTGCTTTATCAGAGAACGGAGCACAGTTCTGATGTCAGCAGCGCGGTTGAGCTCGCGCGCGCACCTTTTGAATTTTTGTATACTACGGAGAAAATCGAACTTTTTACCTTGAATATTTACTTCAAAATATATAATAAAACAAATAGAACATCTTTTTCCGTGCTCCGTTCAGGAAGTGCCGAGAGCACTCAAGAACTGTGGTGCCTACGGCTCCGCCGTGCTCGCCTTACACTTCTTTCGTGCTCTTCGTCACTTCCTGCGTGCTGTATTACTGAACGGAGCACGGAAAAATTAAAGCTGTTTCAGTGAAAAATGTATCGCGAATCAATTTTTGGGCGCAATTTTTTGATACACATACCTTAGTTAATCTAAAACCGAATGAGACAATAAAATTATGGGTTATCCATATGATTTAAAACGTTATTTGCTGAGAAATCTTATTAGAATTTGCCTATTTTTTCTAAATAACCATAAAATCCCCTGCCCTCCCTAGAGAGTGGCAAGAAATACAATGCATTATGGGACATTTTCAAAGCGGCAGCCAATCGCAGCCAAACGGCATTCTTAGTAAAAAGAGACATTTTCATGATCTTTTAATCATAGAAATTTGAGAAACCATGTATATTTTATATAATCTCAAAATCAGATTTTTCTTTTACAAAAGTCGTAAAAGTAGTTTATTCTCACGATGTTTTTTGTGCGAACACGATCTCCGAAAAAACGTATGTTATTTCACAGGCACCCCAAGCTCTTTTAATTAACAGGAGGGCGTTTACACTGATTTGGGTTTCCTTGCCCTGGGTGCCAGAGCGATTTTTTTCAACGAGCGCGGAGCGCGAGGGGGGGAAAAAAAGAGAGAAAGAAAAAAAGAAAGACTGAAAAAAATTTTTTTTCCTCGCGCTCCGCGCTTGTTGAAAAAAAAAATCGCTCTGGCACCCAGGGTAGGGTTTCCTGTGTCGCAGTCAATTTTATTAAGACCATTGGGAGAAAAACAAATGTCACTTAAAATCAATAAAATTCTAAAAACTTGGATGAAATGTCCCTTGTTATTTAGATTAGACATTTTGCCGTCTTTTGGGCTGTTTTTTGACGGATTTGTACGCGTTTTGTGTGTTTTTCTCGATTCTCCTTTTCACATGGGTTTTCTCTAGTACTATATTTTACTAAAGGCTGAAATCTTCACCAACTTACGATCACGAAGCGATATCTTAAATGTCCGACAAAATCTCCCAAGAAATCCCTTCCCTCGCCAAAACAACACCACAACCACACAATGGCAGATAATCACTCTACCGAGAAATGAAGAAAAAAGGCCTACTTCATTAATGACTTTGCCAGCAAACAAGGGAGGTTTTCAGTCAAGGTTTTTCAAAATTGGCTTTTTACCGATGCTTGGCAAGGTTCACTCAGTCAAAAACCGTTGGCGCTTCAAATCCCTTAATTAAATCTGATTGGCCCGTGGTTGCTATAGAGCGAAAGGGGACAAAGTGTAATGACCCTCGGGTGGGAAAGGAGGAATTTAAATTTTTGTGATAGAAAGAATAATTGCATTGTGGGACACTCGCTATGCATTGTGGTAGAATAAAATCTCGATTTTTCCTGCTAACTTGGACTGAATTTTATTTAGGATCGCTGCCTTGCTCCGCTCCGGCTCATGCTCGCTCCGCTGCGGCAGCAGTTATTCAACGTCAATACCAGCTTTAAAATTGTTTGACTCAAGGTAAATATTATTAAAGCTGTCCATATGTGCTCTAAGACTATTCCATGTCCTACTCATTGAACTGTATTGTATATATATATATACACGGAATCGAAATATGGCGGCTAATTTGAATAATTGTTGTGGACTGACTAGCCTCTTACTCATGTGAAAATGTTTTTGTGTTTCCACGTGAACACGAGGCTAGTCAGTCCAGAACAATAGTTATTCAAATTGGACACCATTTTTCGATTCGGTCAATTTGCTAGTTCTCATAAAAAGTGCTACTCTGATCAAAAAACGGTGAAATTCTATTTAGCAGAAACTTCTTGAAATATATCTTCAAAGGTCTATTGATCACCAGTTAAAATATCTTTTTGGTATTCAAAAGGGAATTACTATATTTTTAGCGTTCTTTTTAGGTGCCAGTGACGTCATCGACTCAACTCATGGATTCACTCCATACATTTCTTTGTATTTTGCAATCAAAATATCTCCGTGTAATTTTTTTCAATCGAAGATCACTGGCCATGCAAGTAATCCTTGACACAATAACTGCAAGAAAACTCTTACGCAAAATTATTAGAGCAGAAATGGATAGAATAATTCAAGTCATAAAATACAAAGAAATGTATGGAGTAAATCCATGAGTTGAGTCGATGACGTCACTGGCACCTAAAAAGAACGCTAAAAATCTAGTACTTCTCTTTCGAATTCTGAAAAGATATTTTAACTTGTGATCAATAGACCCTTGAAGATTTATTTCACGAAGTTTCTGCTAAAAGAATTTCACCGTTTTTTGATCAGAATAGCATTTTAAACATCACTTGATAATGACATCGGACGATATCAAAAACGTCGTATCCTTGCGTTCGTCTTTCTTGAAAATAAATAAAGACCATAATCAGCTTTATTGAACAAGTAGATTTTCCTTGGTATCTGTTTTTTGACGATTGGAGAAATACCATTTTCCACGAGCACAGCATCATGATCAGCTAAATCAGGTATAACCATGCATAAAGCTCAGTCATTCGTAACAAGACCAGTATACACGTATTTCATCCCCTTCCTACAAACAAACAAACAAACAAACAAACAAACAAACAAACAAACAAACAAACGACAGAAATTAAAGCGTTTGACGGTTGACGTTTAACGCTCAAACCAACTAACCAAGCAACCAAGCAACCAAGCAAGCAACCAAGCAACTAACCAAACAACCAACTAAGCAAGCAAGCAACCAAGCAAGCAACCAAGCAACTAACCAAACAAACAACTAAGCAAGCAAGCAAGCAACCATCCACCAACCAAGCAAGCAACCAAGCAACCATCCAACCAAGCACCAATTCAAGCAACCATCCAAGCAACCATCCATCCAAATAACCAACCCAAACCAACCAACCCACCCATCAAACCAACAACCCATCAATCAAGCAAACAACCGCCGCACTACGCGACCGACCACATGCAAAGCTACCAGAATTTTCTCAGATTTTCTGTCCAAAAATACGTATGTATTTTCAGCAGGGAAGCCCAGACAAGCAAAATGTGAGGAAACTGCCGAAGTCAAACGCCAATGTAAGACCGTTGAATAGTCAGTCAAAACATTCCTATAATCATAATAAATATAACAATATGTTTAATAATAAATATATGCAACAAGCAGTGTAATAAGTGCAATAAAATGTTTTCTTCTTTCGATCTTCCCTTGTCTCTTTAATAGAGCAGTTACAAGTTATGTTGGTCAACAGTGTCAGCGAGTAATATGCAAAGGTAAGCAATCCACATGAATGACCAAGGAGGAATGAATCAACAAAGCAAATACTTTAGATTTCAATCAATCAAAGCTATAGACATTGAGCAACATATTCCATAGGCTAAGTTTCCAGCCGTATACGCCGACTGTTCCCGGGGGGACTCCCATAAGTTTACCCTGCGAGCAGAATCTTCTTTAACCTCCAGAAGATTCTGCTCGCAGGGTACCATAAGTTTTGGTCGAGAATAGTCTTCGGAAATTATTATTTATTTCCTCTACGTATAAGGTACCAAAATTGATGTTGATCAAGCTATTTTATTTGCACTCGAAGGTACCACTGAAACATTAAAAATCTCAATCTGGTAAAATACCAGCATCTGACGGTGTGTACCCTAAAACATGCCAAATCACGTGATTTTGACCGCTAAGAGGTATGCTTAGATATCGCGACGATATCATCCCCGTCCAAAATACATGGGTGTAAACCCCTGTCAATAAATAGCTCTAATGCATGATTAATTCATTTTCATTCAACCTTTTAATTCATTCAATCCATTCTTCCTGTCTCTCAGCTCAGTTTACCCTGGTCCCAGAGGTTTTCTTTTCTTTCCTTTTTTATCATTTTTCTTATCTAAAGTAATTAATTCGTCGACGTATGAATGTAAATAAAGAACAAAAGCAGATAAAAAATACAAAAGAAATAAATTATAAAATACAAAAGAAAGCCTCTTGGACGAGGGTAAGCTCAGTTCGGCTCTAATGTTCAACGAGTCATGTACCAAATTGCATGCAATGTATACACCTATTTCAATAAACGTTGTCGGCAAAAGCCTACGCGACTCACCCAAAAGGGAGTATGGGTAGAAATTACTAGAACTATAAAACCACACAAATATCCACACCATAATTAACCTTCAGCTTGCCATGACCTAATACATCAAAGAGCTTCATTTGCTGATGCTAAAATCAAGACCACAACGCGAAAAAGAGAGTAAAAGTTTGCAACTACCCATAGTCCTTTTCGGTCTAGTCGCGTAGACTTGAGACCTCTCATACGACAACCTTTTTTGAAATAGGTGTATATATCTCGATATAGAGTGATTTTATTTAATCCGTGAAAGAAAGATGACTATTTAGTTGTACTAGTTTACAAATAACAAAAGTAAAGAATAGGTTTAGAGTCTACCACTAACTATAGTAGTATGCGTATACCACTACTTTTTCACGGTTAAATAAAATCCCTCTGCAACAGTGCTGTAGTTTATTACTGTACAATGTACGTGCAAAATTGCATGTTGTATAACTCTTGGTGTGATGGATGCTGTTTAATTGAATCCTCCTTGGTTTGCGATCAGACCCATATGGTCAAACCTGACCCAAATGCCTCTTTCCCCGTTCGTCTATAACTCTGAAGCAATAGTAATAAAAACCCTAACTAATTATTATAAGAAACTGAGTAATTATTATAATGTCTCTTTCGTATCAATTTCTCACAAACAGTAACGTCTTCTCTGTCAGTTAAATACTTCACGTGAAATATAAATACAGTTGTCCTCTTGTTGAACAAGCTCAGTGATAATATGGTCTTTTGCTGTAATAAACTTTAACCCAAATCACAACCATTAAATCGTCCTGAACTCGGTGTCAAGATTTGGTTGAGTAAAACTTTTTGTTATTTGGTCCTTTACCGAGCAAACATGAGTGAGTTCGTAAATTGGATGTTAGGCTGTTCACCTCAGCTCGTAATCCTGCTATTTCTCTTGCTAAATCATTGTTATTTCTTTCTAGTTCATTAGCTTCCTGAAAGAAAACATTTTCTCAGTGAGAAGACTTCAAGTAAATCTGGCAGAGCAGTAGTAAGGCAGTAGTATAAAGGCCAGCACACACGACAGATGCGACTTTCTGCGGTAACCAACCAAAATCTCGGCTAAATATCATCTGTCCATGTACTTTGATCCATATATGTCCATATATTTTGGTTTTGTAGTAGTAGTAGTGATTGGGTGGTGGTAGTAGTGGTTCAGTTGGTAATATAGTGGGGGTGGTAGTGGTAGTTGTAGTGATGGTGGTTGTGATATAATGGTAGTGGTTGTGGTGGTGATAGTGGTAGTGGTGGTGGTAGTAGTTGAGGTGGTAACAGTGGTAGTGGTGGTGATGGTGGTGGTGGTGGTGATAGTACAATACAATAAAGGGGGCGAGTGGGTGGTGATAATGCATGGTTGTGGGAAAAGCATTTGCTCAAGAGTAACAAAAAGTAAAAAGAACCCAACTTGATGTCAACATTATTTATATCATGAAGACCAATATCAAGGCCAGGGAGAAAGAAGCCAACATTCACCTTTTCTAGATCGTCTAATCTTTGTTTCTTCTTCTCTCTACATCGCCATGCTGCTACTTTATTCCGTTCTCTTCTACGTTTTATTTTGAGCTCTTCTTCTGGAGTTAACTGCATTGCAAGAAATCGATGAAAAAGGTGGAAAAGCACATGGTAATTTACATGAGATTGAAGAGAGTTATAGTTTTTAGAATTGTTGATATAGAGCAATAACACTTAAACCGTGAAATAACTTAGTAACTAAATAGAGACAAATAGTAGCAAAACCCTTTGTTTTCTATTGTTTCATTAGAACTGTTTGTACTTTTTAGTTAGTACTTGTTTCATGGTTTTAGTGTTATCGCTCTAAAATTTACAGTCCTATAAACAATAAATTATCATCATTATTAAATTATCGTCATTATCATGTAAGTCTCTATTTATTATCAGTAAGTTTAGGCGCTGTTTATATAACGGCGAGTGATGCGTGCCATAGCTCTTTTAAGGGACTTCTCGCCTTGATATCAAACCGCAAATCCTTACTGCATGCATGGCTTCGCTCTTTGAACTTCCTTTGGAAAGGATGTCTGCTCAACATTCACTACGACTTTAAAAGTATCCTGTATAGTCATTGCTGGACGGGGCAGCAAAGCAAAGCTAGCCTTGTCACTAAATCTTGGAGACAAGAGAGAGAAGAAGTGGTGCAAAAAAGGCATGCAGTCAACTAATGCTATGACATCCGCAATAAAATCACAGTACAATAAAATCACAGTACAATAAAATCACATTACAATAAAATCACAGTACCGATTCTTTTTATGCACATAAAAATCTGCTCTCTCAGCATCGCAGTCATGTTCATTACTGTCGATTGGTACGCAGGAATAGTTGGAAAACATGAGATGTTGAGTATTTCATGTTAGCACAGACCCTAACTTCCTATTCATGGACTAATTGATTCACTGGTTAGATTTTACTTAACCCGTGAAATGAAAATAATATTTAAAGTGTACTAGTCGTATAGAAATAATACAAAACAATGGATGTAGAGTGTTACCATCAAATCTATTTCACTCTAGGTCCTCTAGTAAAACCATATTTTGTTATAGACTGATGTGAACCTAATTTCTCACCTGATATTTGGTTTCATTTTCTGTTTTCATAGGCAGTGGCAAAGCATTTAGTCCTTGGTTAACTCTTCTAGTCTGTATTGCTATTTTTAACTCTTTCTTGACTTGCGTTCCTTCAGCTCCTTGCGAATAAATACCTGATGTTGACGCAGCGATGGCTTGTGTCATGGGTACAGTAACTGTTGGATGTCTGTCGTAGTTGGTATTGGTTGTGATATATGTATCGCTTCGACAGCTAGTCTAACATAGAATTCAAAGATCGATGTTAATGGTATATCTTAAGCAGGGAGTGGTGATGACTAAGTGGAGAAGAAGGTGGATCGAGGCAGAAACACTGCTTGCGGAATCATCACTAGTTGACAACTGTTTGGAGCACAGACATAAAATAGCGTGCCTTTGCTATATAGAAGATTTTGTGTTCTTTGAGCGAATGAAAGTATATCCAACCTCGTTTATCGATTCCATTCCCTTAATTTCTTGGCAATTTATGGAGCACTGCTTTATTTCTAAACACTTTGAGAAGAGAGAGCTGAGACCACAATGAATCATGGGATTTAAAGAAAACTATTTGAAATGTCTCATAAACTCAGAATCACGTTGTTTAAACGACTGTAAATGTAGATCAAAAGGTTGCTTTAATGTCAAATAAACAATATCTAACAATGCGAACTGTGAAAATGACTCTAGCTTTTTTGGTCATATATTTCAGAGTGGTCTTGGACCATTCGATACACGACCGGTCGCATTATCATGACGTAATCACAAAATTCCAGATCAAAATGCCAAGATCCAGCAACGTAATTAATTTAATAATTCAATATTCTCCAAGTCATCAAGCTGACATTCAGGTAATGTTCAACAAGAAATAGTGATGATTCAACTGACGACACCCTTTCTCACATCCGGTGACAACTTCCGGTTTGAGTTTTCATTCACGGCGATATTCAAATTCCAATTATTCAGTGTAAATGAAATAAATGTATTTAGCCAGTAAACACGACAAAGGAACAAGTTTTAAAAACGTTTGGGAATGATTTATGCCGGTAGATAAGGAAGAGTTATTCTAGATGAAAAAGACACCACGTAGGTCTGAGCTAAAAATCCAAGCTCACAATGCGTAATAAATCTAAATAAAGCTAAAAGTACCCACGCCATTTAATTACGTTGCTTTGGAAGTAATTGTCGTTGTCTACAGAATTTAGTTTCATTGTTTTTTCTATGCTAGCACTGATACCCGCCGAATTAAAAGTCGAAAAAGAACTTTTGGCGCTGTTGCCCTTTGAGCCGGTTTGACAGTTGACCAGGGAAAGAATTCAAGTTATATTTATAAATATATACTTAATGTCGCTATAGTTAGATTTTAGAAAGTCGATCTTTAAGATTTTTGGGGAAATTTTACAGCATGAATTTTAAAAAGAATATGCTTCAATCAAGCAAAATGTTTCAATTGTCTTCAGCGAAAGTTCAAAAACATTTCTCATTCCGGTTTTCAACATCGCTGAAACTTCTTAGTTTAATTTTTCTCCCAAAATAGTTCTAAATAACAGTAGAAACGTACCTTTGTTTCAGTTCTTCTCGAGGGAAGCATTTTCAGTCGTATATCGTAGAAATGAAGATAAAAAGATTTGTTGAGTCGGTGAGCTATATGCGTGACTGACTAATACAGCACGTGCCTCGTTGCGTTACGTCATCGACCAGTTTTCAAAACATAGTTCCGGTTTTAAGAAATGCTGTGATGTCTGGTATTGATAGGCCGGATTTTTTCTAATAAAAATTTCATTCAAGGTCGATCTAACAGACACATTGTAATCATTAACCTTAGTAGAATCAAGTGTCTTTATACAGCATGATAAGAAAGATAATAGGTAATGTAAACGTTGTTTGAAGTCAGGTGTTACGTTGTGTCATGTCTGACCACATGTTTGTGGTATTTGGTCTAGTTATATTTCTGTAATTTGAACAATTAAGAATTCAGAAAACATTCACAAAACGATATGATGTTAACGAATATTATGTAAAGATATAATGGGAAGAGAGAACATTTAAAAGGAACCCGAAATTTCCTTTATCATCGCCTCAAAGCGGAAAGCAGCTACTGTACCTCGCTGACAGTTTGAGGTCGGTTTGCAGGTCGTGCTGTACCAATCAGTCGAGCGAACATGCAGACAGACGTGAACTCTAAGGCATGTCTCTTCAAAAAAATAAATTAATTAACATAGGAAAAATAGTTCGTATGATACTTGTCATTGTGTCGGATAAAGTTGTTTGTGACTTGTAATGAATGATATCAAGCCAACGTTCTGTTTTAAGTAAAAATGGCGGGAAAGAAAGCAGCTCAGCAAACTTTTGACAAAGCTAATTAAAAAGGGGAAAATCAATAGATTTACTCTACAAATTTACTAAAAAACTGTGAAATCGCTAAGGAAGATATCGTCTTCAAAACTGCCTTGCGGCGGACTTTCCTTTCTTTTTTCTAGCTTTCTAGTCCGCGATCAATGCAAAAACGACAAGTAAGATGCTCGCGCAACCTTAGCAATAGTTATCATTCATAAATTCAACTGATGGGAGTCGATATATATATCATGAGATTTGATACCACTGACTGATCTGCTTCGCCCAGTTTCTTCTTAACGTTCTGAAACTACTATACTCGTTACTACACTAGACCCTTGTACCAAGGGTTTACTGGTGCCCAGGTTTGGATTGAACTAGTACTTGGTTGCATTGTATCATGAAATCACACTGGTTATGCTATGCAATTACAGTGGTATATTTGGTAGATAACAAAATATGACAAAATAAAAAGCAAACTAGCAATATTCAAAATCAGAAGCTATTTTATTTGGACATTGAAAAGTTGGTGTGGGGTTCCTGTGTTTATTAAAAATCATACGAACGTGCTTGATTGCATAGTCTCCCTCGCAGCCGTGTTTAGCCTCGTCACGCAACGCTCCCTCGGAAAAACACGCCGTGTTTTTCCGAGGGAGCGTTGCGTGACGAGGCTAAACACGGCTGCGAGGGAGACTATTGATTGCACGGGTGGTATAAAAATTCAAGAATACATTAAGTTTTAAGCTTTCAAAGTATCCTATTTTAAGGTGGCTGGACCCTATTTCGCCAGTGCGCGGGTAGTCGAATTGAAGCGGCTATTAATTGCGTTACAGAATTAAGTTGACCAAACTTTTTACACACACCTACTACAAATGGACCAAATTTTATAATGATGCTAGTTTGGTTGAAATCGGAGCTTTTTTAACATCGAAATTGTTATACACTTGATTTGAAATTTTGCCAATTTTCTCAAAATCCTGACCTCGACGAGCAAAACGATTTATGGGACTTTGTAAATCAAATGTTTGTCTATAATGTGAGAGCGTTTCAAGAAATTCTATTAAACCGATTTTGAGTAAAAACGGAGCAATTATTTTACTTTGAAGAAATTTAAAACCGCGGGTGCTCTACTAAAGTAATTTTATAACCATAATTTCCCAAAGAAAACTAGCAATATTTTTGGTTCCAAATAATACCAGGGCATGGTTCTTTATTTTGTGAATATGTCATCGTTTTTGCAGTTTTTGATTGCCGTTGAGACGACTGTACGCAAAGCACTAAATTGCCGCGTTTAACTCGGAATTTCGACATACACGTTAATAATACTGGTTCTTGAAAACTAGTAGATGAATTTTTTTTTATTTCTCGATATTGAATATTCAATCCTTTACCAGTAAGGTGTGTAAATTACAAAGGCATTGAAGTTTTTTAAGACCATTAAATAATTTTTTAAACATTGCCATATGTGCATCTCTATTCTCCGAGTTGTTGTCGGTGTTTGATTATGCATGCCTGCATGCGTGTCGCTTTGGCGCCTCGTGCAAAAAAATGCAAATATACATGGAAAGTCACGCCAGTGATATCCAGAGTAACGCTGTACGTAGCAGTTCCTTACTACAGTTTCTAGAATTATGGTATTTCCTTGTACAAAAAGAAAACGGAGAAGTGAAATATTGCTGGAAAACACATTAAAGGCTGAAAAGGCGAAGAAAAGTAGTTCACCAGTCCAGGTAACTTGGAAGACTTCCATGTATTTGCATTTTTTGCACGAGGTGCCAAAGCGCCGGCAACAACTCGGAGAATAGAGATGCACATATGGCAATGTTTAAAAAATTATTTAATGGTCTTAAAAAACTTCAATGCCTTTGTAATTTACACACCTTACTGGTAAAGGATTGAATATTCAATATCGAGAAATAAAAAAAATTCATCTACTAGTTTTCAAGAACCAGTATTATTAACGTGTATGTCGAAATTCCGAGTTAAACGCGGCAATTTAGTGCTTTACGTACAGTCGTCTCAACGGCAATCAAAAATAGCAAAAACGATGACATATTCACAAAATAAAGAACCATGCCTTGGTATTATTTAGAACCAAAAATATTGCAACTTTTCTTTGGAAAATTATTGTTATAAAATTAATTTAGTAGAGCACCCGCGGTTTTAAATTTCTTCAAAGTAAAATAATTGCTCCGTTTTTACTCAAAATCGGTTTAATAGAATTTCTTGAAACGCTCTCACATTATAGACAAACATTTGATTTACAAAGTCCCATAAATCGTTTTGCTCGTCGAGGTCAGGATTTTGAGAAAATTGGCAAAATTTCAAATCAAGTGTATAACAATTTCGATGTTAAAAAAGCTCCGATTTCAACCAAACTAGCATCATTATAAAATTTGGTCCATTTGTAGTAGGTGCGTGTAAAAAGTTTGGTCAACTTAATTCTGTAACGTAATTAATAGCCGCTTCAATTCAACTACCCGCGCACTGGCGAAATAGGGTCCAGCCACCTTAAACAACCGAAGTACAAAATATTGCTCAGCTTCCGCACTAATTTTCAAAGCGTATAAAAATCAAACTCTGGAACAAAATCAGCTGCTCATCGAGCTTACTATGAAATTAAACACTGAGTCAAGCTTTTTATTCTTATAAGAAAAAAGGATATTTTGGTTTAAAGATACTCAATTAGAAGAATGTTCACCATTAATACAAAATATTATTTGCAAAATGTAATGTTACTGAATTCTTGTACACAAATTGTGAATGGATTCATTTATTATAATTAGCGCAACTTTTTCCTCCCGTGCACCATGCAGTGATTATTTAACATAACCCAGGTGAACGGAGATTTTATTTTCAACCAATCAGAGCGCGTTCAGCATTTTTGCGAACGGCCCTCGTCCCCAGGCTACTTACTTCACGGTCGAGTATGTGAATCCGCCGTTTTGCAACCGGAGTTTATAATAAATTGTTTTCCATCAAGATATGTACATGTGAACAACTGTAAATTTAGTCTTCTTCCTGAGTCTAACGTGTAAGTAATTGTTGTACAAATGTTTGTAAGTTTTTATGATAAACTTTTTATTTGGCAATGTGTACTGTACTTAATTATTCCGTTCAGTTGATAACTTAAATATAAAAGTTATTAGCAAATTCATGCAGGTGTAGACTCGCCAAAACCCTCAAGTATACTTCCATATCGAAAAAACTCATTTTTAAAATCATAGCCCTTATTTACTGTGCTAGCTGTTAAGCACGATATTCTGTTTGGAAACCGATTTCCTTTGGGAGACTCGCATTATCAACACGCTCGCCTCGGTCAACTCTCAAAATCACGTATTGTTTGATAAGAAAGATAGCAGCCAAAACACTGAGCGTTAAAATGACGATACCAACAGCTTATTTGCATATTTTAGGCTAAATCTTTCTTAAATGCATAAACATACATTCGCTCATTAACTTTAGGAGTGAAATATTTTCGCAGAATGATAAGTTCTTGCTCCTTCAACATATCATGACGTATTGCGTGACACAGTTTTGATCGCTGATAAAACGATGGCAAAGCGACAGGAACAGTCAAAAATTAAAGGGAGACTTCTTTCAAACTCTTTTCTAATTTATGTGATTAAAAGCTTTCAGAAATAATTTTTCTGATATTTTGCTTGTTCATCAAGGGACCTGGGGACCAGGGCCGGTCATTTTGTCCAATAATGCTTTGCACGCCGTGTTCACCGTTCACCTGGACATGATCTACACAACAATGGCTATTATTCAGACTGGACTACTATAAGTACCAAAATTTTGCTGCTATACATCTTCTGTAAGACGCAGTGGCGCAACGCGTGGAATTAGCTCAAATGGACTAGGACCCGGCTTATTTCTCCCTCACTGGCCCGGCTTGCCGGGTTAGCGTTCTAACTTGTGTTCTGCCGAAGGATAACAGGGTTGGGGCCGAAATGTTCATCCGTACCGTAAATCAATGCGATGATTTAGCTCCTCTGGTGTCTGGATGCATTGTCTGGGATTTTTTTGTCCTTTGGGGTCGCGGGTTCGAGCCTCCGCGGCGGAAGTAAGTTGTTGGGTGTTTTTTTTTTTTTCACTACAAATATTTCTTTGATTTTTTCTTCTAATTTTTCATCTTTCAGGCCTTCCTAAAATGTTTTCCTCTGATTTTTTGCGCATGGGCTGACCTGAACTACGTAATAATAGAACCACAGGTAGCCCAGTCTCAAATCATCCGTTGATTTACTAGCGGCCAGAGGCCTGGGCACGAGTAACAAGGTGTTGCCATAGGTACCCCAAGCTCACTGTTAGTGTTGATTTACTGTAGATTGTACGTGACTTAATGAATCTTAAAATTTTTACATTTAATTTTGATAAAATCCAATGAAGCTCTCACAGCATCTTTTTGGCTGACTTTCGGCGAATTTCGCTTGAGGTAAAGTTGACCTTACCTAGGCATACATAATTAAAATCAAGCGAAATTCGCTGAAATTCAGCCAGACTGAAGGATAATCAAGTGCAACAAAAAGACGCTGTGAGAGCTGCGTTGGATTTTATTAAAATTCAAGGTAAGAATAACAACTACAGTTAGCTTGGGCTACCTGTGCTGTTGCTAGTTCGTACTGAATTTTCGGCATTAACTCCGATTCGTCACCAGTTGGCATTATCCATCTTTAAGTTCTTATATGGTCACATACCTTTTTGAGGTTGCTAAGTGAGCGAGCTGTTTTTATTCTGACGGTTTACTGTGAATATCTTATTGAACAGTTGCTTCATGCATGATATGACAAATTTGATGGCGAACTAATCCTTTCTAAAATGTCATCTTAACGTGTTTGAATTGACCTACATGTCAGTCTAGTAAGTTAGAAGTTTTATTACAACCTATGAATGCGTTCTAATTTTGCCCCCTCCCCTGCGCCCAGATCGGTATGTACATCAATTTTAAAAACGAGCCAAAAATTAAGATCGCAGGCCATGGCGACTCACTTGAAAGGTTTTTTGCATAGAAAACTTCACGAACTGATGTGTGTGGAGTGGGCTATACAGAACCGTCACCCTCGCTATTTTAGACCAGAAAATGTGGTTTATTTTTCTATCATATTTTAGACCAAAAAGGCATTCTTCTATTTCAGACCAATTATAAAACACTGATCACTATACCTTAATTATAACAGCGAATATACTGGAGTATCCCGGGAATTATGCTGTATTATTTATGATGATCTTTTTGATTACCTCAATTTCCTGTTCAGTGTATTAATGGGACATACAGACGGCTAGGGTCAGACAAGCCACTTCAGCAACTCTTCAATTAAGACGAGATCACCAATAAAAATTTCCGGGTCAGTTAAGCGTCTGTTTTACGATAACTGCATCAAATAAAATACATGTTTAAGACAATACAACACTCAATAGTTTGGTTGTTCGTCAGCAGGAACCTTGCGCTGGTATTTATACTTGCTTTTGTAAATGATTTTGTACCGATCTATTAACAACGTGTAAAACAATGTACTGAGTACACTCCTAAGCCATTGAAATGCTTGTAAATACGTTCAGTGTAAGGAATATTAGAAGTAGCTATCGGGCTAGCTAGCAAACCATATATATTCTCAATAACTGCAATAATCCAATATAATTAGGTTTTCTCAAGAGAAAATGAGGTACCTCATTTTCTCTTGCTTTTCTTGTGAACTGCTCCATCTTGCGTTCCGTGGTGATTAAGGCAAGAGGTCGTGTGAAAAACCGCTAGTTAGGACGTACCTTCTCTGTATCTTTATATAAAATCAACCCGGTTTTTCAACAGTGTATGATATTTTGGATATTCAACAAAGTTTACCTTTTTCCCCGCAAGATATTTAAGCAGATCTTTCCTTGTATAAAACAGATTAGGTATTTATGAGCACCCTTCTGAGTTATACTGATCACTGATAATCTTTATCTTCCTGTATGATTGCTATGGTAACCAATTACAAATAGTGTTTTCTTTCCTTGTTTCTAATTCAGGAATGACACGTGAACAACTCGTGCAGCAAGACACGATGCATCTGTACGTCATCAGTATACATTATTATAATTATCTGTAAATTGTTGTATAAACGTCCCGTCGTTAACTGTTTGTCCAACCTGCATATTTTATATTTCTTATCACGCAAGCAAGAAGGTTTTATCCAAAGAGTTCACTAATGGTACGAATTTGGCATTACAAGGGAGTATTGTAAACTGAAGTAAATTCCCGGTCAAACAGGACGTCCATCCAGTTGTGGATGTTTTTTTTGGTATGCTCCGTTAGCCTTCCTTGCCGCTCTGATAACTGTATTTGAAACATTTCCGCATTCCATTTGTGAGACTCCAGTCTAATAACAATCAACATATTCATATCTTCAGGGGAAAAATAAAACATGGCTGCTATGAAATCCCTCTATTCACACTAGTCGTGACCCAGGCTAAAGAACTTAAATCATAGAGTAAGGGACGAGAACAAAAGAATTGGCATCTTCCTTTGAAATTCTGAATTTTGTCATTAACAATAATAAATACTACAGTAATTAATTAACACTTATTGACTGGGACCGAGGGAAACAGTATATTTTGTGGTCCCGAGACCACCAATGTTTCCCGAGGCTCCGCCGAGGGAAACATTGGCGATCGAGGGACCACAAAACATACTGCTTTCCCGAGGTCGCAGTCAATAAGTGTTTTGTTATATACCAACTGTCAAAGAACAAAATAAAAAGCAAAACGTCGCTGCCTACAGTTAAAGTTTTTTTATCAAAATTCACACAAAACTGACCTTTTTTCACACATAGTTTTTCGGAGAATTGTTGCAGCTCTTTTGGTGGCATTCCTGGTTGGTTATCAATCTTTTTCTCGGAATAAATGTTGTATATTGGTCTTAAACGTTTGACAATAAACACGAGTTTTGACTCATGCATGTCCGAATGAATGAATTTGTAAACGCGCGCTGCCAAAAACGCGCCTTCAAACCTCAATCAACTTCCGGTTTTGTTATTACCGGTCAATAAAACTCACTGTTGCCCGCTGAGAGTTGTTGCTGGGGAAACAGCAAAATTTGTTGACGTTCACGTGATGCGCTCTCGTCCAATCAGAGCACGGAAAAAATTGACGTTGACAGTTGGTATATAACAATCGGTATTTGTTTCAAGACGCGCCAAAAAATATAAATGGCAGAAACAGTATATCGACATTTTGAGATGTTTTAAGGTGTTCATTAAGGAGATATAAAATTTGATCCCTACTCTAAGGAACCATCTTTTCCCTAGCTCTTCCTTCACCGTCGCCTTCCCTCTTTAAAGACAAGTGAAGGACGAAGGGAGAGGGGAACAGACGGCGCCTCTTCTCTAAGTACAGGAAGAAAGAAAGAAAGAAACCTTTCGTGTATAATTCTTATACAGCCTCTTCACATTTAGTAGTCCATGATGGGAGTCACTGTACGGCCTGACAGCATGCAATGCATGATGGGTAATGACTGCATACTGCAATGCATGATGGATATAGTTTACTGCAATGCATTGTAGGTAATCCCTACCACGTAATGCATGACGTGTTGATATTGTATTTTGTAAGCATGCAATGCCTAAAGGCCGATTGTTATTGCCTTCTCCATATTGTATACTACGCGCAATGAATCATTGTATAGAACAAACTCCACTTTTAACGTTTTGCTGTTGTATGGAATTAGGGAGACCAGTCTTGCGGTTCTGACGTAAAAGATCAAGGATCTGAAAAGTAAATAAAGATAGTTAAACACAAAACCCAAGATCGAAGATGGGTGGATTGATACATTTACCAGAGGCTCGGGTTTTGTTGTGCGATATATATGGGACCCGAACAGATCCCAGGACCCGAACATATTCTGTTCTGCATCGTTCTTCAACCTGTTTTGCAACGATGTTGCGAGACAAGTTGAGTGATTTTGTTGCTCGTATTACCGTAGCTTAACTGAATGAAGGTGTAAAGGTTTGTGTGTAATTAAGGTTTAACTTCTTAACAAAAAATGCGCGAACAATAAATATATATAACACTGAAGCATGTAAATTAATGATTTATAATACTAATACGGCATAACTTTTGTTAAGTAATCACAACAACATATGGCAAACCATGTAAACTAAATAATGCTAATTAATTAACTAACAATTTCTGTATCACTACAGTCTTATAGTATGTATTTTGGGGGTTAAGTAACTACATGAGCAACACGTGACAAATCCGCTCTTTTTTCATTAGTCCATTCCGTCCATTTTGCGGGGATCTTTTCGGGTCCTATCTGGGGATCATTTCGGGTTCGGGATCATTTGGGGTACGGTAGGATACATTATGGGGACCTTTTCGGATCCTGGGATCGGAGCGCTAGCGACGAGATCCGAAAATGAGGGCCGAAAAATATTCACGCTGACCGGAAATCACCCATTCTACCACTCAAAACTTAAATGCTCGCGGCCCCTTAGATCAGAGCCTCTGGTAGTATAGTATTTGTAATGCTCCACTACTAAAGCAAGGTATGTAAATTAGTCTTACCGATAGACATTCCATAAAGTCGATGGAGTTAGTATTGTCCATGTCAATTTTTCGCATTATTTCTTGTATTTGGTCCTTAGTAAACAAAGTGCCTCCTTCTGCTGCTGAACATTTATCGAGAAGTCTCTCCAACTCGGAATCATCGATAGTCTAAAACATAAACATATCATTCATGATATAAATGCTGACATTCTTCTTTGTGGGAAATCTTTACTGATGACCCGCTGGTTAGGATGTGTGTTTGTTGCCATGTTGTATTAGGGTTCTGCATAGCATTGTTCTTAGTAACATCAGTTGCGTATAGTTGTATAACACCGCCATTCAGGAGTTAAAGTTGGAATTGATTGACTGTTTTGGGGGACGCCTTTCATTTTCATTTGCAATAACGTATTTGCAAGCGATTGTAAGCATCTGATGTTAATCATAATTTTCTTTATTTTCAGTTGCTGATTTCTCTCAATTGCACTGTATCATATCTTCAGATGAATTTTGAAAAGTCCAATATGACTCAACGTGATTCCGCTATTCTAAAATGACTAATAAGGTTGGGCAGAGATGGGTGTGGTTAAGCGTTGGTTTTCAGAACGGGAGGTCGGGGTTCAAATCGGACCAAGACTGAGGGTCTTCAAGAACTAATGAAGTTGTGTAAATACATCTAAATGGTTAGACTTTCACGTGTTCGCAAACAAGGCTAGCCTTGAAAGCCAGAAAAACTCTCGTTTAGTCCGTCTGCGTGACAACAAATCGTGTTCTATCTTTTTACTGATTTCGAAAAGAAGCTTGTGATTGGTTAAAATAATGCTGCTTGTCATTGGGTATTTCCATAAAAACAGCGACACGTCATTTTGGCGCCAAAGAACATCCAATAAAAAACGGCATTAGAAAAGCCTTGACAATTTCGCCTGTTAATCACAAGCGTCTTTACGAAACCACAGTAGCGGATTCAGGATTTTTCCAATTAAGGGGGTTCCATTTTTTAAAGCCAGCTATGCATAACACTCTATTCTTTGGTCGATGTTTGACAAAAAATGGCTTAAAACCTTCAAGGGGGTTCCGTGGAGCATAATGTTCCGTTAGAGCATAAATACAAAAAGCATACATCACTTAGTGAACTACACAGCTGCTCATAAACAGTGACAGTGCTTTCCTTTCTCACACACGTGATAAATGTAATACTAGGTCTGCATCATGTTACCCGATGATTGTAAACAAACAGCCAAGGCAATAGCATGTTACCCTGTAGCCATAGCAGCGTTACTAGTGTGTGCGATCATATCCAACAGTTCTTACCCCGTCACGATTGATATCAGCTTCAACGAATCGTTTCTCAGCAGACAGTACTGTTGATAATGGAAGCTCAGGGAATTTCTCAGCGATCTCCTATGAATGAAGTTTGGACACCCAGTTTATAACAACGTCGTAAAAGAGAGAATATTACTATTAATTATATCCATTTTGAAATCACTGGTGATTTCTGCAATCTGATTGGTTAAAAAGTGTGCGATTAATTCCTAAATTGCATCCTTTTGCTTCATTGATCGCATCTTTTTGTTTGCATGACTTTGTTATTCCTGATAAAGTTGAGATGGATAAATGGATACAATTAAGTAATTAAACTTCGTGTCGTACAATTTTGGGCTAGAAATCATACTTGTGATTATCAAACTGCACTCCTGCTACGCGTAATCACTCGTATGATTTCGGCCCAAATTGCGCTCCACTCAGTTTAATTACCATTATATATTGTATGTTATAATTATATTTCTCTAGCCTGTGTTTACTATCAGTTCTCTAGCCTGTGTTCGATACACCCCAATGCATGGATGGCTAAATTAGTGCGTATGGCTTTTTGAAAAAATACATCTTCCTAAAATCGGGAGACTGAATTCCAAAAACTGAGTTGATACTCATACCAAGTCTATTTTCTGGCGGATATATATTCGTTTGTTTCAAGGCGAATCGAACTTGAAATTGTGCAGTTTTATGTCATAAAACCACACTGGAAAACGTCCTTTTTGGTCTCTAATCTTTATGGCAAAACCATCCTTTGGTTCCTGTAGTAGAAATGGCTAAAAACGCACTTATAAACCGACATTTGCCTAATTAATTCAGTAAGTTTGAGACACCAACAGTTTTCATGAAAGCTCCAGTTATATGGAGTCAGACTAATTTTCGAAATGTTTCCACTAAAAAATTGGCAAAAATTTCTCCAAACAATTCAGACTACAGTTAAATACGCTGTGATTCGCTAATCTAAGCCATTCACATTAATACTTACAGTGTAGAGCTTTTCGGGATCTTCAAAAGGGTCAACAATCTCTTTATTGTCACCTGGCGTCGTTACTGATGATTTCTTTCTGTCTTTAGTGACGTCAGGTTTGGTTTTTCTCTTTGCAGGTCTTCTTGGCCTACGTCCTGTCATGGGCCGTGCCTTCTTGCCGTCCTAAACAACAATGAATCGTAACCGTGATGGTTAATCCTCTTTTCAGTTTTTACTGTTCATTTTTATATCCCCTCGTAACTAATGATTGTTATCATGGTTACCAACGCCACAATACTACTGTTACCATGGATACCAATGATTCAGTGGTTAGCCCCAAGGGGAAGTGAAAGGGGAGAGTGGTAAAGTGTAGAGCTCTAATGTTTACATGACACTAGGATCATCCTAGCAGGCGAATCATCCTACCTGCTATACATTTGCTGCATTCTGTTTAGTATCCTTGTACCCGAAGTGAAAATGAATTCTCTAGAGGTTTTGTCACGTTGAATTGAAATATAAGATTGTGACTTGCAGTGATGGGCAACAAGAAGAGGATTTTATTCCCATTCCCCTCCCCCTCCCCCTAGGGCTGGAACGCACCCTAAACCAATGATGATGACGATGACATCATGATTTGCAATCAGGGCTCCAGGTAGTGCTAATGATGGTGTAGATAGTCTTGTCGGCCCAATTCTGAGGGTCCCCTATACCTTTTGCGTGAAACGTGAATGTCCTATTTATTTTGACGTGAAACGTGATTTAAGGTCTAAAATCTTTTTGCGTCCACATGAAAACAACTTTCTATTCTTTTGTGAACGTGAAAGAGATTTTTTAATTATCTGTGACGCGTGAAAAGGCCAAATATTTTTGCGTGATTTCATTTTGCGGAGGAGTATCTTGAATAACGATATACGGCGGCAAGACTTGTGGGGAAGAGTTATTTGGAGTGCAGTAATTAAAGGTTTTTCGAGTTCAACTTTTGCTTCACAGAATGAAGAAAATCGAGATTGAATTCCGTCTAAAAAACCGAGTTTTTAGAAAAACGTGTGAAATGCGCACAGACAAATCATAAAGTTTAAGTAAAGGTGACAATTTTTTAGCACATGATGATAGACCCTCCCAAGCATTAAAAGACCTCCATGTCGCGTCCCTTGTTGAAAATACTCACGTAAATGTAAAATGAGGTCTTGCCCCGGTCTGAAAGTAAATGTCTCACCCGAAAATTATAAAAAAACCGTCTCGAGACTCAGCCCGCGTTAAGAATGCATGAACTTGATTCGCGTGGCCTGTGGCTACAGTTGAATGCATTTGTGTGACTAGTTGTCATGTCAAACATTAGACTTGACCTAGTGGTATTTACCTTTGGCAGTAACTCTGCTAACTTCATCGTCAGGATCCAAGATGAAACACAAAAGAGAAAAACAGGAAAACAATTTGAGAACAGACTCACTACTGAAGTGGTACTTATTATCGTATTAATAATTGATAAACTGATATATTCATTAATGGTGTACGTATTAATTAACTACCTTAAACTATTATATGTCAAACTGTCTAAGGACACTGATCAACTACAGAAGTTCAAAGAAGCATGTAAAATTTTCGACATACTCTGGCCATACAAACTGTAATACCTATGTGAAGTTTGCCGGATTTATTGCTAACCCGGCTGTTGGCGAGCTTTATCGTGTCTATTGCGAATAAATAGCTATCTGACAGACAGATAACTAGGTAAGAATTAAGGCAGCTTTACCTGCTTTTCAAGTGATTCTAACTTCACCATTAAATCATAATTCATTCCTTTTAGATTATTAACTTCTTTATCTTTCTCAGCGAGTTGTGCTTTGAGATCTTCTCTCTCTTTCAAACCCTTGACAAAGTCTTGAGTAGTCTGATCGCGAGCGTAATCTCCATCTCCTCCATTTTCCATAGTTTCCATAGGTACCACAGTACTACCAGTAGCTGTAGACATCTTACACAATAATATTCGTTGTCGTCCTCACTACAACTAGTTTATAAAGCAAGGTAACGTTGCCACTACAACAAAACATATTATTCAAAAGCTGTGTTGCTATCTACGGATGATTGACTTCTACTTGGTTCTATTAATAGATCCGGTCCCTCCCCTCCCCTCCTAGTCCCTCTGTTGCTCAATCAGAAAAAAAATGTATTAAATGAATATTTCTTATTTTCTACTGTATTTACTCAGAGATGAACCACTATAAACACATATTTCGAAATGTTTGATAATGACAGTTTATAACAACTTACACATAAACCCTACAAGCAGATAAAAGCGGCTTAAAACTGAAGGACAAATAATTTATAGGAAAAGAAAAAAGAAAAAAGAAAGAAAGAACTTTCTACAAACGTTCTTCATTTCGGCAATAGCGGAGTTCGATACACTCATGTCGCTTTTGGGGGGGGGGGGGGGGGGGGGAGTCTTACCTTCCACAGTCTCCTGCTGACGAACCAGCTATGGTGGAAAACTTCGTACGCGTTTCGCCTTCTGGCCTCTTCAACAAGTTGAAGAGGCCAGAAGGCGAAACGCGTACGAAGTTTTCCACCATAGCTGGTTCGTCAGCAGGAGACTGTGGAAGGTAAGACTCCCCCCCCCCCCCCCAAAAGCGACATGAGAAAGAAAGAAAGAAAGAAAGAAAGAAAGAAAGAAAGAAAGAAAGAAAGAAAGAAAGAAAGAAAGAAAGAAAGAAAGAAAGAAAGAAAGAAAGAAAGAAAGAAAGAAAGAAAGAAAGAAAGAAAGAAAGAAAGAAAGAAAGAAAGAAAGAAAGAAAGAAAGAAAGAAAGAAAGAAAGAAAGAAAGAAAGAAAGAAAGAAAGAAAGAAAGAAAGAAAGAAAGAAAGAAAAATACCGTTCTATGACCCATCCCCAGTCCCCTCCGGTCAGTCTATTATTATCTTGAGCCCGCAGTGCTGGAGTTGATCAATACGTAAGGCACAAAATGGCTGGGCGTTTGTCAATTAACTGACTTTAAATCAAATTTCCCACCTTTTTACCCTCAGTTTGCCCCACCAAACGAAAGCCCATTAAACCATGGACTTTCCTGAACCAACATTTGTTTATAACGAAGAAGATTTTGCCAAGACACCCAAAACTCAAAAGGAGATTTTCATCTACGAATGGCTGAGAAACCTTGAAAATGATTTGTCAAATGCAACTAGAGTAAGTGAAATATCTCCATAATATTTACATTTGTTTAGCATTTTCTACCTTTTGTCAGATTTAGTAGTTGCTTATGTAGTCTAGTATGTTGACAACTGAAGCTAAAATCGCTTTGGATTAATTTTAATTTTGTTAATCTAATTTGACCGGAAGATAAAGGTTGAATTGTATATTAAAGTTAAATTGAATTCATCAGGGCTCCAGATAAAACGGCAACACCAGCTTTTTTATCGTGTATTTCTAACCTGGCAATCAATTTTGATCAAAGTGATTTTTGCTTTGTAGAGACTATACAAAGTGTTACAATTCCTTGTTTATTTTGTAGTAAGTGAACCATGTGCTTATAGTGTGCACATGTTTTCTTTTTAAAAAGGCATACAGTATTAATTAATTAATTTTCAATTTAACTTTTAATAAATATACTTTTTAAAATTTTAATCTAAACTGAAGTCATGTTTGTAATGAATTATGTAATGCTTGTGTATGTATATATATATATATTTTACAAAATAACTGCATTGATAAACTTAAAATTTAAAATAACTTTTTAACCTTTTTAAACTGGGAAGTAGCAAAGCGTTGTTGAACTGTTGGATATTGACGCTATATAAAATACTTTTTATTATTATTATTATTATGTTGATATATCACAAACTATACTTGCAAACATGTATATGAAGCCTTTTGTGGTTTGAAATGTTTAGAGTTTGACTTCTAGTTTTCCTTTTTCTTTTTTTTTGGGGGGGAGGGGGGGGAGGTGAACGTTTGGGAGGATGTTTTTAGGGTGGCATAAACTTCACCATGCAAGATCTTTTTGTGTGTAGTAGTGTTGCTATCTACTTTTAGTATAAACCAATTAACAGTCTATCACACATCCTGCATTGTGATTGGCTACTCTACTAGAGGTCTAATTTGTGATAGCCTACTAGTAGCAAAAATAATATGGGGGATCAAAGTGTTGAACTGCATTTTGCAGTGATTTCTCAGGATTTTATTGAGAATTTACATCCCTTTAGTTGACTGATTAGTAGGTTAATTTATACTTAAACAATTAGACCTCTCGGCCTCATGGACTACAAGTCAGTAGCCAATTCAGCCTTGGGCCTCATGGGCTATTGACTCATAGTCCATTCCAAGCAGCCGCACTCTTTCAAAAGAAAAAACAAACATATGGGCGAAATAAACGAATTGTCATTGTCATTTTCATGCTACATTCTTTATTGACGTTATTATCGAGTTATTACAAGGAAAAATGGGGTTGCTTTGTGGGCAGTTGTTCTTTTTGTTTTGTGTTAACTGCCTGATCATTTATTTAAGCCAGCACAAAATAAATTCTTCTTATTACTTAAAACTTAGAAGAGGAAGAAAGTCATTTTTTTCTGTAAAGATAAAAATCTACAGAACTGTAGTTTGAAAACCCAAGAACCTGTTTTAATTTCAACTTGCTCTATAAAATAACCATCATATAATGCAGGACTGAAGGACATGCATACTGCAAACTCTAAATCAATCTACATACAGCATGCACTTGAACTTTTAGAATTTTTGATCAATGTAAATATAAATACTGAATGTGCTAGAAAACAATGTCTTATTTTAAAAGAAATAGAAAACTTAATTGCGTACTGTGCTGTGTACAGAATCAGAACACTCAAGGAGCACCCATTGAGCAGCACTTGGCTAGTATATGCCTCATGCTTCTCTTAACACTTCTCTCATGTTCTGATCAATCTCTCCTCACACATTTTCTATTTCTTCATGAGAACTAGAAAGGACAAGTAGATGATGACAGCTATTAAAAGGATATTCAAACCATTACAAGATGAGGCAGATCTCAAACAAACAAAGGCTGATTGCTAGCCCTCTTTACTTTTTGTTGTCCTCTCCTAAAAATAATTTTTAGGAGAAGACAAGGAAAAGGAAAGAGAAACAATTATTGTGCTATTCAGTTGACAGTGTTATAGATAAATAGTTAAGATATATGTCTGGTTTACTGACAGCCCAAAGTCAAAGCCTGCCAAAAACAACTGACTGCACAGTTATCAAAGCAATTAAAAGTATGTCTTGGTCCACCAACAAGAGAATTGCTGGCTAAATGTTTTGCTATCATGTATAGTATAGGTGATACCTTCTCTGTCTTTGAGACTGTTAACCAATGCACTGATGTCATTAAAAATAGAGATGAATCACCAGCTATTTTACCCCTTAAACTGTAAGTATACTTAAATGTCATTGTGATATTCATTTATTTTGGAAGAGAATGATTGTGTACCTGTTGGTTGTCAAAATCTTGTCAAATTTCAGTACTTTTTATAAAAGTTTGAAATCTTGTGTGCTTTTATTGGTACCTTTTTGGAAGTAATTATTGTAAGAGTTTCACCCATTTTGGTGACAATTATACCTGTCCTATAGACAAAAGTCCCCATCACCCCCCCCCCCCCCCCCCCCCCCCGTTTGTTGTTTCATTATATATTTTATGGCTGGTAGGTGGTGAGTTTATTAGTCTTATAATGTACAGTATCAGTGTGCTATAATAGCAGTGCATTCTGGGACTGTTGAATAAGACCATTCAAAAGAACAACCAACTATATATGATGTCAACGTTATTTAACTGTCTTGAGTTAATAGCCACAAAATGCATTGCTGTGGCTGACTAGTGAATTCTCACCTACTGGACACCTTACTAAGATGGGCACATCACTAACATGGACGCCTATGGCTGGTCTGATCCATTTCTGCCCAAGTCAAATTTACTGCATTTAAACACCGTCTAAGAAAGACATCTCTCTACAATGGACACCTACTGACAGTCCTGATGGTGTCTGTCTTAGAGGAAGTTCACTGCAGTCTATAACCAACGTCCATTGTGTTGTACCATTGATAAACAGTGACACTTTATCTGTTGGTGTCAGCTTGAATAATGGTTTTTGTGAATTTTAGCACTGCTGTTGCCTGTATTGGAGCAATATTTGAAAAACTTGGCAGAATGGTAAGAGCTGCTGAATTTCCTTTAGTTACTTGTTCAGTTTAGACGAAGAACCTAAATTTCATGGTTTCATGAAACCAAGTTTCAACTACTGAGTGTAATTTCAATTTTCAGTCATGATGAATGGTTGTTTCTTCCTTGTACATTTTGTTTAATGATGATAAGCTTTCAAAAATATTTGTTTATTATGTCTATTCCTGCATACAATAGTATGCATAGAAATACTCATACTCCTCTCCCAGCTCTCTAAACAAGATGCAAATTGATTTATTATGATTTTAGGCTGGTGGTTCTTGTCAAGAGACAGTTCAAATCCTTATCAAAGCCATGAAGAATGCAGAGGTATGTGTTTTTACAAATGTATATTCTTATAATAATTATTGTAAAACCTGTATCAGTAGACTAGACAGTACTCAAGCTAAATATTGAAATTATAATTAGCAAACCAGTGATTAGACCTTTTTGCTTTACCACTATTTTCGAACTTTGTGCGCCATAAAACAATAGGTGAGGACAAAGTTTGTGCAGAATGTGACTCTCTTTTGTTGAAGCTGCAAAATTCAAACCCATATCGATCTATTCTTGGGTTGTGCGTGATGTCATCAAAAAGCTAAAATCTAAACTATTCATCACACAAAACTGTTTCCTAGATATTTTATTTATATCATTAAGAAAAGTCCTCACACAAAAAACTGAGTTCTTTCGATGAATAGTTTTCGATTTATTGCAAGTCAATTTCTGTCACGCAACACTGTTACATATATTGTCAAGATGCAGAAATATAGGCAAATGTGATTCAAATCGTACGACTTTAACTTTGTTAGTGATAATTAAAATAAGTATGTTTTGGTGAATATTTGCATAGAAAACACGAATTATAGAAATATTAACGTGATTTTGGTCCTTCGTGTTACTGTCCGCCATGTTGGTGTACAAAGGTAGTGCACCAAGATGGCGGACCCATACATTTCACACCAAACAATGAAGATATTTGATCGCTTGTATCTCGTTATCAAAATATTCTTATGTCTAAAAATTTTGTATAGATACAAACCTTCAACTGCTTTTTTGATGCAAGACATTTTATTCAAAAATATTGTATATTAAGCCCGAAAAATTTTATGATGATGTCAGTGCAACCCAAGAATTTTTCATTAGAATACAAAGAAACAAACTTACATGATACACGTACGTGATAATTTAAACAAAGAAATTCACGTGATTCCAAGGCATCCTCGGGGACCCAGGGCGAAAGGGGAGGGGGAGGGGAAGGACCAGAGGGGGGGGGGGGGGGGGGGGGGGGGGTAGGTTTCTAAAATAATTATGTACATATTCTTTATTAGTCTCAGGGAAAATGTGAAATCTTGTTATGCCTGCAAAGAATCATGGATGGTATTGGTCAGCTTGGCACATCAGTCCACAAAGACGTATACAAAGCATCTCGTAACTGTATGTTAGATCGATCTATGCCAGTTAGATGTGCTGCAGCAAAGGTACCAAATAACATCACATGCATTATTGAGGGGGTTACCAGGACAACAGCCTAAGTGACTTGTGATGGCAAAAAATCATAAGTCGTCATAGCCACAACTTAGGAAGTGTGACTAAGTTTTGTATTGTGCAGTCTTATAAAAGAACCAACTGAAGATTGAATCCAAGTGACCTCAAACACTTTGAAGTAAACGTTGTAAATGATATAAATATTGAAGAAACACTTAGTTTTGATGAAATCTGCCAAAGATTGATAGCTTCTTAAAGAAACCGGAAGTAAAATGTCCCACGCATGCACAATAACAAAAATTAGTCCTTTTGTCATGTGTGTGTCCCTCTAGCAGAAGTCAAATGGTTTCTGCCAAAAACGTGTGCGCAAGTTAGCAATACTAAATAAGGTTGTTTCTCACCTCTCCAATAAGTATAAAAATATTTTGTTTCAGTGTTCATTAGGTCTATTTTGTTTCAGTGTTCATTAGGTCTATTTTGTTTCAGTGTTCATTAGGCCTCATAAAGCATGCATCGTTCCTGTACATAACTGAACTTGAAGCGGTAGTGTCAACTTGCCTCAAGGCTCTTGAAGGATCAAACTATGATGTCAGAATATGCGTATCACAGTTGCTTGGCACTCTTATGGCTGCCACTCAAGAACCACAACAGACAGGCAGCAGTAAAGCAAGAAAGACTATCACTCTGGAAGAAATCTTGTCATTAATGTCAGGTGGCTTTCTCAGAGGAGGAATGGGTTTCTTGAAGGGGAGTGGTGGGGAGCTTCTTAAAGGTGCTGCTCCAAGAGAGGTTAGAGTTGGAGTCACCCAGGTAAGTAGTATCTCATTACACAATTTAATCCATAAAAATTACTGGTTTATGTACCTAATCCTAATCGTTTCCATGTGATTGCTTCAATCACTACAATTGCAGAAAAATGCTGCGTTCATCATTTACAGCAATCATGAACTGGAATGATAAAACGTATGCACATAAAATTAGAAAATAACTGTAGTACAAGTGATGAAAAAGGTATCAAGTTCCTATCATATGGGAACTATACTAGCTAGCAGTGGCAGTGATCACAGCATTTGCCACGATCATTTGCCTGAAAATAATTATTTTTGAAGTTCCAGTATTGTGCAAGCTCATGGTCTTGCGTGCATGCATACTTTAAACGACATGGAGCCACCTTAAGTAAGACATTCCATTATATCCAGTGTTTCCCAGATATCGTAAAGTGGGCAGTTGTAGTGCTTGTAGGGAATGAGTCCTAGTGTGATTTGCTTAAAGATGTAGCATGAGATACCAGATAAAATAGACAACTTTCAAAAATGGCAGCCCAGTACTTGAGAACGAGGCCACAAAGGCCTTGTTACCAGAAACTAGGCGTTGCTATCAAAGATGATGTGTTCCTTTTCCTTTTTGCTGTGCATTTTACAGGATATAGTCAGACTCATTTGATGCCATGACAATTTTAGAGGCCTCTCTGACCTCGTTGTCATGAATAATGAGCTCGCCATTTTTGAAAGTCTTTTATAGGAAAAAGCTTCAGGGAAACACTGTATATCACAGATAGACTGTGCTAACATTTTGAATAGCTTATTGTTACTAATTAATGTTTAATGTTTACTTAATTTTCGCGAATTTCGCGATTTCAAAATCAAACAAACAAACAAACAAACAAAAAAAGTGAAATTAAAAAACCCACCCATTTAATAAAGTTCTCGTGAAAATTAACGATACGAAACTTAATAACAGAGTTTTGGATGATCATAATGGGGTCCATAATGTGTCGGCTTCCTGTAATTCAGGGTGACCATTACAATTTTTAACTGGAGGGCATCTGCATCTGTGACAGCTGGGCAAGACAGGCTCCACACATTTAACACTGAAGGTTTGCACCTCAAGACAGCTGGGCAAAACTTAGCAAAGTCATGATCACAGCCTGTCAATATTCCCGCTTGATAAACCCACTGATAATTTACGATATCAAGACAGTTATGAACTTAGGTCAATGTTGACCTGTGTACCTTAATAACGTTGTGTTTTGTCGTAAACGAACTTTGTTAAACTGCTATTTATAACTGACATAGATTTGATATAACGAGTGCTCTAATTAGCCAGAAAGCTATGAACTATTTGCCCATGGGCTGCGCGCACTATCTTTGCATTGTCCTATTTAAATCGTTTACAAGAGGGCGACACGTAGAAAGCGCACTCTGATTTATTAAAAAATCCTATAAACTATTTCCTTATGGGCTGCACGAATCCATTTTTAACGTTCTAGGCCCTGTTATAAACCAATTAGAGAACAGAAAACCGATTGCCAATTGCGTTATAGACGCACTTGAGAAAATATAAAGAACTCTTACAAACTAGAGTCGTACTCGGCTACGCCTTGTGCCACTCTTAGTTTGTAAATCATTATTTATAGTTTCTCTCGAGCGTCTATAACGCCATGGGCGTGCAGCTTTCTATTGTTTAATTGATAGTGGTTTGTTTTGTTAAGGTTCTGTTTGATATCGTTGTAAAGTCTGTAAAGTATCGATGTACAAAAAAAACTTGTATCTGTTACAGCAGATGGTGAATGAAATTTTCACGAAATTGAGTTTCTTTGGCACAATTTTTGTGACAATCGCAAAAATCAAATCTTGCAGAATACGGCTCATGTGTTTTCGCGAAATTAAGTGACTGCGAAAGTAAGTAACAATGAGGTATATTTAAGTTGCTAATTAGTATTTTAATTGGGTTTATACTTTTGTTGTTCTACAGAGTTATGTTATTCTCTTCAATGAAATGGGTGGTATGTGGGTACGAAAGAACATTGGCCTCATATTAACACACGTACTAGAGTTACTCTCCAACCCCAAAGCCACTCACACCCATGTTGATGCAGTTTACTCTCGACGATGTGTTTCCTTTATACTACGGGCTGTTCTTGGTCGCTTACTGGATGATTCTGCTCAAATTGAAGCTGTTAAAGAAATCTGTAGCCTAATTACCAAGAAGATGAATATAGTTAACAATATTATCCATAGCTACACCGATAGTAATGCACCTAGTAGCAATAGTATACAGGGCATGGAAGATGTTATCAACACACAACATGTACTGATATGTGCTTTGCAAGAACTAGGTTGTCTTATTCAAGGTCTGGGTACGTCAGCCTTGGCTCTTGTAACAGAGAATGTTTTGGACCATGTTTTGTCGGTATTGTTACATCCAGCACCAGCTGCTCAATTGGCTGCAGCGTGGTGTCTTAGATGTGTAACAGTTGCAGTACCGTCCCAGTTAACACCTACTATCGACCGATGTGTGGATCGTATTAACTCCCTTAAAGCATCAGGGGAAGCAGTAGGTGGATATACACATGCACTAGCTGCAC
The DNA here is from genome assembly GCA_029948255.1 of Telmatactis stephensoni. Classification (NCBI taxonomy): domain Eukaryota; kingdom Metazoa; phylum Cnidaria; class Anthozoa; order Actiniaria; family Isophelliidae; genus Telmatactis; species Telmatactis stephensoni. Next base: position 158,841 of record JALIZF010001239.1, on the reverse strand, counting down.
TTGTTGGTGGAGTACATCAGTGTCCTCTTGGAATACCACATGCTAAAGGAAAGGTACGCCATTCTGACTACACTAGATTCGAATATTCGTTTTATTAGGAGTCAGAAATTACCGTTTCTTGGAGATATTATGTTTTCAGAAAGTTACCCTTTGAAACCTTTTCAGGAAGATCTGTTTTTATTGTTTATGTTAGAACAAAAGCCTGATTATCCAATGATATTTTCAATGAAGTGATGGAGTGATAGTCACTGCACTCACTGATTTAATGAATAACTTAGCCGAATATGGTAATATGGTAATACCGCGAGCAACAAAATCACTCAACTTGTCTCGCAACAATGACTTGAATAGCAATACTGCTCGTTTTTCCACTCCGCTCCAAACTTGTCTCGCAACAAAATTATTTGTTGCAAGTTGAAAAAGTTTGTTGCAAAAAGTAGGTTGTTCTACTTCTTGCAACAAAATTTTAAAATGTTGTACGTATTACCACTTCGACTCAACTCGTGTTGCAGCAAATGATTTTCTCGGCCAATCAGAATACAGGATTCTCTCAACTTGCAACAAATTTTTTTGTGATACAAGTTTGTAGTCGCGTGGAAAAACGCGCAGCAATGCTTTTCAACTCGTCTCGCAGCTATGTTGCAAGACCAGTCGAGTGAATTTGTTGCTCGTATTACCGTAGCTTAACTCTAGTAGGTGCTATACGTGCTCTAGATTTACGTAATCTATCATCAAACCACCGACAGATTACCAACGAATGGTCAACAAATGACCAACAATCAATCAACAAATCGCACCGACAAACGACCAACAAATTGACCTACCACTGACAGTTCATACCGTAAGGGAGTGTTGGTGCTAGGATTATCCTAGCAGGCGAACCAACTACGTATATTTTACATGACGATTTTTTCCGTTACCCCAAGCAACCCAAAGCAGAGTTCAAAGAAATAAGTGGCTACTAAGTCTATCATAGCAAATAATGCTCGATTGCTTGTCCTAGGTCACCCAAACTACCACAGGGGCTCCACCTTTAGCGTTTCTTAATCCCAGTGGCGAAGTATCACAAATTTTTCCGTTTACATGACTGAAACATACTGCTAGTGCTAGGATATTCCTATCGGTGAGACAGGATGATCCTAGTAGTAGGATAATCGTTGTACCCGAAGTGAAGACAAAAATGTCCATGCAAACAGAATGCAGTAAATGTATAGCAGGATAGGATATATCCTAGTGCTAGGATGATCCCAGTGCCATGTAAGTTGCCAGCTGCCTCTAATCCCAAAATGTTGCTTTCCAGTTGGTGTTTAATGTGGTTGAAGACTTACTCAAGACATCGTCATCAAATCCCAGACTAGTTCTCCACAAATCCAAGGCTGGCTGGGTGTTGCTGGGTGCCTTAATGACTCTTGGTAGGTTTTACTTTGATCGTTTGAAAATATGAATAAAAAAATAAAAAGAAGAAGAAGAAGAAGTCATCAGGCAAGATGCTTCATGCATAATAACTCACTAGTATAATATCTTTGGTTCATAAGGTGAAAGCATGTCTTGTAGCTAGTAAATTGTTATGTTGATATTTGCCGAGTGTTTGATTGCCATACATACTACTATTCAAGATAGCTACAGTCGATTGTAGTCCTGAGTTGTTAATTTGTCCAACTTTGGAATTATTTGTCATGTTTTATGACAGGACCATCGGTTGTTAAGGAGCACCTTCCAAGAATGCTAGTGCTTTGGACAAGTTCTTTTCCACAGTCTGCCAAAGAATTTGAACAAGAGAAAACCAAAGGAGATTCATTTACATGGCATGTGACACTGGAGAACAGAGCAGGGGCTTTGTGCTGTAAGGATCAGAAAGCAGTTATTCTTAGACAATTAATGCTAGAGTGGAAAATCAGCTTACAACTACAGTGAGCTCCCTCTGTAAAGACAGATACCCCTGGGACCAGATCTAGCCCTCCATTAGTTTGCGTTTGTATCTCACAACTTGATGCTAGTAAACACAACAATGAACGCAATTTATATCTTTCAGCCATGACAAGTTTTGTAGCCCACTGTACAGCCATTGTTACACCAGATCTCATAAGAAAACTGTTGATCCCACTGGAGTCATGTCTTTCTATGATGACTAGGTATGTAAATAGAACATGTATTTCTATGATGACTAGGTATGTGAATAGAACATGTATTTCTATGATGACTAGGTATGTAAATAGAACATGTATTTCTATGATGACTAGGTATGTAAATAGAACATGTATTTCTATGATGACTAGGTATGCAAATAGAACATGTATTTCTATGATGACTAGGTATGCAAATAGAACATGTATTTCTATGATGACTAAAAGATGTTCTATTTGTTTTATTATATATTTTGAAATAAATATTCAAGGGAAAAAGTTGGATTTTCTCCGTACAAAAATTCAAAAGGTGCGAGCACACAGTCGAGCTAGCTCGCAATGCTGACATCAGAACTGTTGCTCCGTTCTCTGATAAAGCACAGCTTCCAGCTAATCAGAGCGCGCGTATCGACAAGGGTATATAATAAAGTTTTATATTACATTACCTCTTAGTTACGATTTGTAATATCTACTAGGTATGATAGGCTGATGAAACTGATAAGTCGTAGTTTATATTACATTACTACTTAGTAACGATTTGTAATATCTACTAGGTATGATATGCTGATGAAACTGATAAGTCGTAGTTTATATTACATTACTACTTAGTAACGATTTGTAATATCTACTAGGTATGATATGCTGATGAAACTGATAAGTCGTAGTTTATATTACATTACTACTTAGTAACGATTTGTAATATCTACTAGGTATGATATGCTGATGAAACTGATAAGTCATAGTTTTATATTACATTACTACTTAGTAACGATTTGTAATATCTACTAGGTATGATATGCTGATGAAACTGATAAGTCGTAGTTTTATATTACATTACTACTTACGATTTGTAATATCTACTAGGTATGATATGCTGATGAAACTGATAAGTCGTAGTTTTATATTACATTACTACTTAGTAACGATTTGTAATATCTACTAGGTATGATGTGCTGATGAAACTGATAAGTCATCATAAGTCATAGTTTTAGTCCTGCGGTTGCTTCGGCAGATCGCACCACAGGAAGCCCAACTGAGGATCGAACAGAGTACTTATTCAATCAGGGCTCATATGTTTGGAAGCGGCGACACAGGGTTAAAATCAATATTTTTTAGAGTTATTCCTTTGTTACCACTAACCCAAGTGTTTTACTGTTTCAGTTTTCCACAAATTGTCAAGCAGCATGGTAACCACCTCAAAGCGAGCATCGCCATGATTCGACTACGAATGTACTCACTGTTTTCATTACTGCCTCCCAAGAGTTATGAAAGTAAGGGAAATCTTGTAGTTAGAGTCCAGGACAAGGAGTTCTAAAGGGTGGCCTGTTTGGTAGTTATATTCTTGCAAAGCGTGATTGTTGGATTGTTTTGAGTCATATAGGCTTCTTGCATGACCCTTGCAGCTGGAGTTGTAATATCTGTAAAGATAAAGCTCTGATGTAGAGAGAGGTCAGGGTCAAGTCAAATACGCATGCATGCACTGTTGGCCTCCTTTAGTCCACTGCTTGGTACGACCTTACGACCTAAAGTCAATTGACCACTATGAGTATTAATGACTTGTTACAGTGTTAAGCTGTTCTTTCTAATGTTAGGTAGTTTTCATGGCCTTCTGCGTGAGTTGGTGTCTGAGTTCACCCTGGCTGAAAACCCTTCTCTTACCACCACATCTTTACTTCGAAACGTGTGTCATAAAGACGATACGATTTTACTTGGAACATGGTTACAGGAGACTGACCATAGATCTGTTGAAGAACAGGTATCACTGGACGTATCGTTGTCTTTGTAATCATCATCATCAGCAGCAGCACCATTGTTGTTAACACCATATAACGTCGTTATCAGTTATTGGTATACCGTGTAGTCTAATCATTCACTGATATTCATCATCATCATCATCATCATCATCGGTATTGTCACATATAGACATGGCAACTTGTTCTAACCAATCTTTGAAAACTATAACTAGGTGACGTCATTTACTATCACCGCATAGTATTCTCTTTTTGACCGCAAATATATATATATTTCAAGTGACGAAAATGACCGTTCTGGTCATTCATGGTAATTTGTCGCGTGGAACTAGATCAAACAGACATCGATGAAGTGTCAGATTGAGATGTATTCCAAATAGCTGTTTGTATTGCTACAACATCATCATTACAACATGTATCGTCATCATCTTAATCACAATACTCATCATCATCATTATCAGTCTTCACCAATAACCTTATTGTTGACACTGAATGGATTTGAGTTGCAATTCACAGTGGTGTTTCTAACCTTGTTTTGTTTCATAGCTGCAGCCCAACAGCGCGTCAGGATCTGGAGCACTTGAACACGACACATCGTGTGTTTATGAACGATGTCCTCAAGTATGTGAACTCGTTAGCTAGAAATCGTGAAATCTGTTTAAAAACCCATCATTCTTGAAAGTTCCATTATTATGAAATACGTATGACCATGTCTTTTGTTTGTCGGTTTGTTTGAGAAGTTTCAGTAAGTTTCTCGAAGTTTTTTTAATCAAAAATGATTGGAACCTTCAAAAGTATGAACGAAAAACGTCTGTTGTGGCTTTCTCTTGCTCGTATAACAAATAGGTTCTACTGTAGTAATATTTACCATGACATTGTTATTTCTTAAGGGTGAAGATGCCCCTGGACCCCTGCCGTTGGGCGTGGCCGTCATCGATGCTTCTATTAAACTGTTTGGGTTTATTCTACCGTCTGTTGCTCACAAACATCGAAGTCAGTTACTTGCTCATTTTGCTGAGTGCGTCAAACAAGCCAAGTCCAGTCGACAGCAGGCGATACAAACCAATATTTTAACAGCCTTTTTATGTGCACTGAAAAGTTTATCTGAAGCTAAGGTTGGTTTTATGGCATTGTACTGCGAAGTGATTTGATTGGCCAAGTTCAACTCTAGAGCTACAAACTTATTTGCCTTTGATTATTTTGTTCTCAGCTATTAACTGTACAGTGTATAGACCAGTTTTATTTTAGTGACGTCAAGACCGTACGACGGGTCTGAAATGGGACAAAAAACAAGGTAGGTAAAGAGGTCTATTGTGTTACTTGTAGGTTGGTCTGGGTGGTGAAGATGTTCGTAGCACTGCAACAAGTCTTGTAATGGACGCCGTCACCAACCCTGACCCTATCGTGCGATGTGCTGCAGGCGAAGCACTTGGTCGTATTGCACAAGTAGTCGGCAATCCTGCATTCACGTCTAGCATCGCTCAGAAGATATTTGAACAGCTACGGTCAGCCAGAGATGCTGTGTCCCGTACAGGTCACTCGGTAGCCTTGGGCTGCTTACATCGATACGTAGGGGGGATGGGTGCTGGTCATCATCTAAATACTAGTGTCAGTATCCTATTGGCTCTTTCCCAGGACAACTCGTCTACAATTGTACAGGTATACCGTAGGGCACTCGTGACGGTCACCATCGTCATATATTCTTTATTGTTCTATTGTACTCGGAATGTTTGTTTGCGTCAACTGTCTGGCGCACAGAGAAATTGCACCGGTACGTTGTCCTTGACAAGAAACATCGATCTAATTTTGGTTTGCTGGTAGTTAGAAACAAAAATTCATTTTTAACTTCAGTTTTGTCTTTCTTAAAAATGTGTAGTTCCCACACGTTCCTCTGCGGCGTGAAGCTAAAAACTGTGACCAGTGTTAATGTGTTCACAGAGCTTTGTCTCGCCATCCTCCAGTTAGCGCTGAGATAAGAGAGAATGATGCTGATTGGATGATTGTTGGGTCATAATTTTTGGGCCTTGTGGTATAACGCTGTAATACTTTATCGACACTCAAGTATTGGTATACTGTATGTATAGTGTGTCGTGTCTGGTATTTCAGGTCTGGGCTCTTCATGCTCTTGCCCTCATAGCTGACAGTGGAGGACCCATGTTTCGTGGTTACGTTGAACCCACCTTGTCTCAAGTGGTGGACCTTGCCCTAGTTGCTCCTCCCTCGATGACCGAGGTACATCAGTGTTTAGGGAAAACATTGGCTGCTTTAATCACTTCAGTTGGTCCTGAGCTACAAGGTAACGCTATTTACAACGCTTCATTTTGTCTTCTGTTTCCATCTTATGATTTATATTCTCGAATAGCGGTTTCTCAAACTTGACATCGTTTCCTGCGAGAGTTACTTGGGTAATATTTTCTGAGCAATAGATTACCAAGTGTGTTTTACTGAGTCGCTCTCTTGCTATACTAACAGTCATGTTGTAACTTTCAAGGAGGATCGCAGAAAATCAAGAACCTGCGGCTACAATGTGTCGTGTCATGCGCAGTCATGCAAAACCACCCAGACTCCCTCGTTCAGGCTGAAGCCATCAACTGTCTGCAGCAACTGCACGTGTTTGCCCCAAGTCACGTGAACTTAGTAACGGTCGTGAGGAAACTGTGTTCGAATCTCTCCAGTCCCCACCTTCTTCTGAGAAGAGCCTCGGTTGCGTGTTTACGGCAGCTGTCCCAGCGTGAGGCTAAAGAGGTCTGTGAGCATGCAATGGCTGCAGGTGAAGAAGGTAGCAATCAAGCAAGTAGTTACGGTGTTATAGTAGGAGACAAGGGACTTGAAGGTAAACTATAGCATCTTATCAAGCAACTAGTTACAGTGTTATAACAGTTGTGATTAACAGTTGCAGGAACAGTGAATTCTTATTTTGGTGCTAAACCACCGTGATATTTTCATTAGGTGCCTTATTCAGCATGCTTGACACAGAAACAGATGTACGCATGCGCTCAGACATCAGATATACGCTGACCAGTATGTTGCAGACACTAGCACCAGGTGACTTGACGCATTGGTTGGGGTTGTGTCGTGACGTGTTATCGGCTGCCAAGGGAAACAAGGGTGTGACACAGGACCAACAGACAGAAAGTAATAACGATCACAGCATGAAATGCTGTATTTACACTTCTTTACGTAAGTCCTAAAGGTGCGTAAAGATTGATGGATATTTACCGTTATATTTACGGAGGAGCGTAAAGGTGCGAAAAGATCGTAAAGAAACGTAAAGATACAGTAAAGGAACGTAAAAATATTGTTGTTATAAAGTTGCCTTAAACAGGTCATAAAGATCCGTAAATATTCCGTCGTAAAGCTCACCGTAAAGGTGCGAAAAGACCGTAAAAACACGTAAAGAAACGTAAAGGCACGTAAAAATATAGGTATTGTAAAGTTGCCTTAAACAAGTCATAAAGATCCGTAAATACTCCGTCGTAAAGTTTGCCGTAAAGGTTCGAGAAGACCGTAAAGACATGTCAAGAAAAGCAAAACTATGTAAAAATCTTGGTATGTACACTGCAAAAATTTTATTTTTAGAATGGGTTAGTTTAATTCTTTCTTTGAGTAAAAGTCGGCTATCACCCAATACTGATTGAGTAAAAACTTACTATCTACCCAATTTTTTTCTTTGAGTAAAATAAGTCAGCTTTTACTCAATATATTGAGTACAGTCTACTCAAAAACTGGTCAGGAACACGTTATCTTCGACTATGATTGTTACAGTAGTCAGGAAATCGTCACGATCAACACGTATTTTTAATAGATACGTTTATTCTGGGCTTTATGCTTTTGCTAAAGGATTGCTAATATTGTTTACGGTTCTACTTGTTAGGATCCACTCTATTAACTTTGTTAGGATCGACTGTTATAGTCTTCTGTGGTTGAAAAAGCATTACATTAGATTTTAAATATCAAAGCTGCCTTTAGGTCACTTTAGGGCCGCTAAATTTTACAGATGATTATGTCGATTACTTCAAGAACTCAATAACAAATCTGGAACGAATCAATTTTAATTAATTATAACACGATCACCGGAAGTATTTACCAAAGCTGACCAATCATGACGCGCCATTTGATATTTGAACTCTTGCCGCTCAATTACAAATTCGTTGATGTTCGTTATGGTTGTTGAACACGCGTGAATTCTATGAAGTTTGTCTCGATAAATATGCCCTCTATTGCCTCAAAGATCTTCAGCTTGTTGCTCGATTCAATGAAAGATACAAAGAAAAACTTTCACTTAAAAATATTGGCCGAGAAGAAACTGATAGAACAGCTTAAAAGCTAACATTGTGACTGGGATTTAAGCTTATGTTCTGATGCTTGGCGCCATACATTTAACCGATCTCCAATCGATTCTAAAGCTAAAATAACTTTTTGGTAAGTAGCATTTGTTGAAATTTATATTTTAAAAGTAAGCTATAGTGTTATGACGCGTTGTCAGTCCGTTTCTATGGAAGATTTGACTCGCGCGAGATCGAAATGAGCGAAATGAGCAGTTGATTCATATGAGTCGAGAGCGCGTTTATCTTCGTGGTGAATTAGCATCAAAAGAAGTGGATATAATTAAAAGTTTCTTATGTGATTGTTTCTAGGATGCTAAAGACCATTCGAAGGTCTTTGACCGTCTGCGAAGCTTACTGTTTCCGTCTCCAGTTTACGTAATGTATAAAGAACGAGAGAGCGTGTTATATCGGTGGATAAAGATCCGAGCCGAAGGCGAGGATCTTTAGACCCGATATAACACGCTCTCGAGTTCTTTATATTACTTATCAAACGTCTAGTTGTCAATTATCATATTGGACCAGAATTTTCCAAGTTTGACTACTTTTGGCTTAGAAAATCCAACTTCAAGTTTATGCAAATGAACAAAAATCTTTATCCGATATAAAGATCTACGTTCCGGTAGTGATTTCCATTGTGTTTTCTAATGAATTATTAATGAGTTTGATAAAAGCAAGTAAATGACCTAATGTCGCGCTACGATACCTTAATTCTAGTATAATGGACTGATAAGACTAGATCATGCTGTATTGGATACGTTGAAACAGAGTATTTTATGTATATTTTGATATTCAAATATTTTAAATATATTTAGAGATTTTGAAATGTAATTTCACTAAGAAGGTTACTGTTTTTTGAATAAAATATATTTACTCTTTAAATCGTTTTATATCTATGATATGAACAAGCTTCTCAGAATGTAGGATTTGGAGGTCATTACATTTGCTTTAGAGCGCTAACACTAAAACCATGAAACAACCTAGCAAATAGTAGCAAAGTTCTTTGTTCTCCATAGTTTGATTAGAAGTGCGCGTAAATGTAGCTTTGGGGATTTTTACGATTAAAAATGTACGCGTGAAAGTCGGTTTTCGTATCTTTACGATGACTACTGTACGCATAAATAGTGATTTTGCGCATCTTTTCCATCACGAATATACCCGTAAATACTGGTTTTGCGCATCTTTTCCATCACGAATATACCCGTAAAGATTGCTTTTGCGCATCTTTACGATGGCGATTGTACGCGTAAATACTGGTTTTGCGCATCTTTTCCATCACGAATATACCCGTAAAGATTGCTTTTGCGCATCTTTTCCATCACGAATATACCCGTAAAGATTGCTTTTGCGCATCTTTACGATGGCGATTGTACGCGTAAATACTGGTTTTGCGCATCTTTTCCATCACGAATATACCCGTAAAGATTGCTTTTGCGCATCTTTACGATGACGATTATATGCGTTAAGGTGAGATTTACGGATCTTTTGAGCTCCGTAAATATACCGGTAAATTATGTCTGTACCGGCACCTTTACAATCACCGTGATAGTACCGTAAATACAATCTTTACGCACTTGTAAATAATGCCGTTAAGAGGCGTAAACTATTTCTTTACGGAACCTTTGTGGATTCTTTACGGACACGTAAATACAGCTTTTCATGCTGTGGATGGTAAGAGCGCTGAAATACGTAGACTAGAGAGTTCTGGACAACCATTGCAATTGGTGTTCATTAATATAGTGATGATGTGAATGTTATTGATAGTGGTTGTCATGGTTACTGTGATGATGTGAATGTTATTGATAGTGGTTGTCATGGTTACTGTGATGATGCGAATGTTATTGATAGTGGTTGTCATGGTTACTGTGATGATGTGAATGTTATTGATAGTAATGATTTGATTTCTCCATCTTAAAATTGTATTAGGAAAGGGCATAACGATAACACGATCAATTTATTACCAAACGTTTTCGGTTGTTTAATAAACCATCATCAGGGTAAATTATTCATTACAGCAAATTTGTTTAAATACTTGAATCATGTAATTCCCTTGGGGAACAGCGCCAAAGGGAATGCTTTGATTTGTTTATTTAGAGCAAATCAAAGCATTCCTCAAACCTTCTCTAAATAAACAAATCAAAGCATTCCCTTTGGCGCTGTTCCCCAAGGGAATTACATGATTCAAGTACTTAAACAAATTGTTGTAATGAATAATTTACCCTGATGATGGTTTATTAAACAACCGAAAACGTTTGGTAATAAATTGATCGTGTTATCGTTATGCCCTTTCCTAATACGTTATTGATAGTGGTTGCCGTGGCTACTGTCATGATCGCGTGTTCATTTCAGGGAAGAAAGAAGGCAAGGATGATGATGATGAAGACGAAGCGGGTGGAATGACGATAAATGAAGCCCCAGAGACCCACCCTAAGGTCAGCCCTCGATGGCCTACCAGGATCTTTGCAACTGAATGTGTTAGGAAGATCATTGCTGTGTGTGATAATAAACGAGCTCATATTGACTTAGCATTAGCCAGAGAACTGAGACAAGAGACTGGAGAAGGTAAGACGTAGAGAAGTAAGGATGCTGTTCATATAATGGCACGGTTACAGGAATTCTGAATTCTTTTTATAGAAAGCTCTGCTGACACGAGCACGGCACGGACCGATTCCTAGTTATACGGAAACTACTCTAACAACAACAACAACAACAACTACAAGAACAACAGCAACAGCAACAGCAACAGCAGCAGCAGCAGTTCAATTCTGTAGATATGAGGTCTCGTTTCGTCTCGCCATGGGCATTTTAAATACGAACCATGGCTCAACCAAACTCACCCTGATATCACGCGAAATGAACCTAAGTTACCCGATTATATATGAATAGTCCTGGTCGGTCTAATACTGTTAGTAATATCTCTGATAAATACCTCTATATAATGAACACTTCTTTCATGCGGCATAAGTGCGGTCGTCTGACATAGGTTTAGTTTACCATCAGTGTTGTTTAATTGTAGACTTTCTGGTAATGCATTTACAAGAGTTGGTCAGAATGGCTTTTATTGCCGCTACAGCGCAAAGTGATCAGCTTAAACTTGAAGGTCTACAGACACTACAGGTAACAACAAACTGTTGATATATTTGTACAATAGCCCAATAAGGTATTCTAAAGTTTTGTTGCCTTGTAGGACATTGTGCATGTTTTTACAACTGTACCAGATCCTGATTTCCCTGGTCACGTGTTATTAGAGCAGTTCCAGGCCCAGGTAACGTAGTCATGGTGATAATGTCGTACATGATATCATTGATAGAGACAAGAACGTGTTTTCAGGTTGGTGCTGCTTTACGTCCTGCATTTGCACCAGACATGCCTTCTGACGTCACAGCAATGGCCTCTGAGGTTGGTACAAACGTAATATACAACATAATAAAGTACTTGAGCAGGGAAAATGGTTGTCTCTATTGTTTTAAATGGGTGTCTCTATTGTTTTAAATGGGTGTTTCTATTGTTTTCCGGCCCGGATTCATGTTCGACGTTGTTGCATTTCGTGACGTCATGAGCTCTACATAGCAACCGCAGGATCAGTTACTGGTTTGCTTTTAACTATACTAGAAAGAAAATTCAAAAAGAGACATTAGACACTCAATCGAAATGCATTTAACTTTAGGCCCGCTTCTTTAATGTCTAAGTAATAATCCTGTAATGTTTTCTCGGTATGACCGTTGTTCTGTTTGCTGTTTTGTAATTTTATTTCTTGCTTTCCCGATCGCGGGATTGCATCAAAATTATGCCTTTTCGTATCGAACGACAAACCATTTTGCCACAAGAAAAATAGGTTTTATAGATTTTGCTGTGCTCGAAAAGATTTCTGTGTCTCAGCTTTTGATACCGTCTTAAACCACATATCAATCCTTTAGAGGTCGTACGACCGGCTAGCAGTCAACTCGTTACATTCATCTTCATTTATCCAAACTTTTCTGTTAAGAGTATGGTCAAACTTTTGTATTGCGACTAGTACAAATTTAGAAGCTAGAATCTTGCTGTAGCAGTTTCAAATTAACATTTTGTAAAGCCGAAATGTGCGCCCTTTATATGTTTACATATTTCATACGCAAATTAGGTCACTTCAAGTCTACACGATGAATGCAATACCCAAATACATGGACTTCTAAACCAAATTATTGCCAAATAGCTGACGAGTCCAAGACATTTGTAGACAAATTCGAACACTCGCTTGCCTTCTCCGGAAACGTTCATCAATTTCAATATCTTACACATTTACTTCTTGGAACACTTTTTGCTAGCTTTCTCTTTACATGTTGATAGCGGATATGACGTCACGAAATGCAACAACGCTGAACAACTGCTTGCCAGTCTGCTTGCCTAAAAACGGTCTTCCCTCCTGTACTTGGGATATAACGCACGCGCTGATTGGCTAGCTACGAGGCCTATATCAGAGGACAGAGACGACGCGCACTAAAACGTTGAAAAATGTTTCAGACAAGCAATATAAAAGGATGTCTCTGTTATACTGTCATATCAAGAAATGTCTTATAACAAGTTGTTTACGCACGAACTTCAAACTTCCATATAACGAGACGTTACGTACCATATTTGGAAGTTGGAATAAATTTTCTTCGCGGAAAAAAGTGTTTTTCTTCGGAAAGTCTCCAGACTCACAGCTTATCGAGTGAAAAAATGGCCAACTAAGTAGCCATGTTGGATTGTGGACGAAAAGGGACCGGAAATGTGTAAAAACGACAACGTTGTGAAGCACCCGAAAAGTAAGAGAAAAGCTCGGTGCTTGCTGTTCACTTCTCTATCTCAGTACAGACATGTGCGTTTTGCTTAATCCATCACCATTATCATCATCATCATCACCATTATCATCATCATCACTAAAAACCAACAACGTTTTCATCATTAGAAACGTTACAGTCATAAACGTATAGGCAAACGTACAGAAAATAGGGTGTCAGTCTTTCCCGTCCACTCTTTGCACATTTATTCCCGTCGCCTCACAAAAATGTATTTGTGTCTTGGTCAATAATGTCAGACGATGGCTTGAAGATAGAAGGTAAACATTATTTTCTTGCATTAAAAATCCCTGCATTTGGTGTTTGCTGAGCTCACTTGTGAAATATGTTTATTGCCAATCGAAGATAGACGTCATGTTTTAGCGACACCTTCTACAGTTATCTTCCACCAAACTATCATCGTTATCAATCAACACTTTCTCTTGTCTGTGCATGTTTTTACAATTCTTCTCGTCGTTTTTTAGGTTTGTAGTGCTTGGATTGCCAGTGGTATTGCTAGAGACCTCAATGATGTCCGTCGTATTCAGCAGCTACTGGTCACCAAGCTGTCTAAGTTTAGCATCAGTAAAGAAGCTGCGTTACAGTTGTACAATGAAGCGGCAACTATCATGGAGAAACTGGCTGTACTGAAAGCTTGGGCAGAGGTACCAAAATCTTTGTACATGGCAAACCTGCAGAGGAATTGTTAGCTATTGTCGGGATATCATCGGTATTCCCTTGGAATATCAACGGAATGTTTGAGGGGTAACACAAACGAAAAATGAATTTTCTGGAGGTTTGTCTCGCTGAACTGGGAAAGCATTGTGGCACGCGGGATTATGGCTAATCCAGTCATTGTAGTTGGTGTCATTTCAACGATCCACGTAGGGAGGGTACCACCCGCTCCACCTGTACCACCTTACATACTTCTTTGCACATGCGTGATTAAGAATCGATTAACAAATGAAGGAAATTTGTAACAGCATTAGAAGAGTGTTTAATTTTACTGTGTTTTTTCCTCGTATTGTAAAACACTTAACCTGCCTTATTTAACACATTTTAAAGCTGTTTACACATGCGTGCTACGGTATCGCGCTAGTATCGTAGTATCAATTGAATTACTGTTAAAAAGGTGTGTGTCGAGGGCGCACCTCTCAGGAGATAATATTGTTGGAGGGATTAAACCCTTTCCGTTGGTTTAAAGGTGTACATCGTCGCAATCAAACAGAAATCTGCTCCACAAGAACCAGTATGTGAAGATGACTACGCAGAGCCACCAGGCTCGTTACTACAACTGGTTGAACCTGAATTAAAGTCCCTTAGTAAATATTGGCTAGGTGCATTGAAGGACCATGCTCTGCTAACCCTACCCCCAGAGTACGGACCACAGATGCCTGTCCAGGGAGGGATGTTCTACAGGTACTGTCATTATTTATATAACCAGTAGATTTCATTTTTCCGTGCATCAATATTGTAATAGATGCACTGAGGACGTCAAAATGTGCTGAGAACTCAAAAGTGCGCCACGAGATGAAGTCGGGTGAGTGTCATGACTGTTGTTCTCATCACATTATGACGCCTTCTGTGCATCTATTAAAGTATAGACGCAAGGAAAAGTGGAATCCGTTTTATATGATATTTTTCGAAATATTTGTACCAATCAGAGCGCACGTAAGATTCTCTGACGTCATCTGTTCAAGTGTACTGTAATTATACACGGTCTTCGACCAATCAGAACGCGCGTAGTATGCCAATTATATAGATTTATTCCTTTTGTTTTTGCAGTCCCGATTCCATGGAGCAAGCTCGTCCACACTACCGAAACTGTTGGCCGTCATTAGTTCATGCTACTGCATTATGGCTTAACAATGGTGGATTTGATGTAACACAAAATGAACCAGCTGTGCCTGAACCAGGTATGACATCGTTCATCGTTCAATGCATTGGTGAAAAGCACAGCAAAACACAGGCGAATTATTGTGCGTAAAAATTGATGATTATACAGTAGTTATGGTAACACTTTGTGTAATGTTGACGACAAAAACAATCGCGTTTCCTGAATTTCCTCGATCAGGAAAACTGTCGTAAAACATGGAATTTTCCTATATTTTTCCGAGTTTTCCAACACAGCCGGAAATAATCCCGAATTTGCCTGTAAAACTCGCAAACGCGCATTTTTCCTGAATAGTTCCCTTCACAGTTCTCTATGCCATCTTGAAAGGTAGCCATGCCTTTGCATCGAAGCAAGACGAACGGTGAGCGTGCAATGATAGAGATCTATGAATAATTGTCCTAGGTGTTTAAAAAGGTATCTATCATTGCACGCTCACCATTCGTCTCGCTTCGATGCAAAAGCACGGCTACCTTTCAAGATGGCGCAGAGAACTGTGAAGGGGACTATTCCACCGTTGCAGGAAACCTTGAGTTGTAATGGTATCAATGTTGGTTATGTGTTTTCGTTGCAAGTAAATAAAAAAAATTAGTTTTACTTGTTTGAAATATCTTTCTCACGTAGACTTTTCCGGTGCTGCCATGGTAACGACAACTAAAACGCCCTCAGAAATCAACAAGGATCGTTTTCATTTGTTAGTGGGAATCTGTATGGAGTCCCTGTGTTCTTCCCGGTCGACCCAGTCCAACGCTACTGTCTCGGCCTGTTTGCATGCGTTTTACAGTCTACTGGACACACCCAAGCAACGTGAAATTATTGGCAAACAACAAGTATGTAGACCTTCAGTGCTAAAAATTATAAAAATATTACGTGGTTCTCACACCAATACTTTAGTACAAAACACGTGTATTCTAAGTTTGTGGCTCAGCGTTAACAGTATTCTGTGGTTCCAGACAAGATCCTCTTATGTTAATTGAGTTTGATTGATTTGTTGTTATACTTCCTTCCTTTCAAGCCCCTAGGGGTCCCTTGACGTTCCCTACTATTGTTAACATGACTACTTCATGTCTTAGATGTTGGCTGTAGAGATGCTAAATGTCTTACATCGAATCATGTTAACAAGAGATACACATGATATACAACAATGTGTAATGGACGTCGTACATCAAATCACCAAGGCAACGCAAGAAGCACAACAGGCATGCAGGTATTGTCGCAGCTTTGTTCCGTTCCTAACTGTGTGACCATAAGCGACATACACAAGCTTGCTGACTGCGTTTATTGTCGACTTTGTAATCGTGTTGACAGAGAGACTCCTACAAAATACAAACACTTCCTGTGGGGAGGGGATGGTGCCGTAAGAGACACCCCACCGTCCCTAAACCCTGTTATGTTTGTGCGTCTCTTGGTTGACTTGTAGGCCTGTTTATTTATTTATTTCTTATTTTATTTTAGATTCGATAATCAAGGTCAAGCAGCCGATGTTGGTGAAGATGATCTTACTCCTGGCAAGTCTGTAGTGTTTGGTATTATGGAGATATGCTTGTGTGTACTTACAAGACAATTCCCCAGTCTTACTCCTCCATCACCTTCCAGCAAGAAAGCTACTGGCCTATTGGTTGCTGTCAATCACTCCAGCAACAGTAAGTGTATTAAGACTGGCAAGCACGTAGGAAGACAGGAAACTGGAAAGATAGAACGATATATATATTTGCGACAACAAAAAATTCCTTGTTTGAGCTCAATTATGGAAAATTTGTGTCTGAAAATAAATTTTCTTTTGGAAGGTTTTCCATAGGTTTAATATTTAATATTTAATCATTTTACAGTAATGATCATTACATTTCTGATTTCATCGACTCACAGGTCGTGCTTAATTCGTGTATTTTTTATTTGCAAATAGTGTTAAATACGTTTTAATCATTTACAGAAAGAATGATGATGACGGTAGAGGTGATAGTATTTTAGTTACATATATTCATTTCCGACCGTAGGATCTCCAAAAACTTTAAGATAAAGTTCCTAAGTGAAAACGAAAAGTGATTTGACCAATTTACGATGATTATTGTAGTTTACATTACCGCTCTTTGAAGATTTTCACCCAAATACGATTTCGTTAGATATCAAAACTGCTAAAATGTATTTAAAATAAATAGTCTTCATGGCATCATTAAGGTTGCCTTATTTTGGTTTGCGTGTCTCTCGTGGTTATTGTTTTCTTTTTATTCAAAGCCAACATTGAGGCCTTTATGAGTTCACTGTGTAGTCGATATCCAACTGTGACTAATCATTGTCATAGTTATTTGGTTGGGCACAAAACCTGTACACTTCATTTAAACAAGGACTAAAAATATAAAAGAGAACATCAAGGATGACATAAACGATTTGCTTTGTTAGGCAAATAGGATTGACTCCAGTTTTTAATTAATTGAAGTAAAGTGCATTTTTCCACAAAGCACTTTGCAATTGAGTGTTATGTTTATAGGAAACATTCTCTTTGTTCACACATCTTGTGAAGGTTTTGGGTACAAAACATGTCAGCTAATACAATATTTTCTTGGTTTGGTTTTCGTGTTCATAACATTATGTTTTCATTGTCTTTTTAATTGGGATTCTAGCTTAATTACTCGTGTTGATCAAAAGAACAACATAATTACACGTTCGACCTCGTATCGGGTTTTTATCTGTTTGTTATCTCGTAGTTACCCTCCTGAACGCTCAATATGCTGTATTTTCTTTTTTATTATCTGTGTTATTGAGGCTTTACCCCATGAATAAAGTTGAAGTTACAGTGTACTGTGATGTATTTATGTAGTTGCTAGGGCTACGAGACCCTGACGCCCTTTTGATTTGCTCAACATCCGGCGTCCAGTTGAAAACACTTTCCACCTTTGATGTTTGGCATTTTGTGTAATATTTTGTCGCCATGTATTACAGCTTTCCCGTCAAAAAGGGGTGATTTAAAGATACGAACGGTTCATAAATAAAATTATTGAATTCTCGCATTTTATTACTTTTTTGTCTTATTGAGTATGCAGCTTTGTGAGTTTGACTGAGTGTACCACATTATCTTTCTTTATTATTTACAAAATACAACGTTTATAAGGAGATAAATCTAAGCCATATTTACATATGTAGAATTCCATGGAAGGAAGTCACCTTTGATGTTGAATAATGCATGAATTGGATGAACAATAAATGTAGTTTTTTTCTTGATTTATTGATTACCGAGCGTTTAGATTCGTGGTACAAATTCAAAAATGGTTGTACAAAATTTCTGTTCTGTATTACTCGTATGAAACAGCTTTTTCTTTGAACTCTATCAAAAAAAAAGACATAATTCTACTTCACAGTTGGCTTAGAAGGTGGTTTGAGCCCATTTTCTCGGATGTTACCGAAGATGAACTTTGGAAACGTGGTGTTTACTGTATTTGTATGTCTATTGAAAGCTGCATCTGTTCAGGCAGTAGAAATCTATTGCTCTAAAGACATTGATTGTTCTGCTAATGTTTCGTGTTGTCAAGGTGTTTGTATTAAAAGGTCGTCATGCAAAGGTTTTTGTCTAGAGAACAAGGACTGTCCAAACGGTCAACTTTGTGAGTCAACAAGGTTTTGTACCAACGTGTGCATCACATCCAAAGACTGCCCGACAGGCTATGCATGCAATTTTGCGTCTTGCGTTAAAAAGTGGCGACATGGTAGTCCCAACCAAAGAAATGAGATGTCAATTGAGCCGTTTGCTAACATCGAGGAGTCAAGCTCTATTCTAGGTTTACTAATCGCTGGTATAGTTGCATTGATATTCTTTTCTTGGATCTGCTGTCAGTGCTTCAGATTTCGACTAAGAAGACAAGAGTTTCAACTTGGAAGTAGTTTAAGATTTGACGATACGAGTTCGGCATCGACACAATATCATGCTTGTGAGCAGCACTGCTGTCCTCCCCAAGATTCAAATAATGCAGAAAATATTCGTAGGTCTGATTGTAGACTGTCTCTAGATCGACCTCCTCGCTACAGTGCGTTGTTTGTAGAGTCTTCAAGCCCTTTAACACCTCCACCGACTTACGATGAAGCCTTACGCATCGTAAGGTTAAATGAACAAACCAGTGTTTTTATTCAGTTGCCTAATACTCAAGGAACTGTAGTTTAGAGGAAATCTTCAAAATGTATTTTTAATGAACTCAAATCTCAACTGCATTCTTGTAGTATAAAATGGAACAAAAACCTAAATAGTATTATTTTATAAAGGTCATTCATTTTTTATTCCCACAGCCTCTCATTTTTTATGAATTAGTTGTTGGTGTTAATTAAAGATATCACCGCTAATCAGTAAATGGTTTGATGGACTTGGTGTATTTACCCAAAAACCGCTCATATTTGTCCAAGGAAAGAAATACAAAGTATTATATAACGCATTAAAATAGGTGTGCACTGAATTCAATTTGTCATATCTGAGAACGCGTTCTTTTCATGATCAAGTTACATTTTATTGATTTTCTTGTTTTTAAAAATATGAATTCGTGTATGCTTCGATTCACGCATGTCAAGATATTACCTGGCGACACCGAAACCGACATGAGTTTAATATTTGAAGGGAAAAGACTATTTTGAGTATAAAGTGATGAAAGTCATATCTTTAAGCCGCCATGTAGTTTTTTGGAGACATCTCAGTTTTTACGGAAGATATGTAAATGAGCAATGAAAAAAGCGGGAGTGACGTCACCGATATCATTTTTAATTAAGATACAGGAAACGCTACCTGATCCCGGATGTGGGTTGACAGCGTTTTATTTTTGCTATGGACACCTTAAGATATATTCAAACTAGAACTTTAGCTTCGACTTGGAGCCATACGTCAGTCGTAGCGTAATAATAATAATAATGATGAGAAACGTAATCTACGAAAAAGGTGCGTCTGTTAGGCGGTCGGTCGGTCCGGCGACCGATCGATCGCTCATCCAGTCCGCAGTGTGTTTACTTCATTGTCTATGAACAAGTCAATAAATTGCTAAATAAAAAAGAGCTATTACGTTAGAGGGACGAAGATGTTGTATGATTTCTATTCACTTGCTACAATCATCATCACCATCCTCATCATCAACCGTATCACTCTAACATACAATAAATGTTTTCAGCGAGTTTCATTATGTTCAAAACAACAGGAATAGTGTGATTTTACCTCATTTTTTCAGGTGTTTCTGAAGAGAATTCAAAACTCATTTCCGTGGCAGTATCTGCATTAGCTCTCACACCAGATCTGTGTTCAGCCCAAGCGTCTGTCAGTGTTTTACCAAGTGTCATGTATCTAATAACAAATGTATTACGAGAAGCCTCGCTATTAACAGGGCCTGGTCCTAGTACAATCATCCCTTCTGTCCTCCAAGCATACAAGCTGCTGACACGATCTAAGTACGTTGTCGATGCTCGATGCACTCAGCAATGGATTGGATTGCTACGAAGGTATTTTAGACTGCCCTCGTCGACTCCTTCACCTTGTTTAACTTCCTCAAAACAAATGGCAATGATTACAAATATAGAAGCTTATAGTTGAATGAAAAAATAATAAAAATAACCACTTTTCAGGAGGGGCGGGAAGGCTATTTTGCCTCGTTTATGATACGTTATCTATTGTGTGCTGCTAAGCAGACGGACTGAACGAGAGTTTTGTCCTGATGTGACGCAGGCTTGGAGCCTTTTGTTGCATTGTATATATTATACGTATAGTATAAAGAACGAGAGAGAAGAACTTTAAGCCCTTCCACACCAACAAACTTTCTTTGACAAAATAACTTTTGGATGAGAAAGTCTTACCAAATGTCATGTGACATATAAAATATATTGGTGTAAACGGGAAAATCCATTTTTACACTTGACACTAATCTCGCAATCTGATTGGTTGAGTGTGCCAATAAGAGGACAGACACACTACTAACACGTTTCGGCGCGCGCGCTCGTTCTGTTGCCCCATTTGATAGGGATTTTTAACTTTTATCTCAAATAATTGTCGTATAAAACGAATGAAGATGGTTTTGAGTTGTCTGTCCTCTTATTGACATACTTTTGACGTCATAAGGTGCTCAAAACTCAAGTGGAATCACGAGCGCAGCAAGTTTTGAACATTTTGTGACGTCAGTGTAAAGTGAGTGTGTAAATAAGAGGACAGATAACTCAAAACCATCTTCAATTCGTTTTTTACAACAATTATTCGAGATAAAAGTAAAAAAAATCCTTTTCAAACGGGGCAACAGAACGAGCGCGCGCGCCGAAACGCGTCAGCAGTGTGTCTGTCCTCTTGTTGACACACTCTAATCAACCAATCAGATTGTGAGTATCAAGTGTTGTAAAATTGTTAATTGCCATAGAACATTGGCTCATGGTGAAGAGCCTTGAGTTTTGTTGGAAATTCTGTGATACACTCCAATATCATCATTCATTACATCACTAACCATTTTGTATTTTCTCCAGCACATTAGCGACTATTCTTGACGCTGCAAAAGCCGATCAAACAGAACAACCAGTCAAAAGTGCTGACACACAACAAATAGACGAGTCTGTTGTCATGTTGGCTTTAACCATTTTTATCTTGTCTGCCCCAAAACAAGTTATTTTAGCGGGAACTTTGTTAGAACATTCCATGAATGTCTTCCGTAGATGCGTCAAGTCAACTGATGTGCAGGTATTACAACTATCGTTACGTGCAATCAACGCTAGCAGCTACGTGATCGTTACATCAATGTTAAATAACCGTTACGTGATGGTTAAATCAATGTTAAACAACCGTTACGTGATGGTTAAATCAATGTTAAATAACCGTTACGTGATGGTTAAATCAATGTTAAACAACCGTTACGTGATCGTTAAATCGATGTTAAACAACCCGTGTTACACGATTGAATTTATGATTGAATGTCATTAAGGTAGTTAAAGTATTGAGAATGACGCGCGCGCATGTCTCTGTACTGTGATATAAACACTCTGGAAGATGTAGAGCAAGAGAAAAGCACTAACAAAACTCTCGGCAATACCTTGCTTGCTTGCTTGCTTACTTGCTTTAGCTTGTCTTGTGTTCCTTTTATCCCAGCATATCACAGTACAGAGTCAAGTGCGTGTTTTCTATTGCTTAATTCGCGCAATATCTCCTTTGTTCATTGCAACTTTGCTCCAGTGTTTTATCCGCTATTTATACATAATCGGGCAACTTTGGTTCGATTCGGCCTGATATTAAGGCAAGTTTGGTCGAGCCATGGTTCGTATTTAAAATACCCATGGCGAGACGAAACGAGACCTTATATCTGCCGAATCGAGCCAAAAGTTGTCCGATTATTTATTCACCGTCCCACTTTTCTCGCCGAAGAAGTGTTTTTGGACGAGAAGGATTGTTTGTAAACAGAACATAATTAAGGTTGGTGCCTACTAATGCGAAGGTAATTTTTTTGGCCAAAAACCACATGGGTATCAAAGAACTCATCATAGGGAGCTAGAATCCAAGGAAAAAATTGGGGGTCACCGTGCATATTAATGAGTTACACGCCATCAAATGTTGCAAAATCTGCCTATTCTTGAGGCCCAAAGAAAAAATCATAAATACCCCATATTTTGAAAAAATATCAAACTTTTTTTACTAAAACGTTTACAACACAATTCTCTTACTTGTCAATGCCATACGAAATATGAAAAACCAGAATAACAATTTTTTTTCAATGACTTTTTACTAGTTTTAGACCTGTTTTGGGTCATGACCGCCATATGAAAAGTCCAATTTTTGCAATCAAGTTTCAATTTTAAATTCATAAAAGTATTTTAAAATAGTAGGTTAATCTCCACTTTACAATTTACAAAAATAAAAAATAGGGGTATCCGTGCGATTTAGAAAGTTATTTGCCGATAAACGCGCGAAAACTGATCAGAATTCGCGAAAATGATCAAAAATTCCCTAGCCCTCACCGGAAAGTAGAGTGAATTACAATGTATTGTGGGAAATTTTCAAGATGGCGGCGAAAACAGATCGTTTCTGGTAGAAATGACAGTCAAAACAGGCGTTGTAACTCAGGTTCTATTTATCAACTGTGAATTTCATTCAAACACAGGAGAGGCTAAATGGTTTTCCTTTAATTCTGTAAGTTTATTTTTTCAAAAAGTCGTAAAAAGGCCTTGCTTTTACGATTGCTTTACCGACAAAAATTCAGTGTTTTTGCATGCGCAGAAAGCAGTGCGCGCGGACAATAGTAGGCACCAACCTTAAAGGGTTCGCGCTGCTCTTGGAATTCCTTGAATCCTAGAATTTTGAAAACATCTTCCAGGGCCCTGGAAAATTCATGGAAATTTTCACACCAACTCCTAAAAGACTCTATGGATTTTCTATAAATATTGGGTCAAATAGTCGAAAAACAACCACCTTAACTTGAATTTGAGCTGGCGTTGAACATCGGCAATTTGTAGGTAGTGAATTCACGAGCTCGTATTACCTCTCCTTAAGGGTCCTGGAATTTTTTGTATTTTTACCCCGGAAAACTACTGGAATTCTTTAATTTTCCTGTAACACGAACCCTGTAATTAGCATATTGGCGGCGCGCGTCTGTATTTGAGAAGTGGCGGGAAAATTAATCTCGCGCGATTTTCTTGAAAATTTTCATCTGAACTTTCAGATGAATAATATTTTCCTTTAATTTGCCCAAAAAGTAAAACAAAAATAAAATGTTAACGGCTGATTTAGAAGTCAGTTTCAATCTGCTGTCCCATATTACAGGATATCAAGACCCTGTCCTGATATCGTGGAATATTAAGATAGTAGATCTCGCTTCTGACTGGCTAACTAGTTTTAGTGGGATAATAAATACGGTGTGCACTGCTTTTAAGTAATACGAGAGGCTTATATCAGTTTATGAAGATATAAGATAACAGACCCGATAAACGCACCCTCGAGGTCTTTATACTACTTATCAAACGTCTAGCTATCAATTGCAGTTGTACCTCTAGAGTGGTTTTCATAAACCCGTAAAATAGATACTAAACTAATACACATTAGTAGACCCTAATTCAATTGTTTTCTTTTGTTCTTATTTGACTATTACACATTAACTGCTAGTATTTATTTCACGGGTTTATGAAAACTACTCTATTAAGCGGACATTTCTTTATCCGATATACAAATTTACGTTACGGTAGTGATTTCTATTGATAAATAGTTCAACATTACGAGGTAAACTAGTGTTTAGTGTATGGTGTGATATAAGCCTCAGCTCAAGGCCTTGTAACAATATAGTACACACTGGTTTGTGTATTTTGTTTCCAGTTAACATCTACAACAGTAATAGCAACAGTTTATGCCTTTACATGCTATATTGTTTTTATACTAGGTTCAACTTAAAGCCCTTCAAACACTACCATCCATATTCCAGTGTCCAGACAGAAGTGTATCCATTCCTTTTATCCAGACAATCGCTCCTCACATTGTCATGTTACTTAATGATTCCTGCTTTGACAAACCAACAAACGACTCTCAGTTATCTGTGTTTATGGAAGCCACCAAGACTGTTGAACTACTCATCGAGTTGACACAGGAACAACTACGTAAGTACCAAGCTTGGAATATTTTCACCACTTTCCCGGGGTAGGGAGGGGTAATTCCTATGATGGACTACAAATACGAGGAGGCTTTGCCTGAAAGGGGCGAAGTGTATGAAGTGGTGTTTTTTCCTCCTGAGGCATATAAAAGGTTTGAGACTCTAATTAAGCAGGGTAGTCCATTGAGCAACTTGGCGGGTATCCAGAGGGGCCCTGCGTATAAACAGTTTAATTAACGAACTACATTACTAACTAATTACAATCAAATTAATGCTATATATATATAAGTGCATGGGATATTCAAAAGCTATCGATACTAATGTTTAAAACCCTAGTTAATAAACACATGACTAAAGCACAATGAAGTATAGACTTGTGGTAGAGATTTGTCGAGTATTGGACTGCGTGCGGGAAACGTTCCTCTCAAGCATGGTATCTAAAAGGGTGGAGCCTCCACGTGTTTTTTGACTACCCACCCTTACTGTGGTCATAGGTAATTCCTTGAAGTAAAATTAATCTCAAGTGAAGGTTATACTAGACTATGTTTAGCGCGACATTGCTTTCTCAAGTGTAAGAAATCGATTGTATCAACTATTATGACTTTTTGAAGATTGTTCAAATATTTGTAATGCACTGCTGCACCGTTACAAATTGCGCTACGAAGGGAAATGGACTATGATGAACTATCAGAGACCTTGCGAGGGGTACCTAAGTCACCTATGTCAGTGTACTGCTAAAAATCGTCGCCCTTCAGTTTTAGCATCACCTTGAATATTTTTCGCATGTTTCAAGAGTTTCATTGATTTTAGTTCCAGTTCCGCAACGTTGCGCAGAATATCTTATTAACGTATTTCAAACGTAACAACGACCTGAATCCTTAGTCCAATGAAATGCCATTTTTGTAAGACTCTAACATCACTGAGTTTTTTGAGTGTCTGATTTTCTTTCCGTCTGCCCAAAGAGATTTTGATTTGACCATTTAAGAGGAGATTTTTTTCATATTCTTGCTGTGAGCGACAAAAACTATTCTGTTGAAGAATAGCTGTTGTACAAAGTTAAATTCATTTCTTTTAGAAAGTTTAAGTTGTTTGTAAGTAGTTTTGGCTGATGAAAGTTGAATCAAAGTGTTAATCCAAAGCGAAAATTTCAATCGAAAATGAGGTTTAGGCCTTCATTCGCTAATTTGCCATATATTGTCTTTACGTTCGGCTTGAAAAAGCTAAATTTTAATACAAATCCAAGAAAACAACTTTGTATTACTCTAAAGACAGTTTTATGGAGGATTTTTATCTTAGTACATCAGTTTTAACCGATAAAAGAAGAATTTGAGTGTTAATAAGTGAAAATTTAAATTGAAACTTGTCCGACTGGCTAGTTTTTGGCACATTCGGCCATTATTACTCGATATTGAAAAAAACCTCGTAAATTCAAATTATCGTTCTGTTCGGAATACGTAAGTTATCGCTAATTCGCAGATAATTTTGAAAAACGCCCCCGCTTCTTATCCGATTATGAATCGAGGCAGCGATAGCTGCGGTTTTATCTTTGAGATTTGAGGTCATCATTAAAGTTTAACTATGTAAACATAGAACTTGACTTCGTTCTCTGCTTGAACATCGGGTGCAGATAAAATATGGAAACGGACTGGAGGACTGGCGGACGCGAGAACGCTACTGAGTCTGCGGCTCGCCCAGTTTTATACAATCGCTCTCGACTTCTCCCAAACTTTCCCGCGTGTTTACATCAGGCTATGTAAACACGGAAAGCGTTTTATATTTGTTAATTGAAGCACGACAAACGGCACTGAAACGCAAACGACAATAATTTGTTTGACGAAGTGAGATCACCTTGGATCATTACTATAGGCAGATAAGTTTGAAATGTACATGACTGTGATAGTTTTTTCAATTCCTGATGTGTGAACGAACTTATCGCATTTACACACATCACTGCATGGTTTTTATTGGTTTTGGATTTGGTGCGACAATATGGCAGTCATTCATTCATTTCTGTATTTTTCATCCTTTTACTTTTTTTGTCGTTAATACTCATTTTTGGCTTAGTAGCGTTTTAGCGTCGGTCCGCGTCCACCAGTCCGCCGGACAACCGGTCCGTTTCCATATGTTATCTTCACCCCAGTGTTCTGAGTTTAGACAAAAGTAGTCCCTTAAAATAGCTGTTAAAATCCTTGAAAAAAAAAAGACGTGTGTGTGCGCGCGTGGTTTTTTTTCAATTCGTACAAGCAAGAGCTCTTCTAGTCATTCAAGACAATCAGCTGGTCAGAATACCTATGAGAATTCGTCCCTGCATGCTTGCGAAGCATTCGATTTCAAAGTTCTTCAAAATGAGAGGAAAAATGATTTTTATCTAGATTGCGTATAACTTAGAATGTATTTACTTGCTGTTGAAAATGACGAAGAAACCCTGAACTGTCATATTTGAGGATTTTGATCTATAAAACTATGATCAGAGAAATTGTGGTCGTTATCTTGCACAACCTCGAGTATATTAAGGCCTGGGTCAATCGTTAATAACTTAAAATTCGAATAAAAATTATTTTGAAGACATAGAACATCTAAATGAACTTTTTTCTTCTATAAGTTACTAAACTCGACGTCCTTAATTTTTTGAGGGTACGTTTATGATGTCACGTGACCTGATGACGTCACAGTGATCAAATATTGTGTTGTAAACTTCAAAGCAAAATGCGGTCGCGGTTATTTCTAAAGACTTCAAAGTAACCATGCTTAACTGTGAGCCTGAATGTGCTTCACAACATACAGCCCGAAAAACTTGTCATCCATTTTACATTGTTGAGTTTTTCCATTTTTAAAAGAAGTAAGTAAATGTCACGTGACCTGTTTTGGGCTTTATCTCACTAAAGCAAAACTGTAGTCAGGTTTTGCGGGTTGTTTGTTTGGAAGCACATTAAGGCTCATAGTTAAGCATGGTTACTTTGAAGACTGGGGTTATACCCACGACCGCATTTTGCTTTGAAGTTTACAATACAATATTTGATCACTGTGACGTCATCAGGTCACGTGACATCATAAAAGTACCCTCAAAAAATTAAGGACGTCGAGTTTAGTAACTTATAGAAGAAAAACGTTCATTTAGATGTTCTATGTCTTCAAAATATTTTTTTATCCAAAATTTATACAATTAGCGATTGACCCAGGCCTTAATATACTCGAGACAAGCTACTCCAGGTGTGATGCTTCGTAGTTTCGCGAAACGAATGAAGCAAAAGCTCAAAAATTAAATATAATCACGCAGAAGATCAGTTTAAGGAAACGATAACAAGCTATATTCACAGCTTTTCCAATGATGACGAAAAATAATGTTTTGGATATTTTACTTACCGGCTTGCCCGTTTTCATTTCCCCGCTCGTTTCGCTTGATTGCACTGCACAACTTTTTTAAGTGAACGTGATTTTTTCCCAAAAATCTTCAGCCGCCAGAAGTCTTCACAGATTAGAATACTAGCTTTTTCCATTGATAATCAACATTATCAATATTTGGGCACAATATGGTTCTGTTCTTGCCTTCTCTTTTATTAAATTCTCCTTGTCTTTGACCAAACTGATTTGATCTTAAATGTTCTCTTAATATTGTTCTCTGCCACAGTTTTCACATGTATTTCTTCATGTTATCTTCCCAAAAGCAGATGTTTTACATAAACAAAAGTTCATACTTTTCATGTTGTCTACTAACACCAAACGAAGAAAAATTGGCAAATATTTTGAAACGCGGAGATCCTCACAGTTCGACGTTCAGAGAAGACTGACAAGAAAATTCAATATGGAACATCATGCTGTGCGCGCGTTGACCAACCTCCTCTCCTTCCCTGACATGTTAAAGCATGAAGTGAAAAATGTTAAGTATTTATTTCATCGAAATCATCATCATTATCACTGTACTAGGGAATTATCCACGGAAATGTGGTAACTTGTGCCTGATAATATTTCTAAGAGTAAATCTTCACAAGTGATGTTATCCTATTTGTCCTGCAGTGCTAATCTCATTATGCGAACAAACCCAAATTCAACAAATTTAAGGGTGTACTAAAAATTGCCCGTTGCTAGGGAAATTTGAAAATGCTCTAAAATGCCTCTAAATTGTTAAATCGCTTTTACATTTGACAATTTGTCTTCCTTGAGGGAACTTTCACATTTTATGACGTCATTGCGTGACGTCATCACATTACGTCATAGCTACAGAAAAAAAGCTATAATTTCCTTTAGCAATGCACATTGGAGAATTTGAAATAGATTAAGTTAAATAAATCTTGAGATCAGGATGCATATCGTTGTGATTTTTTGAATGCTGAAAATGAGTGAATTATGCCAATAACTTCCGTATTTCTTAATCTTATGCCAATTCCATGCTTGGTTTTTGAAGAAAAGTCATTAGATGATATAAATATTGAAGAAACACTTCGTTTTGATGAAATCCGCCAAAGATGATGCTTATTAAAGAAACCGAAATTAAAATGTCACGCGTATGGGCAATAAACAAAATTTGAGTCCTTTTCGTGTGCGTCGCTTTTCCGTAAGTCAAACGCGCGTGCGCCATTCGCCAAAACAAGACCCTATTTTGTATAGCAACCGTTGCATAGCAACGTCATATGTTAGTACACCCTTAAAAGAAGTGAACTCACAATTAAAATGATTTTAAAATTCATTATTAAAATGAATAAAGGAATTAACAATTAAATCAACAAACAAAAGTGTGCGAGATTTTTTGATATCATCGCCAATGACCAATTGCCTTTTGGGGGATTTCGACATTTTTTGGCCTCTATTGTCATCATTACCAGAGAACCAGATAAAATATCAAAAATCACACACACAATTTTGTTTACTGGTATTTGATTTAGTTAATGACCACTGTTCATCAAATGGTTAGGTGCGAGTAGCTCACCTTTTAACCAGCTTGAATGTTAGTTGATTGGATGCTTTAACGATTCTTGTAAAGACTTCAAATGCAATTTTATAAATAAAATAGACAAAAAAACGATAAAAAACAAAAATGATAGATAAATTGTCATGATTCATTCTAATGTAGCGCGCATACAAAGAGTTTTGTGAAAGATGCGCAAAAAAAGGCCGCGTCGGCATAAAAATACGTCCAATGTATGTAGTTTTCATTAACCCATGAAACAAAGTATTCTAGTTAGAGTTTAATAGTCAGATAAATACAATGGAAAACAAAGGAATTCGAGCATAGTAGTGCCTAATAGTGTATTTCACGGGTTATATGAAAACTACTCTAATGAAACTATTATTTTGTACACTAGAAAACTGTGACCATCCTTCATGCATGTTTTTGTTTGGTTGAAGGTGTCCACTTACTTGGGCTGCTGATTCCAATTCTTGTCCATTTCCTATTGGATAATCCATCATCCAATAAAATTACAAAGTCTTTACACGAACACTGCCTTAATCAAGTGATGAAAATAGGACCTAAATACCCACAACCATTTAAAGACATCATGACGTCATCACCTGAACTCAAACAACAACTAGAGAAGGCTATCAGGGCACACCAAGCATCAAGTCAGGCGAAAACTCCCAAAGCACAACCCAAAGTAGCCCCAGTACAACCTTCTATTAAACTCAGAATGGATTTCAGTAACTTCAAATAACTTTTACTGGTCATCACTGACTACTCTTGTCATCTTTGGGATGAAGCTACTGACTGATAGCACAGGGAGCCCACAGCTACGTGTAGCAACGGTAGATTCAGCTAATTGATTTTTTTGAGTTAATTGGATTACATTAGGAGCGGCCGTTTGGTCTCTTGTAGCCAGCAAAGCAGGCGGTCCAAAGAACTTAAAAAATTAAAAGCTGTGGCGCGAGAAGACGCTTTGTAGGCTATGTTACGCTACTTAGTTTCTCGAATTTCAGCGGCTTATTGGATTAGTGTTAAGAGCCAAAAGAAGAGCCCTCTTCTTAACTACACTACTAACGTAAACACTGATAGCAAATTCAAATTTGAATTCCGACCAATCCGGTAACCGCTCTCAACGCTAATCCAGTGAGCCATCATTTCGTTAGTTGAATCTACCGTTGCTACCAGTAGCTGTGGGCTCCCTGTGTTGATAGGTCTAAAGCTTGGTCATTACATAAGGTATCCAAAAGTTGATAAAAACAGTTTTAAAGTACAACCTAGAAGCAACTTCTTGATTTTACAATTTGATTTCGACTAAAAAATATCAAGGGGTAGGGGATGGGAAGATCACGTCTTAGTGTGCATATCAATTAATTAGAAATATATAGAGAAAAGTGAATCTAACAAAACTGGTATGAGACTAAAAGAAAAATTAAACCAAACCATCTACACGACTAGTTCTGTGTTTTGAAATCGTGTTTACCGTAAATCGCGTGATTCTAAGTGCCCAGCATGAGTAATCGATAAACGTCGACATCGCAAGGGAAGTGGAGGGAAGGGAAGGGAGGGAGGGAATTGTCCCTTTCTTCTTCCCCCTCCACCTCCTTCCCTTTCCTCTGAGAGCCAGGCTACGATAAACTTGAACATTTTCAATAGCGCAGCAATCGGAATCAATGTTATGGATTTAACGTTATTGAGTTTAACAAAAACCGTACAAGTATAAAAAACTGTGCAAGTACAAAAACCGTACAAGTACAAAAACCGTGCAAGTACAAAAACCGTACAAGTACAAAAACCGTGCAAGTACAAAAACCGTACAAATATAAAAACCGTGCAAGTACAAAAACCGTACCAGTATAAAAAACCGTGCAAGTACAAAAACCGTGCAAGTACAAAGACCGTACAAGTATAAAAACCGTACAAGCATAAAAAACCGTGCAAGTACAAAAACCGTACAAGTATAAAAACCGTACAAGTATAAAAACCGTACAAGTATAAAAACCGTACAAGTATAAAAACCGTGCAAGTATAAAAAACCCTGCAAGTATAAACTACCCTGCAAGTATTAAAAAACGTGCACTGAGTATGAAATAATAACCTCACGTCGATTTTGAATTAAAGGTCACGATTTATTTGAGCTGATGACATCAGGAAACTGATAATAGATGGAGAAGACGTTAGCGCCACGCTTTCAACCCTAACCTAAAGGAAATAGCTACTGAGAATGACAAGTTAGAGTCTTTCTATTTTTGCGCGGCATGATTAAAGCGCTAGCGCTGAAATTGCTTCTTTGGCACGACGAACCGGAATGAGTTTTGGTTTGAAATACATTGTTAGCGACACCACGCGCGCGCTTTCTTCTCTGAAACAAGGTCACGCAAGCTTAGACGATTTCGCATGTCATAACCAATTCCGGTGTTTCGTGTTTGTGGAACTTAATATTTCCAGCAAGTCATTGATATTTCAAGTCAGTGATATTCTTCAAGCTCACGAAGGACTTTAGTAACATTTTTCAGGGAAGAGACTGTAGTTCAGTTCAGACGAGCTTTTCAGTGGTTATATGACCACGTGATTAGCAAGCCTTTGCAGACGTTACTTCGATCACGTAATGGCAGTGGCACTCTCTGTGTTCCTGCCAGTATAGTTTCGAAAAAAAAAACCATTATTAAAGTTTACTGTTGAGTACTCAGAGCATAGTTTGAATGTTCTTGATTTGACGTTGCACCTTAAAGAAGGCTTGATTCATACTTTATGCTACTCCCACTGATAGTCATCTCGACTTGCCTTTTTCGAGCTCACATCCTTGTCATCTAAGAAATCAATTCCCTATGGGGTAGCGCTTAGGTTGAAAAGAAATTGTTCATCCACGTTCTCCTTGAAGAGTACAAGAGGTGCTTAACACACAAAGGTTACAATTCGGAGCTCGTAGATGATCAGTTTCAAAAAGCCAAAAATGGGAAGGGTCAACATATTCTAAGACCTAAAGAAAAAACAAAAACAAAATGAGAGTTTTTCCACTACTGATAGATTATAATCCTAGGCTACCAGATATTTCTAAGATCATTAAGAAGCATTCACATTTACCGAGAGAAGATAAGGTAAGAGAAGGAATCGTGCGTGCTAGATCTTGATATGTCCCATCAAGCTCCTGGTCCCATTTGATGCTATTTTTAGAGTGAATCTGATTGGTCGAGAGCGCGCGAGATTTCGCATTGCCTCAAGATCACAAAGGCGGAAAAAGAGTGTACAACGTTTGTTGATGAAAAGAGACAAATGGAGTACAAAAAAAAATTCGAAAATGGTCTTGGTTAAGTCAGGACATTGTGACGAGGTTCTAAAAATAGCATCAAATGGGGCATATGATGGGTCACGGGGATTCCTTCTCTTACCTCATTTTCTCTTGCATTCACATAACATGCCCTCTTTAAAGGAACAAAAAGACTTGTGAAACTGCCATGCATTTCATTGTCAGCGCGCATTCATTAAATAACTTTCACTTTATTGGGATAGAAAAAATTAACTCTATTTTTGACGTATATATAGAAAGCTTCTCACCAGAGAAGCTTATTGGGCAGCGCAACTCCATACATTACGCCCCCATGACCTATGGTCTTACCAAAAGACAGGAGTAAAGATAATTACAACGAATTACCAGTAATATTACCCTGGGTTCCAGGGGTTTATCGTCACGTTCCGACGTTTATTTACTTGATAGGAGAGTCACACGACGAGAAGTTTATTTTCGCTTCTCGCGCCTTCGGCGCTCGCCAACTCTCTAAGGAAAGCGAGTAATAAACCCCTGGAGCCCAGGGTACAGTAATATAGATTTTCATATTGATTTTGAATTTTTAATTCAATCTCGATAACTTTACCCTGGGCTCCAGGGGTTTATTATTCTCTTTCTTTAGAGAGTTTTTCTCTTGTAGGCGAGCGCCGAATATAAAGTAAACGTCGGAACGTGACGATAAACCCCTGGAACCCAGGGTACGATAATTTAGACTCAGATCGTGTTTCCCACTTCAAATACCTCGGTGTGACAGATGAGAAATGGAAGTTGTATATCAGTAACCTTACACGAAAACTTGGACATCGGCTGTCTGTATTTAATCGCGTTTTGCATTTCCTGGATAAGAAAGCACGTCCATTATACTATACTGGTCTTGTCCTTCCGTATTGGATATAGATTATGCGGATACTGTCTCGGGGGATCAACCTATCTTGGTTAGCCAGACATGGTTATTATCGGTGGACTGTATTCAAAATCCAGTTTTAATCAAATATTTCTTTTAAACATGTAAAAATGTAAATGGTACTAAATAAAAGAGATTGTATTGGTATACAGAAATGGAACACCTACAAGGTCTCCATAAATAAATAAATAAATAAATAAATAAATAAATAAATAAATAAATAAATAAATAAATAAATAAATAAATAAATGAATGAATGAATGAATGAATGAATGAATGAATGAATGAATGAATGAATGAATGAATGAATAAATAAATAAATAATGATAATAATAATAATAATAATTATTATTATTATTATTATTATTATTATTATTTAACAAGAAAAACTAACGCAATTAGTTATTCGTTATTATTATTATATCAGTTTTATTATTATATCAGTTTTATTACATGAATTTGCTATATAATCATGATTGGAATACCAAGAAATTTGTCTCAGTTGATATTTGAAACGTCCACGCGCTTCTTCTAATACACAAATTTCCCAAGGCTCATTTCGGTCTCAGCTTCTGTACTTTGAAGGGTCAGTGTTT
The DNA here is from genome assembly GCA_029948255.1 of Telmatactis stephensoni. Classification (NCBI taxonomy): domain Eukaryota; kingdom Metazoa; phylum Cnidaria; class Anthozoa; order Actiniaria; family Isophelliidae; genus Telmatactis; species Telmatactis stephensoni. Next base: position 124,712 of record JALIZF010001239.1, on the reverse strand, counting down.
GTGCAAATAGGGGTTAAGTTTGGTGACGGGGACGTTTGGGCGGCTGAGTTGATTTGGAACCAGGCCAAAATGACGCGATACGTCTCTTGGTGGGGGCTTCAGTAGCATGTGCTTGTGAGCCGTGCTTTGCTTCAGCACATAACTAGAAAAATACCCTCTTTTTATGACATAGAAGAAAACTGCATCAACAACTCTTAGAACTGTACTGAAGAAAATATGAACACCGAAAACGTATCCGCTCCGCTAGCATTCTAGTTCCCAGATCCCGACCGGAAGTAAGAATCTTCCCTGTTCAGATAGTCTCCTACGCAGCCGCAGTTTTGTTGTCACGCTAGGGCTTAAGCAAACAACAAAACTGCGGCTGCGTAGGAGACTACTGTTCAGAGTGCCTGAGCCATTGTCAGAATTTGGGAAAGGATTGTCAGACTACTCATGACAAAAGGATTTTAGCAGGCGATGAGATAGTAAGATATTTGTGGCCTTTTGGTCAATTTTTTTCGCAGGTTAAGTATAATCACCCTAAATATAATCACAATATAGCCGTCCAATTAAAAAAGAATTGAAGTGGAAAGTTGCACATTATAACATAGCTAAAATCTTACGCGCGCTCTGATTGGCCAGAAAGCTATGAGCTATTTGCCCATGGGCTGCACTGCGCGCGCACTATCTTCGTCATCGTCTTTTTCAAATTGTTCGTTTTTAAGATGGCGACACATATAACGCGCGCTCTGATTGACTGAAAAATCTATGAACTATTTCCCCATGGGCTGCACGGCTCCGTTTTTAACGTTCTAGGCTCTGTTATAAATCAACTAGACAACAGAAAGCCGCTTGCCCATTGCGTTATAGACGCACTTGAGAAAATATAGAGAATTCTTAACAAACTAGGGTCGCACTCAGGCTACGCCTCGTGCCACTCTTACGTTTGTTAATCGTTCTTTATATTTTCTCTCGTGCGTCTATAACGCCATGGGCGCGCGGCTTTCTGTTGTCTAATTGATAAGTAAACTAACAAACTAAGATCTCTTTTTTGGTAAACTTTAAATAACAGAGATCAGCTTTCGTAAACGGACCGCGCGCCGTGCCGTCTGACTGCAGTGATGTCTACATGGTCCCTTATTGTTCGTTTGCATCTTACGTCACAAAAATTCACATCACAAAAATTCAAACAAAAATGTAATTTCAAATCCCATCCGTTTTATTCTATCATATGTTGTAAAAAATTGTGATGTGAGTTATTTTGTAGACTTATATTCAGATATTTTGATGGACTCGATGTTAATCGTAGAAGCCCTAGTTGTGTCACACAACGCAAGGTCACGCGTCTAAAATGCCGTAGAAATTAATATAATTGTGTCAAATCAAATTAGTTTGGTTTTATATATAGTTAGAAATGCTATTCATAGTTAGATTAAATAAGTTTTATTTATCAACTTTATGTTTATGTCCTGATATTTTGGCAGCCATGCTGGAGGTAATGATATGTCCTCCACTGAAGAATTTGAGAAACTTCATTCTTGATTCATTCACCAAATAACACGGTAAAGGATTTCTCTTGTGCTCCAAAAATTGTCCCAGAGGTGTGCTCTACAAGCCCATAAGCATCTTATTTTAATTAGAAAAGGTAATGATATTTCAAAATTTCAAAACATCAATATACCACGTGGTTGCAAACGAAGAATACCTTTTGCGTGGAATGTGAATGGCTGATTTATTTTGACGTGAAACGTGATTTAGGGACTAAAATCTTTTTTGCGTCCACGTGAAAGCAACTTTTGATTTTTGTGAACGTGAAAGAGATTTTTTAATTATCCGTGACGCGTGAAAAGACCAAATATTTTTGCGTGATTTCATTTTGCAAAGGGGCATAGGGGACCCTGTGTCTATGCAAACATTGAAATTCCTGCTGTGACCGTGTCGTTTTCACAGTCATACGAAAACCGTCCTATCTACAGTTTGTGTAACTCTCAGAATTTAGAAAGTGTTTCAAGTCACAGAGAAAACACTTGGACCAGGTCTTAGTGCCACCTTAGGGAGGCGAGTACAGGGTGCTGGGACCTCTAACAAATGTCTGCACTGCACAGGTTGAGTGACATGTGAGTGAGATCACTGTAATGTTAACTGCAACACACTGTTCTTCGCTGCTAAGGAAAGGCCACTTCAAAAAAGGCAATTTTTTCTCTCTTTATTGCGTAAACGGGACAGCGGTATAACGAGATCGTAACGAGACTGATCCATTGATTATGTAAACTTTAGGTGAGGTCTGTCTTCTATTATTTCAGCTAAGGTATGACAGGAAATGAAAGACTTTTAAATAAACGACTTTAAAAATTTCTTGACATGTTTCGGTATTTCATTTCATTTCATGTCCACATTGAAATTCAAAAATGTTGTCGTTTATTTAAAAGTTCTGGCAGGTTTTCTGATTTTAAGACCAAATAAAAGACCTTTTTGTGTGATACAATGCAATCTGCTGATCATTTCTCCTTGTGATTTTAATTGTTGACAATCGTCAGCGAAGAGAAAACTAAAGTATTCAAACAGACCAGACAACTTGAACACCCTGCTAGAGGCAAAGTGAGACGAAATCCAAAGCCTACTGTCAACTCACGGCATGTGCTGATACCCAAATGTCGGGCCACCTACTAACGGCGGCAAGACAATAGGATGTTGTTGTACGGAGACAGCCGGCATCTTTGAAATGATCGTGAGTAAATGACCAGCAGTTTAGCGCAAAACTGGAGGCTCAAACGTCCGTAGCGCGGCGACCTGACTCTCACCCAGCCCAGTAGTTAAAACTAACAAGTGGTGCATGTAGCGATGAGTGCACGTAAAAGCACGCATGGAATCTCAAGCACGCGATCTTGCAGAATCTCAGCATTCATTTGTGGTCATTTTGAAACTTCTTGAGGTGCACATTTACAGCATCATGTTATGCATTGATTGCAAAGTCTGTAAAGTTAAAGCATTGGAATTGAGCACTAGTTTAATAGCTAGTCTGGTAGCAACACGACATATGAACACGAACTATCTACACTATACCAGACCAAATGTTACAAATCATTTGCGGACATGTTGTGTCATATGAGGTGAAACACCTACGCACAAGTGAAAGGACGCACTTGTCGGGTCGATAAAGGCTTGCGCAAAGCCAAAAGGAAAGTTCACGCGAATAGTTGGATTATGACCTTGAACTCCTGTAGGGAATATGACTCGTGATCATCAAATAAAAAATTAAACTGAAATTAATGATAGAAAAACAAAAGCAATTGACACAGTTTTCACGAAATGTTGACATGACTTTAGGCTATTAACCTATTGGGGCTTATCCTCCTTTACTGTAACAAGAAACTGTTCGACATAAAACCAAAGATATTTAAAGAACGCCATACTGAAAGAACCACTATAATTATACTGTTGATACTTTGTAGCTTGATGCATTTGGAATTATGTTTCCTTCCGGTTGATGGTTGTGAATGAGATTTGCACCAATCGTTCATTTTCAGAATACCATTTTGGGATGTGCCTTAGCTTGACACCGAGACGATGTGCTCCAGACATGTCATTATTCACTTTATATTCTTGTATTAAATTTTGCACATCAATGTCTCGATTCCATTATTATCATTCCTATTTAGTTGATTCTGTTACTCCAGAAGGAGTAATCTAATTACTTAGAACGAGCATAATTTGTTATAGTGTGGAGGAGGAGCTCGCTTAATTGCTGTGATAAATGAGACAATCAACTTAGCTCAATTATAGGTCGCATGACACTAAGGAGTATATGATGAACTTTTTATCGACAAAATTTAATTGTGGACCACAAAGGAAGTTTAACAGCACAAGAGATAATTATGTATCACAATTTTGTGTGTGTTAGGGTTCAATATAATAAGGTAAACAGAGCCGTTGTTTAAAGCATTTTACATGCACGTGTGCATCAGTCATTATCAATGCAGGCTTTCATTAGAGACCGTTGTGTGAACTTGCTGATCATCCAATCTTGATCGCTCTCCATTCATTACATAAAATTATCCATCCATTTGATAGATTTTGCATTTAGTATTTGGCATCGACAAAGCTGTTTTCGTGCGCTGCGAAATGGTCGATTTTCCAGAGAAAGCCGTTTTGAGGGGTTTTTCTGCTTGCGTTTTGCTGCGGTTCAGATATACACTAGTGATGATTTGCATTTCATCATATCCCATAGCAAGCTAGTATCAAATTACAAATTGCTTGGAAGAGTTCTCGTGTTACAGTTTGTGAGTTTCTCATTTCCACTTACACTTGATTGGACTTGCAGCTCGTGCTGGCGAGAGGTCCATCATGTGGCGTGTTCTCATACTTCTATGTTTGATTGGGCTTTCACAATGCCAAATCAGAGGTAAGTCTTTCACTAATTAATCTTTTCCCAGTTGATAAAATGATGGAATTATTCAGTAACTTTATCCCACTGGAAAGAGATTTATCTAACAGATATACGGCATCAGAGTTATTGGAAGTTTGGTGACATTTTGAAAACATCGCGTGTTGATCACCATTCGTTATGATAATGAATTCAGTGTGTCGTCATAATTTTATTGACTAGCAAATGATATTGAAAGAATCATGAGAAGATATCTAGGAAACCAAGGATATATGAAGGCAGAACCTCTCATTATTGAAAAAGCACGATCAAACAGGTTTTGAATTATGGTGAATATAATATGACCCAAGTGTTAATCGGTGCTACCTGCATAAACTTAATCGGCATCTACAATCGCTTTAAATTTTACAAGGAAAATGCTATGTAGTTTATTGCGTTATTTTTGTAATCCAATCTACACTGCTGTGCCTTAAGATATAAAGTCAAATCCGACTTGTAATTCAAGTCTTTTTATCCCTGCTAAAATATTCAAGAAAACCACCGGATATAAATGCTGGGATGCCATGCGCGGGTCACTTCTGCGTTCGGTCACACACTTGTTTTTGTTTTGTTTTTATTTTACTCGAATAAAGATATGTAAGCAACGGGACGTATAATTGAGATCCTTAACTGATACTTATGTCAGTAGAATCTCCTTCAGAAAAGGTCCAACCAGAGAAAAATGATATTTTGTTCAGGTCAAGAACACGGGTTTAAGTGACCTACCGTCAGTTAGATAGTGTTTTATGTGTGTACACACTATATGTGGGTGTCGTAATCAAAACATCTTCTGATGGCTGTATTTAAGGCTAGAAACATCCCACGGTTGTCGAGTAATTTGTCAAATAGCCCGTCATTTGGACGTACGTGTTTCCTGTGTTCGAATTTATATTGAGACGATTTTCGCGTCTGACATAAATAATTCGTCTGGACGAGCAATTGGTACGGCGGATCTCACGTTCAAAATACACACCAGCCAAGGTCATTTCCCCGCGTCGGAAGTATTTACTGTAAAATAAGAAACGATCCAGCCACTCATCACTGGTATTAGCGTGGCAGTGTTTCGTATAATCTTGCTTACACTCTTTAATTAACTATTTTAAAAATTGCAAATTACTGCTTTCATGATATTATTATCATGAAACGATATTATCATTGTTTTTTTCGGGGTGCATGTGAGGGTAGGATGGCATTGACATGGGAATCAAGGGAAGTTGTTTACCTGCAGGGCAAATCGGACACTCGACACTGGTCATTTGCGTAGGAGTGTAAGATGAAAGGAGGATTGAACATATTTCACAATTAGTATGAGGGTCGTTTTCCCAAGGTTATATATGTTGGTTATGGTCACCTCCCAGCAAGTTGTTTTTGGTCGTCTGAAAGACTTTTGAGGCTGAAATTTTCAAATCTGAAACTCTACAGTTTTCTCAAAACCCGCCTACAGAAGATGATCTTTATTAACTAGGGATTAGGGATTAGGGATTAGGGATTATAAACTCTTTACAAGGAATTAATTGATTGATGAAATGGTCAACACTCATGACGTGTCCACTGAGGCTACAAGAGAAGAGTCGCACGAGGCGTAACCAAGCTTGTTTGGTACTTAGCAATCATATCAATAAATCAGTGGACGCACAGCTGAGTGATGACGTGTGGTAACGTAGTATAATAAGACGTACGTTATAATAAAAAGTTAAGAAAACAGAACAATTGACCACAGTGCGCAGTCCATCGTAATACGGTGACTTACGGGGGGCATCAACTTTTTTTAAATCCGCGACTTTTTATTTTTGTCGTCATGACAAAAATACTCTGTTGGAGACAAAATTTCCATTTCCGGTACAAGCCAATGTTTAAGGGACCGACCATTAGAATTTTGATGGGGGGGTTGGGCAATAACCAAAAAAAAATTCGAGCACAGCTTTAAAGGAAGAAAAAAAATTCGTGCAAAGCCAAAGTCCTCCAAAAAATATTCATGCAAATTGAAAATTAAATTCGTACATCGTCACTAACGACGAAAAAAAATTCCTGCACGACAAAAATTGCCCAACCCCCCCATCAAAAATCTAATGGTCCGTCCCTAATAGGGCGTTGTTTGAGGGTTGGGAGGAAGCGACATGACTCATGAAATGTTTGAAACTTCCCAGATCAACCAGCAACCACAAAACGCAGACGACAAAATGCAGACCGACGACAAAATGCAGACGACAAAATGCAGACGACAAAATGCAGACCAGGAAAAAATACAAATATAGAAAATAAAAAATTCCAAGAGAAGTAGCACTGATTTATGGCGTTATGGCGTTACTTCCCACCGACCGATTTCATACAATACAATACAATACAATACAATACAATAACTTTATTATTGGTACTTTGGTATTTTCATACATGAGTATGGTCCAATAATTAAATAAAAAATAACAACAGAGAATAAATGCATATTTCTAAATATATATATATATATATATATCTAAATATATATAAGTATATCATCTAACTTCAGGTCTGATTCAAATCTATAGCTACGCGCCCGGCTAAGCTGGCGAAGCGAGTTTGGTGATTCTCTTCCGTCAATCAAACAAAATTCGTCGAAACCAATAATTACTTACGGTGGAAAATTTACTGTGAAAGCTCTTAAAATCGAAGATTACTGAACAAGCATGCAGAAATTTGTTTTTTTGAAGTATTAACTTCAAAAATAGTTTCCCTCGCAGCCATGTTTAGCTTCGTCACGCAACAAGAGCTGCGAGGGAGACTACTTCAAAAATGGCAAAGCAGTAATTTTTGTGGAATTTTTTTCCTGAAACATTAGGCTATAGCGTAATTAGCCTGCGTACGCAACAACAAGTTGTATTTCTCGTACAGAGGAGCATTTTGTACCTTTTCTAAGACAATTTAGCATATGTTCAAGACGGCAAAGACAAATATCAATACCTTACGCCAGCGACACATACTCAGGCTTAATTTAATACTACTAGTTATTATTTTCTATATTTGTATTTTTTCCTGGTCTGCATTTTGTAGTCTGCATTTTGTCGTCTGCATTTTGTCGTCGGTCTGCACTTTGTCGTCTGCATTTTGTGGCTGCCGCCAGATCAACAGATTAACAATGGAACAAAACTACAGGTGGACAATTTGTAGCTATATTGGGAGATGTATAAAACATCGGAGATTCTCGTCGAAAATACATCTCTTCCCTTTTCAATGTTGCTAGTTAAGGCAGAATTTTGCTGTGTAAAGTAACTAGTATGCATTGCCCAACATTGGGGAAGGGGCGTGTGGAAAGTCGGGATTATTGTGGGTGATTGAAGGTTTTGTAACAGTATTCCTAAGAATTTCTTCATATTGAATAACCCCAAAATATATCAATGTAATATTGAGATTGCAGATTTTAAATTGAACGCCCTAAAATACTAAGTCTTAAAGGATACCACATCACCCATTTTAACCCCTAAACGAGAACCCCAATGTTTTTATGCGTGGATCCCACAGTTTTTGGGATACCTGCGTTGCAGCGAATTTAATGGCTTCTGCAGTAGTCTCGCTTCCTCCCGATCTCCGACCGAATCATGCAAAGTTGCCTGTGAATGTGTTGAACCTATCGTAAACGATCACCCAAATGGTCAGGTACGTGGCCTCGAAAAGTTAAGAGAGTTTTCCCTTTCCGGTGCAGGTCTTTGACTGACCTCAACCGGAAATGGAAATTTTGTCTCCAATGGGTCGTAGTGTCAAGAGAGAAATCAAAAGTCGCCGATCTGAAAAAAAAAGAAAAGAAGAAAAGAAGAGAAGAAATATGGAGAGAAGAGGAGAGGAGAGGACAAAAGAAGAAGAAAAGAAAAGAATGCAGGATTTGGCCATTTTGGGAGACGCAATTTGGGATGATTCAAGCCAAAATACAGGGGGGGGGGGGATTAATCACGAGCGGGAACAAGATTTTTTGTTTTTTGTGGGATCGGGATCACGGGAATCTTGAGGGACAACAGCGGGATGCGAGACTAAGTGAAATGAATGTCTAAACTTCGAAAAATTCTGCGCGCAATTTTCAACACAAACAAAGTTAAAAGCCATAAAGTAACAGTGATGTGAGTCCCATCAGTCAAATATAGAAAAACGGACTACCCAAGCAAGTTTTCCAGTGCGCTACCTAGCTACAGCTATAACAAAGTGTCGGCCGAGCTAATCCAACGGGATTGGGATTTCTATTAAGAATCGAGGGGAAGCGGGATTGCTAAGAAAAACATGGCGGGATAGCGGGTTTTTAGAACCCTATATTGTGGACCGACCTCTAACAATAGTCCCCTTCACAACTGCTCTTCCATATTGAATAAATTCTGTTAATTAACATGGAAACGAGACGAACAGTTAGTTGTTTTTTGTCCTGTTGATCGCAGTGTCATTTCGTTGGACGTTATAAAGTGCTCCCGTTTTCCTTTCTGACCTTTCTGTTAGCCGGTTTACTTTGTAAATATGTGATTCACTGTTCGTCTCGTTTCCATGTTAATTATCATAATTTATGGCAGAGGAACTATGAAGTGGACTATACTGCCTACAGAATTTATGCAAGCCTAATTAGCATATTAATTGCTCTACAGACGTACGACTAGTCGGTGGATTATCTGCCAACGAGGGTCGTGTGGAAGTGTTGTATGAGAGCCAAGAGCATGGAACATCGTGGGGTACGATATGCGATGACTACTGGAGTTTAACAGATGCCAAGGTTGTATGTCGTCAATTGGGTCTACCCGAGGCAGTGGCTGCACCAACCGACGCCTACTTTGGTGAAGGTGCCGAAAACTCTCGTATTTGGTTCGAAGGTGTGAATTGTGAAGGCAGTGAAGCCTCTCTTGATGAGTGCCCTGTCACCGATGAAGATGTCGATTGTCACCATGGTGAAGATGCTGGTGTCGTGTGTGGTTATCCTGAAGGTACAGCTTGATACCATAGAAACCAAAGATAACAGGCATAGAACGTCATGAGTTCGCTGAGACTACGTCCACACCCATAAATTTAAAAAAAGGTTTCATTTTTTCTACCGTAAGGCCCTCCTTACACTAAAACGATGCCTTTCTTTTTACTCGATCACAAAACGCCTCTTTAGTATGGATAGCAAAAAGCGACGAAAAAAAGAAGCATTTTCAAATTTATCCAGATAAGTGCGGAGGTAGTGTGGGGTTTTTGAAACCAAAGGAGCTTCCTCGAAGACTTTTCTCTAGTCTTTCTTCTTTATAATATTTCATGAGAATAGCTGGAATTTTTGTTTTACTCCTGTTAGCTGCTCCAAAATCTAGCAGAATATTCGTTCTAGGCATTAATAAAAAGCAGCACTAATATTATCGACTGCAAAAATGAATATAGCAAAATGGCTTTAAAAGTAACGTTTGACTTTTATATACTTGCAGTACTTATTGCATTCTGTTTTCTTATAAAGTGAAAAATATTCAACTGAACGATTGGACTGGAGTGTTCTCAAGCCCTGGATATCCAAAGCGCATGGACAGGTCGCATTATGAGTGGACGTTCCTCCCTCCTGCAGCATATGACATTACACTCATTTGCTTTGAATACCTTGATATACGTCATGGAGTGGGTGCTCAAGCGTAAGTTTTGTTCATGTCCAGTAAAAAGAGCTGGGTTTGCAGGCTGATATGAAACAAACAAAATTGAGGGTGGGACAGGGGAGAGAAACAGAGGTTTCGTCCCAGCTGGGCACCGTGGTCCTGATAAAAATGAAGCCAATGCACAGAAGCAAAAGTTAGTCCAGTTGATAAAAATTCTTAAAATATTTCTTGGGATTCTTGTAGTTAAGACGCAGATACGCGTAAGCCCGCGAAAACTCGCGCATTTGCCACGGTTTATGCCAGCCTCTGCATAATAAGCTACAAATAAAATATCTCAACAATAGATATGTAGTATAACAAGAGTATATGCACAAAGAACGTACAAATTCAGCCGTGCAATATTCTTCCCTGTGTATTGTTATATCCTAATGAGGTGTGGCCTGGAACCAGCCATAGCCAAGTCAAGTGCCAGCAAGGGTTATTGGGTAATTTCGAGAGACCATAATACTAAGACAGCAAAGCTTGGTATTGATGTCTATGCGATGTTCGTGGCGACTAAGGTTATTTTTACTAATTTCGTCATCGCGCGCACAAGGCTCTCAAACATTAGAATTTGTTTTTGACGTGCGCGCGGACGAAACCGTTTGCAATCCCCAGGGAGCATATTTATTTACCAATTCAAATGACTTTCTGGTCTGTGGCAAATGTTTGGGGGACTGAGAACGAGTACTTTGATTGGTCACTTTCCGGTCACTTCAGAATGTGTTGTTGTTTAGTTTCTTTTGGGAGGCGAATGAAGAAATTTGTGCAAAAATAGACGTGTAAATTTTAAATCTGGCATTCTGTTCTACAGCGTGTGTATTTTCCATGGTTTGGAGACGTTGCTTATGAAGGCTGAAGTGTTTTACTGTGATTTTTGTGGATGTAGAGGATCGTGAACATTGTAAGCCGACTAACGCGACATGGCGCGTACGAACTAACAAACTCCAACTATCAAAACTTTCACGAAATTTTTCAGCTTACCTGAATGTGGAAACTCTTCCATTCAGTCCCAGTAAGTACTACCAGCCAGTCCTACGTGGCTTAGGCAGGATATATTCTAGTTCTCATAAAAACCACACAAGATTTTTGCACTTTTTCGGATAATTGTCTTTGAAACTTTGTCAAACTTATGATTGATTTACGGCAAACTACAGGTGAGTAAATTGTCCCATTTTTGGTTCAATACACGGATATGACTTCAGTTTTGGGAAAAATAATAATAATAAGTTCATATGATTCTTGTTATAGTAATGTGAAAAGTTTCTTATTATTCGTCGCGATTTTTTTCCTCTGTAAATACGAATCAACAAAGTTTGAAGTTTTGATTTTGCACGTGCTTCATTCACCAACCAAAGTTTTTCAAAACGCCGTTCTCCGGCCATGTACCCTGAATCTCGATATGGGTATGTAAAGTATGTCGCTCAACAATTGTTGTGTGGCTTAGGCTATATATTATATCCTCAGGAATAAAAGTTTACGAGTAGGATCGCCATAAAATATCGTCGGCGGTCGTCTTTGATCTTGTTTCTTCGTCATTTCGAGCAACGGCTTACAAAGTTCACGATCCTCTAAATCCACAATTATCACAGAAAAACGCTTCAGCCTTCTTAAGGAAAGTCTTCAGACCGTGGAAAATACACATGCTGTAGAATGGAATGCCAAATTTAACATTTACACGTCTTTTTTTGCACAAATTTCTTCATTCCCTTCCAGTTCCCAACAAAAAACAAAACAACAACACAATTCTGAAGTGACCGGAATTGACCAATCAGAGCGCTCGTTCTCAGTCCCCCAAACATTTGCCACAGACCAGGACTTTGAAAAGGTAGCCAAATAGATCTATAACCCACCGTGTCACAAGGGTTCAGCGTGACAAACCTCTGAGGTCAATCAGTAATAAATAAGTGTTATTGACCGAGCGTGAGGTCCGGATAGGAGGATATTTGGTTGAGTGAAATCCCTAGCCCTCCCTTTTACAAAGCATTATGGGACATTTCCAAGATGGCGGCCAAACAAATCTAGTCCTTGTGATCAAATCAATAGCTTTTAAGCGAGTTTTATTCCGTCAATACTGAATTTAGTTCTACTACAGGAACAGTGAAATGTTTTTCCTACAAGCAAGTATTAAGTTTTATTTATCCAAATATCACAAAACTGCTTTGTTTTTACGATGTTTTTCGTTTTTCGAACATCGAAGTGTCTAGTGTCCGGCAGCCGAAATAGTTTAAAAAAATTATGACCAATCCTTGATTCTAATCAATTAAAACCTTGCTATCTTTGCTGAGATTTCTAAAAGCTTTAAAACTGCTTGTTGGAATTATTTGTCTGCGCTCGGCTCTCTATACCAAGACGTCGACAAGTTTTCGAGTGCAACTTGACTGCAGGAAAAGAAATTCAAACTACTCCGTGTCCAGCAGTCAATTTTTTTGCCGAAAGCTACTTGAATTTAGTCCAATTGACCTTCTTTCTCTTTGGTTGGATGCAAAAACACTTTTGAGGAACTAGTGCAGCAATTATTTGATCGAATACAGACTAGCGACTTGTATTAAACGGAGCCAGACTGCCGGACAAAGAAAACCAAAATACTCCGGGTCCGGCAGTCGATCTTTTTTTTTATTAAAAAACTCTTATAGTTCTACATCTGTAGCAAACCTGTAGCACTCAAAAGTATCATAACATCTAAAAAAAAAAGATTTCGGGCTGAATTTGCGAGATCGATCCAGCTGAAGCGATGTACTAGACTGGATCGATCTCAGATCGATCTAATGCTGTATGGTGTGAACAGGGACTTATGCAAGTTCTGGAAGAGAAAAAATCGACTGCCAGTCACGGAGTATTTTGGTTTTCTTGTCTGGCAGTCTTAAATTGACTAATATTCAAATAATTGCCAAAGAAATACATTGACAGCGAGTGAAAAGTATTTTAACATCTAAAGAAAGAAATAACTGAAATGGACTAAATTTATGAGATTGTCCAAAGTTTATACTAAAATGAGGGTCATTTGATTTTTTGCTGTATTTTTTACTCATGTCAACTGTTAGCATTTTTACACGAAACAAAATGAGAGAAAACACCTAAGAAACGTAAAAAAGTGTCAGTGTCGGTCCGGAAAGCCGGTCCGGACTGGAGTATTCCGACCGCTCTGAGAACCAATCAGATTTGTCATTTTTCTTCGGACTGGCCTGCCATATAATATTTAGAGGTTAACGCACGTAGCGAGTGAATTATCGGGATTTATCTTCACGAGTTTGCTAACAATGAACGAGAAATTTTATTGCAGTATGAGAAAATTTCGAGTTCATTGTTAGTAAACGAGTGAAGATAAATCCCGATAATTCACGAGCAAAGAGTGCGTTAACCTTTTTAATATTCAATTTGAATACACTGCAGAAGCAGGCTAAAACTGTCAGTCGACATTGAAGATCTCTAGAAATAAGCTTAACTCAAGTCACTCAAAATAGTAAGACTTAATTCAAAATTAGTTTAATAGCATTTGGTAATTTTAACAATACAAAATAAACTTTTCAAAAGAAAACTAGTAGAAAAGTACCGTGATACAAGAACTTTAGATTAAAGATGAGATAAACAGTTCTCAGAACGGCCATGTTTACAACTTGCTCGGTAAAATTGAAGTCGTTCATATAATCAAGAACTACTTTTTTGGATTGCTAAAAGTGATTTAGCACTGAGTCCTACAGTAGAACTCTGTTAGTGAAAGGACTAGAAAATTATCGCTGGAGTTTTGGATATTGGTTTAAACTGGCGACTTACGGTTGAAACTGCTAAACTCAGACTTGAATAAGAAGTAGTTTTTGCCGAAGGCTGAAGTACTCGTTTGGCGTTTTCTTCGATTCTTGATAAAATTTCTTAACCCCATCTGAGAGAACTTGTGGCGACAGACTTTCTAAATTTTCTATGAGATAGGTTTTGGATAACCAGTCTAAAAAACAGTAAATATTAAGATGAATTTGGAAAGCCGGCGAACTCTGTTTTTAAGCCGTTGAAATGTTGATCTCCGTAAGCTCCAAAAACTTCAATGAAATTGAGTTTACCTTCAAAACAGGCCGGGCACGCTAAGCAGTTTTAAGTATGCTCGTTGATCTTCTCTTTTTCGAAAAATCCTCAAATTTATCACCAGGAACATTTTTTCTTTCCAACTATGATGTATTGCCGTAGATTGTCTATATTTATTTCATGGAAGTTATTGCATAATGACGTGTTGTCACGTCATAACAACGCGTCACGTGGTACAAACTGACCAATCAGAAAATCAGAATTTGTACAGTGTATGAAAATTGAATAATAATTTATAATATAGCTCAATTATAACACACGTTCTGATTGGCTGAGAGACCACCAAAATCTATGCTCTATTTCACCGGTAAAGACATGGTTTTCTGACGAATGATTTTACCAAAACGTCTATTTACAAATTTCACTGTAGTTAGGAGACCAAAACTTAGAAATAAACTAGAAAATACTTTCCATCATTTCAGTTATCGTTTAAATTTACAAACTAAGCCTCGTGGTCGGACAATATATAACAACGTAAATATTCATAGAAAATGACTTGTATGAGCATGAACTTGCAAACGCCAGTATAAATCAACTTCAAGGAACTAGAATTCACAGCATAGTAAATTCTTTTTTTCTCCCAGATTAGTTTCGATCAATAAGAGTTATTTTTCATTGAACAAAGTTTTGTTTCTTACTTACAAAGCTTAAGAGAGGCGGAAGATTTCCAAAACTGACTGTCGCCACGAGACAACTTGTTCAATCATCCTTCGTATGAACCAACTACGCCAGTGTAGAGATGTTTTGACACAAGCTATCGGTGAACAGCCAACAGATAATTCAAATCAACAGCTTCTCGTTCACCAGCACAATCCTTATCCTGTAAGCCTCTTTCAAACTTCAGCTTTTTCCAACCGAAAACACGGCTTTCAATTTACCATAGCGAATGCTGCTTGATTCGTCGAAAGCAAGTAAATATTTCCAAATCTTGAAGAACTGTAAGTTATATTTGGCCTTTTTGTCTATTTCCGAGTCATTGTTTCATTATAAAAACAGAAAACTCTCTTTTCAACATATTTTTTGCTGAATTCTTTGTCAAACTGTTTTGTCCGCAAAAACGCCGTTTTGAGTCACACTTATTAGTCAATAGTACGACAAATGTGATTGGCTTACATTTGCGCAAGTTTTGAGAATTTTAGTTTTGATCAGAAAATAACACAATTTGATCGTTCTTAAAATACCTCTTGCTATATCATAAAAGCAATAGAAGATAGTTTTCTATAACTCTACCGGTGAAATAGAGCACTTGTGCATGATGTTGGGAGAAACACTCGAAAAAGTTTGAAAACTTTTCTCGTGTTTCTCCCAACATCACGCGTGCTCTATTTCACCGGTAGAGTCATAGAAACTATCTTCTATTGCTTAAAGCAAAAATCTACTAGTGTTCCAATGCAAATCTCACATTCTGATTGGCTGCTCTGCTCACCTTCTAATAATGATAGAAGGTGAATAGAGACAATAGGACTCGTGATTTGCAAATTATCAGCCAATTTTTAAACGATAAAACATGTTTTGTAATTATATTTGCCGTGAATACCACGAGTGATATTTATACAAAATAGCACATACAAATGTTAATATATGAGCTGAGAAATTTTTGCAATTTTGATAAAAAAGAGCTGCAGAGTTGAATCACCTACATCTACGGACTACTTCCAAAAGTGAAAAAATAATTGGCTTTCACACCTAAACTAACTAAGATAACTAAGCAATATTCAAGTGAAATAGCAAAAAGAATTAATCTTAAGTGAAAAAATCACTTTGTTTTCGTTTTTGGTCGATTTTCGGCGTGAATGACTTCAAAGTCATACAAACTCTTCAGTTAGCGAACAAGTAGTCATTTGTGAGGACCAAAACGGTATTGTTTGGAAAAAAGATCAGATGAGACAAAAACTTTCTAAATAAGACAAACGTAACAGGGAATATACCTAAAACAATTAGACTACTCGTTCTCGTTTTCTATCGGTTTGATAGTTCGCCCTCGTCAACTATCAGCCGAGAGAAAACTCGAACTCGTAGTCTTATTGTTATAGTTAACTGAATGCGACTCCTATATTGTATTTTTTGTACCATACGTACGTAGTGCAAAGCAAAGGAATCACTTTAAGCGACTGTAATATACCATTAGTTTTTAACACTAGCCTGACCGTTATATGCAGGTTGGACTATTTCAAACTAGATAAATACATGGTTGTTTTTTTACAGAGAGAGTGAGTTGTACGTAGAGGATGCCAATGGCAAGAAACTACCCTTTGAACAAAAATCGTCTGAATGTGTTCACATCATGGACAACCCAGGGAAAGTGGTATTCCAGTCACTACTCACCTCACCCACAAATGAAGATCGAGACCAAGGATTTCGTGCTCGTTACGTCATCATTGACAAAGCCTCAGATGAGCGTAAGTTGTGTGTGTTCTCTTTGATGTCGACCTGGCATGACCTAATAGCTCTCTCACCACAATGGTTCTTGTCCTTCATAGAGCTTGAATGACAAACCACGTAAACTTCCATACATTACATACAGCGATGACCCGTTAAAGTGCTAGTCTGACGAAAATGGTCGACAAAACCCCTAGCTACAAACTACACTTTTCAAATCTATATTGAAAACTAATATAGAAATACTGTATTATTTACTGACTAAAATGTATTCTTTAATATACGAGACCGAAACGATAACGTTGTTTAGCCCTTAAAGTTTTGTCGTTTTAAACATTTGCTTCATCGCGCAGAATCCTATTGTCTTTCGGGACATCCATTGTTACGGCGGGCTGAGACTTTTGTAAATTTGCATAAATTATGATGAGATCGTTTCTGAGTCTATTTTAAGAGTTTTATTAACCAAAACTCACTAGAAACATTAAAAACTTGTCTTAGGATTGAAATTGACTGACAAAAACATTATTTTAGACAAAGAACTCTGAATGGTAACACTGCTAACTGACACTCGTCCATCTTTGTTTACACCAGTCAGAACTACAGTAAAGTTTTTACCAAATCTAATCTAAGTCATAATCTAAGTCATAATCTTCTCCATAAAGTGATTCTCTTAAAGTGTATTTACTTTAATTCTGAATATGATTACCATTTCTGTTCTACTACACGAACAAGTATTATATTTGAGTATCGATCAAACTAGCAAGCGTCCATAGTTACGAAGTAAACAAAGCAAGTGCTTTTGATAAGTTGGCTGAATCAGGCTTTCAAACTGACTTCTGATCAATAATTCTCTCTCTGCGCTTACTTTCCACTTATTCTTTATTGTTTTCTAAACTCTGATTTAATGTTAAATATGAATCTAACATTAAATAATAATGATGTGATGAATTGTCGAGGCACCCAGTCGAGTCCTTAACAACCGCTGATCCAAATTGAGCGGGAAATTCAAATCTCTTCATCAGTTTTGTTGTTTCCTTACAGAAGACAAAACAAACATAATGAGAACCCTACGAAGGTAGATATCTTTTCGATTAGTCGCCAGAATTTAGCTGTGTTTTTGAAATACATTAGGTTGTAAATTCATTCGAGAGCACTGAACGGCGCGGCAAATTTAAATACACGTAGCTGAAGCACTTTGAAGAGGTTAAGTGAAACCTCTGAGCGATAATACTTCTACTGGGCCAAAATGAAAAAAATTGCAAACACAGTATGTTTAGTGTGTGTACTTTAATATCCCAGGTATAACTTTTCAGAAAAAGTGTTATTTAAGACAAGAATCGCTTTTGATTTACGCTGTTCCCTTTTCCCCCCACTAAAATGAGTAAAAATTTCTAATATTCATGGCCTCCGCGATAATACTTCCAACCAATTTCTTCAGAAAATTTTCGCAGTGATTTATAAACCAGATGTTATACTAACATTTCCAAGGTATAACTTTTAAAAGCCCTCAATTCTGCACGAGCCAGAGATTGTCAAAAGTCCGAGTTTTGGCCTTTTCTTACTAATTCTATCGCGTTAATTAGCTCAATCGAGTCGGAAGTTTGAACTTCGCGGGTTACTAATGTCCCGGATATGTCCGGCGATTCTGCCCGATGTTTACATGCACCAAGTATGAGTGCTTTAAAGAGAGTGATGTCATATGTGCAAAGATTTCACGCATACTCTGGATTTGCACTATCGATAACTACTGCAAGTACATTTAATGTGGCTCGATCGAGTTTTTCAGTAGAGCTACCAGTCGTCTTTGAGTGAAAACTACTTGTTCATGAGCATGCAGTCTGATGGTAAATTAAGTATTACACCCTTATTAGACAAATTGTTATATGGAGATCAGCGGCAATTCCATAGAAGCCAAATTCCCCTTTTTACACATTCTCGATTTTTATGAGTTCTAGGCTTATTCTTGAAAAGTGCTCTCGTGATCAGGCTTATAGTTAACATCACTGTCTTTAGCTCTAGCCAATTAAATCAAATTCTCAGTGCGCGTTTTCGAGATATCATCGACGAACTGCAAAAATTAAGCGTAAATAAAACAGTTGTTTGAATCTCCTACAGTTGAAAGGAAAATAGCGCATCTGAGCTAATTTTTGATCTCAAATTGTTATAAAGACATCAAATTTCCCTACTGAAAGAAATGAGAGAAATCGCACTGATCGATCACCTATTACCTAAACTAAACCATACTAATTGGTAAAGAATATTTATCGAAGGGATCTTTAAATATTAGAGTCTATTTAAAAATAGAGCAAATTTATGGACAACAGAAGTCAGGAACTACCTTAATTTTTGCAGTTAAAATATTTCGTTGATGATACCTCAAAAACGCGCTCTCAGAATTTGATCTAATTCGCTAGAGCTAAAGACAATGATGTCAACTATAAGATCACAAGAGCACTTTTCAAGAATAAGCTTAGAACTTATCAAAATCGAGAATATGTAAAAAAGGGAATTCTTTTATTGCGTTGCCATAGTAACGCCGATCTCCATATAACATACATCATCATAAACTTTGATCTTTGTCTGATAAGGGTGTAATACTTAATTTACCATTAGACTGCTCATGAACAAATAGTTTTTACTCAAAAACGACCGGTAGCTCTTGAATGGAAAACTCGATCGAGCCAACTTAACAGGAACTGAAGGTGAATAGGAACAAAACGGTTGCACTGCACGAGCAGATAAAAATACAATATAAAACCAAAATTGTTCTAAAGCACAATGATTTGCAGTTTGCGGTGAGAAGCTCGGACTTCGATCTTAAGGTCTTTATTTGCTTAGAACTTCTATCCCCGTTCAGGGCAGCAGTGGCGCTCTAATGTTCTCCCCTCAGGGAAATGCTAACAAGTTGTACAAGTTCACTCCGGTCACGATGAATGGTTAGGTCACTCAGAAGGATTCACGTAGGTGAACCACGCACTAGCAATGACGGATAAAAGTTTGGCGATATTTCAGCCCAACTGAATGGATATAGAAAGGGGAACATTTGTCGTACAGTTTTTGTAAGACTAGCACTTAAAGAGAAATATGTTGATGTGATTGTCTTTTGAATTCAGGCAAGACGATTTTAATTCGTTGTTTATTCATTTATAGATTCATGTAAAACTTGGGACATCACTGCAGACGGAGGGGCTGGTAGAATTCAAGTTGATTGGAAGCCACCACAGCACTTCACCAAGTCTGATTATACATACATTATAGCTTACAACTCCACTCCTGAAGTACTGGACATCGAAATAACCAATAAGTCCTCAGTTGTCATTGACTATTTAGTTCCAAATACAATGTATACAGTTCATGTATTGGCTCTTCCTCTAACTAACAAAAAAGGCATGAAGTGGCATTATTGTGCGAAACAAATTTTAACTTCAAATTGTAAGTATCGGTGTTTATTTTAAGTATATAACGATGGAACACTGTTAAGACAGAGGGAGGGAGGAAGAAAGAAGGAGACAATTAAAAAGGAGGAGGGGGAGATTCTAATAAAAAACATTTCATTCAATTAAAACATAATATACTTTTTGCCTGTGACTTATAGTAACTTTACTAAGACGTTTCGGCTGTAGCTATAGCCTTCTTCAGTTACATTGTCTTTGTTACAAGAAATTGGTATTAAAGTTAAATTAGTTATTATAAGTCAGAGGCAAAAAGTATATTATGTTTCAATTGAACTACAAATCCTGACTGCAAATTCAACTTTCATGTTATTTTAGTCAGAGTTCGTCTTCATGGAAGAGCAAAACCCAGCGAAGGTTATGTCGAGGTCTATAAACAAAACCAATGGATTGATGTATGCAAAGACTATATGTGGCAAAAGGTGGAGGAGTCTGTAACTTGTCGCTCTGTAGGAATGACACTTTCCACTAAGTCCTTTGACGTTTACGCTGAGGAAAAAGTTTCGAAAAATGTAAAAATCATCGGCTCTAAGGACGAGGAAAATACAAGAGGACTTTGGTTCCTGCAATGCCGTGGAAGCGAAAAATCTCTACTTGACTGTCCTGTATTTTTCCCATGGAATCGGCCTTGCCGTAACAAAGCACCTGTGGTGTGTGAACAAGGTAGGATATTGGATTGTAGTTCAGTATTACAAAACCCGTGGCTTAACTCTCTTAAAATGGACACCTCGTTATTTACGTCCCGCAATTATTTACATTTCACCTCGTATATCACCCCCTACGGACAATGAATTTCCTCCTTAGCTCTCGTATTCATCTAAAAGATTGTCGTAGGAGCACCCACGCAACTTCACCGAAAAGGAGTATGGGCAGTTGCAAAACGTTTCTTTCTTTTCGGCTCTGGTCTTGATTTTAGCATCAACAAATGAAGTACTTTGGTTGATAATTATTTGTGGATAATACTACCCAAGCTTCTTTTCAGATGCAGTGGTGTAGGTTCGGTGTCTTTTACACCACAACGTTTATTGAAATAGCTGTATTGACGAGGTTGTAACAGGCTTTTTTCATGCATTCAACGTTCTCTCGCGTCAAAGCACGCATGCATTCAGCATAACTTTGTTAAAGTGAAGCGTTTTTTGAATGCGAAAAGGAAAAAAATCTCTATTGAATTTATGCGTACGAGGTAATTGCAATTGAAGTTAATGGTTCGATTAAGAAATAAGACACTTATGTATTATATGAAGCATTAGCGTTCATATTGACTGATTTGTTGAGGGGAAAAGTTTTTTAGAAAATTAATCTTGATAATATCTCGGCAATAAATTAAAAGTGAAACATTTCACTGGACATTTTTGGACGTTTTTCACGTTCAATTGTTTCACGTTAAAGTTTTGCAAGATCCAAATTATCAAGCGTTTTTAGTTTGAAAACATGGTTTTCTCCCTAACTTTTCTTAAGAACTGAGCTAAAGACAACGCAAACTTAGACATAGTTTCAATTCCAATTGATAAGCAACCAGCCAGCAAAATCTTGGTTACTGCTTTGCGAATCAAAACTTCTTAAAAACATATCGATGAGAGCACAAAGTTGTTAACATTATTCCTTGAATTAGCCCCCTTTTTGCTCAAGCACTTGATGTCTATCTACTAATAAATCATTAAAACAAAATTTCAAATTTCAAATCAAAAAATTCCTATATTCGAGCTTCTATAAAATATCACGTCTTGTCGTCATTATTCTTACAGATATTATACCAACAACAGAACCTAAAACAACAGCAGCTACGACCACTACTGCACCCAAACCAAAAACTGCAGCTTCCCCTAAAGACACAACCACAGAAGCTGTTTTTGTGGAAACCACCACAGCACCTGCACCCATTGAAACTACAGCAGCACCTACTTCACGAGAAACCACCACAGCAGCTGCCCCTGTGGAAACAACAACAGCAGCTGTCCCTGTGGAAACAACAACAGCAGCTGCTCCAGAGGAAACCACCACAGCAGCTGCGCCTGAGGAAACGACAACAGCAGCTGCCCCTATAGAAACTACAACAGCAGCTGCCCCAGAAGAAACTACAACAGCAGCTGCCCCTGAAGAAACTACAACAGCAGCTGCCCCTGAAGAAACTACAACAGCAGCTGCCCCTGAAGAAACTACAACAGCAGCTGCCCCTGAAGAAACTACAACAGTAGCTGCTCCCGAGAAAACAACAACAGCAGCTGCCCCTGAAGAAACTACAACAGCAGCTGCGCCTGTGGAAACTACAACAGCAGCTGCCCCTGAAGAAACTACAACAGCAGCTGCCCCTGTGGAAACAACAACAGCAGCTGCCCCTGAAGAAACTACAACAGCAGCTGCGCCAGTGGAAACTACAACAGCAGCTGCCCCTGAGGATACAACAACAGCAGCTGCGCCTGTGGAAACTACAACAGCAGCTGCCCCTGAAGAAACTACAACAGCAGCTGCCCCTGTGGAAACAACAACAGCAGCTGCCCCTGAAGAAACTACAACAGCAGCTGCGCCTGTGGAAACAACAACAGCAGCTGCGCCTGTGGAAACTACGACAGCAGCTGCGCCTGAAGAAACTACAACAGCAGCTGCCCCAGAAGAAACTACAACAGCAGCTGCCCCTGTGGAAACTACAACAGCAGCTGCCCCTGAAGAAACTACAACAGCAGCTTCCCCTGAAGAAACTACAACAGCAGCTGCGCCTGTTGAAACAACAACAGCAGCTGCGCCTGTGGAAACTACAACAGCAGCTGCCCCTGTGGAAACTACAACAGCAGCTTCCCCTGAAGAAACTACAACAGCAGCTGCCCCTGAAGAAACTACAACAGCAGCTGCGCCTGTTGAAACAACGACAGCAGCTGCCCCAGAAGAAACTACAACAGCAGCGGCCCCAGTGGAAACTACAACAGTAGCTGCCCCTGAAGAGACTACAACAGCAGCTGCGCCTGTGGAAACAACAGCAGCAGCTGCCCCAAAAGAAACTACAACAGAAGCGGCCCCAGTGGAAACTACAACAGCAGCTGCCCCTGAAGAAACTACAACAGCAGCTGCGCCTGTGGAAACTACAACAGCAGCTGCGCCTGAAGAAACTACAACAGCAGCTGCGCCTGTGGAAACTACAACAGCAGCTGCGCCTGAAGAAACTACAACAGCAGCTGCGCCTGTGGAAACTACAACAGCAGCTGCCCCTGAAGAAACTACAACAGCAGCTGCCCCTGAAGAAACTACAACAGCAGCTGCGCCTGTTGAAACAACAACAGCAGCTGCCCCAGAAGAAACTACAACAGCAGCTGCCCCTGACGAAACTACAACAGCAGCTTCCCCTGAAGAAACTACAACAGCAGCTGACCCTGAAGAAACTACAACAGCAGCTGCGCCTGTTGAAACAACGACAGCAGCTGCCCCAGAAGAAACTACAACAGCAGCGGCCCCAGTGGAAACTACAACAGTAGCTGCCCCTGAAGAGACTACAACAGCAGCTGCGCCTGTGGAAACAACAGCAGCAGCTGCCCCAAAAGAAACTACAACAGAAGCGGCCCCAGTGGAAACTACAACAGCAGCTGCCCCTGAAGAAACTACAACAGCAGCTGCGCCTGTGGAAACTACAACAGCAGCTGCGCCTGAAGAAACTACAACAGCAGCTGCGCCTGTGGAAACTACAACAGCAGCTGCGCCTGAAGAAACTACAACAGCAGCTGCGCCTGTGGAAACTACAACAGCAGCTGCCCCTGAAGAAACTACAACAGCAGCTGCCCCTGAAGAAACTACAACAGCAGCTGCGCCTGTTGAAACAACAACAGCAGCTGCCCCAGAAGAAACTACAACAGCAGCTGCCCCTGACGAAACTACAACAGCAGCTTCCCCTGAAGAAACTACAACTGCAGCTGCCCCTGAAGAAACTACAACAGCAGCTGCGCCTGTTGAAACAACAACAGCAGCTGCCCCAGAAGAAACTACAACAGCAGCTGCGCCTGTGGAAACAACAACAGCAGCTGCCCCTGTAGAAACTACAACAGCAGCTGCGCCTGTGGAAACTACAACAGCAGCTGCCCCTGTGGAAACGACAACAGCAGCTGCCCCTGTAGAAACTACAACAGCAGCTGCCCCTGACGAAACTACAACAGCAGCTTCCCCTGAAGAAACTACAACAGCAGCTGCCCCTGAAGAAACTACAACAGCAGCTGCGCCTGTTGAAACAACAACAGCAGCTGCCCCAGAAGAAACTACAACAGCAGCTGCCCCTGAGGAAACAACAACAGCAGCTGCGCCTGTGGAAACTACAACAGCAGCTGCCCCTGTGGAAACTACAACAGCAGCTGCCCCTGAAGAAACTACAACAGCAGCTGCGCCTGTTGAAACAACAACAGCAGCTGCCCCAGAAGAAACTACAACAGCAGCTGCCCCTGACGAAACTACAACAGCAGCTTCCCCTGAAGAAACTACAACAGCAGCTGCCCCTGAAGAAACTACAACAGCAGCTGCGCCTGTTGAAACAACAACAGCAGCTGCCCCAGAAGAAACTACAACAGCAGCTGCCCCTGAGGAAACAACAACAGCAGCTGCGCCTGTGGAAACTACAACAGCAGCTTCCCCTGAAGAAACTACAACAGCAGCTGCCCCAGAAGAAACTACAACAGCAGCTGCGCCTGTTGAAACAACAACAGCAGCTGCCCCAGAAGAAACTACAACAGCAGCTGCGCCTGTGGAAACCACAACAGCAGCTGCCGCTGTAGAAACTACAACAGCAGCTGCGCCTGTGGAAACTACAACAGCAGCTGCCCCTGTGGAAACGACAACAGCAGCTGCCCCTGTAGAAACTACAACAGCAACTGCCCCTGAAGAAACTACAACAGCAGCTGCGCCTGTTGAAACAACAACAGTAGCTGCCCCAGAAGAAACTACAACAGCAGCGACCCCAGTGGAAACTACAACAGTAGCTGCCCCTGAAGAGACTACAACAGCAGCTGCGCCTGTTGAAACAACAACAGCAGCTGCCCCAGAAGAAACTACAACAGAAGCGGCCCCACTGGAAACTACAACAGCAGCTGCGCCTGAAGAAACTACAACAGCAGCTACGCCTGTGGAAACTACAACAGCAGCTGCCCCTGAGGATACAACAACAGCAGCTGCGCCTGTGGAAACTACAACAGCAGCTGCCCCTGAAGAAACTACAACAGCAGCTGCGCCTGTGGAAACAACAACAGCAGCTGCGCCTGTGGAAACTACGACAGCAGCTGCGCCTGAAGAAACTACAACAGCAGCTGCCCCAGAAGAAACTACAACAGCAGCTGCCCCTGTGGAAACTACAACAGCAGCTGCCCCTGAAGAAACTACAACAGCAGCTGCGCCTGTGGAAACTACAACAGCAGCTGCCCCTGAGGAAACAACAACAGCAGCTGCCCCAGAAGAAACTACAACAGCAGCGGCCCCACTGGAAACTACAACAGCAGCTGCCCCTGAAGAAACTACAACAGCAGCTGCGCCTGTGGAAACTACAACAGCAGCTGCGCCTGAAGAAACTACAACAGCAGCTGCGCCTGTGGAAACTACAACAGCAGCTGCGCCTGAAGAAACTACAACAGCAGCTGCGCCTGTGGAAACTACAACAGCAGCTGCCCCTGAAGAAACTACAACAGCAGCTGCGCCTGTTGAAACAACAACAGCAGCTGCCCCAGAAGAAACTACAACAGCAGCTGCGCCTGTGGAAACAACAACAGCAGCTGCCCCTGTAGAAACTACAACAGCAGCTGCGCCTGTGGAAACTACAACAGCAGCTGCCCCTGTGGAAACGACAACAGCAGCTGCCCCTGTAGAAACTACAACAGCAGCTGCCCCTGACGAAACTACAACAGCAGCTTCCCCTGAAGAAACTACAACAGCAGCTGCCCCAGAAGAAACTACAACAGCAGCTGCGCCTGTTGAAACAACAACAGCAGCTGCCCCAGAAGAAACTACAACAGCAGCGGCCCCAGTGGAAACTACAACAGTAGCTGCCCCTGAAGAGACTACAACAGCAGCTGCGCCTGTGGAAACAACAGCAGCAGCTGCCCCAGAAGAAACTACAACAGAAGCGGCCCCTGTGGAAACTACAACAGCAGCTGCCCCTGAAGAAACTACAACAGAAGCTGCGCCTGTGGAAACAACAACAGCAGCTGCCCCAGAAGAAACTACAACAGCAGCTGCGCCTGTGGAAACAACAACAGCAGCTGCCCCTGTAGAAACTACAACAGCAGCTGCCCCCGTGGAAACAACAACTGCAGCTGCGCCTGTGGAAACTACAACAGCAGCTGCGCCTGAAAAAACAACAACAGCAGCTGCCTCTATAGAAACTACAACAGCAGCTGCGCCTGTGGAAACAACAACAGCAGCTGCCCCTGAAGAAACTACAACAGCAGCTGCCGCTGAAGAAACTACAACACCAGCGGCACCAATTCAAACTACATCAGCACCTGCTCCAGAGGAAATCACCACAGCAGCGGCGCTCACTGAAACTACAACGGCAGCTGCTCAGAAAAAAGAACCAACAACAGCATCTCCACCTCAGGAAACTACAACAGCAGCAGCTGCACACGAGGAAACAACAACAGCAGCTGCCCCAGAAGAAACTACAACAGCAGCTGCCCCTGTGGAAACGACAACAGCAGCTGCCCCTATAGAAACTACAACAGCAGCTGCCCCTGTAGAAACTACAACAGTAGCTTCGCCTGTGGAAACAACAGCAGCTGCCCCTATAGAAACTACAACAGCAGCTGCCCCCGTGGAAACAACAACTGCAGCTGCGCCTGTGGAAACTACAACAGCAGCTGCGCCTGAAAAAACAACAACAGCAGCTGCGCCTGAAAAAACAACAACAGCAGCTGCCCCTATAGAAACTACAACAGCAGCTGCCCCTAAAGAAACTACAACAGCTGCTGCCCCTATAGAAACTACAACAGCAGCTGCCCCTATAGAAACTACAACAGCAGCTGCCCCTATAGAAACTACAACAGCAGCTGCGCCTGTGGAAACAACAACTGCAGCTGCGCCTGAAGAAACTACAACAGCAGCTGCCCCTGTGGAAACAACAACAGCAGCTGCCCCTGTGGAAACAACAACAGCAGCTGCCCCTATAGAAACAACAACAGCAGCTGCCCCTATAGAAACTACAACAGCAGCTGCCCCTGTGGAAACTACAACAGCTGCTGCCCCTATAGAAACTACAACAGCAGCTGCCCCTATAGAAACTACAACAGCAGCTGCCCCTATAGAAACAACAACAGGAGCTGCCCCTATAGAAACTACAACAGTAGCTGCGCCCGTGGAAACAACAACAGCAGCTGCCCCTATAGAAACTACAACAGCAGCTGCCCCTATAGAAACTACAACAGCAGCTACCCCTGAAGAAACTACAACAGTAGCTGCGCCTGTGGAAACAACAACAGCAGCTGCCCCTATAGAAACTACAACAGCAGCTGCCCCTATAGAGACAACAACAGCAGCTGCCCCTATAGAAACTACAACAGCTGCTGCCCCTGTTGAAACAACAACAGGAGCTGCCCCCATGGAAACGACAACAGCAGCTTCCCCCGAAGAAACTATAACAGCAGCTGCGCCTCTGGAAACAACAACAGCAGCTGCGCCTGTTGAAACTACAACAGCAGCGGCCCCTGTGGAAACTACAACAGCAGCGGCCCCTGTGGAAAAAACAACAGCAGCTGCCCCCGACGAAATTACAACAGCAGCTGCCCCTGAAGAAACTACAACAGTAGCTGCGCCTGTGGAAACAACAACAGTAGCTGCCCCTATAGAAACTACAACAGCAGCTGCCCCTGAAGAAACTACAACAGTAGCTGCGCCTGTGGAAACAACAACAGTAGCTGCCCCTATAGAAACTACAACAGCAGCTGCCCCTGAAGAAACTACAACAGTAGCTGCGCCTGTGGAAACAACAACAGTAGCTGCCCCTATAGAAACTACAACAGCAGCTGCCCCAGTGGAAACTACAACAGCAGCTGCCCCCGAAGATACTACAACAGCAGCTGCCCCTGAAGAAACAACAACAGCAGCTGCCCCTGTGGAAACTACAACAGCAGCGGCCCCTGTGGAAACCACAACACCAGCGGCACCAATTCAAACTACAACAGCACCCTCTCCAGAGGAAATCACAACAGCAGCGGTGCTCACTGAAACTACAACGGCAGCTGCTCAGAAAAAAGAAACAACAACAGCTGCTGCTCCCGAGAAAACCAGCACAGAACCTGCTCCTATAGAAACTACAACAGCAGCTGCACCTAAGGACACTACAACAGCAGCTGCCCCCGAAGAAACTACGACAGCAGCTGCCCCTGTGGAAACGACAACAGCAGCTGCCCCTGAAGAAACTACAACAGCAGCTGCCCCCGACGAAATTACAACAGCAGCTGCCCCTGAAGAAACTACAACAGTAGCTGCGCCTGTGGAAACAACAACAGTAGCTGCCCCTATAGAAACTACAACAGCAGCTGCCCCTGAAGAAACTACAACAGTAGCTGCGCCTGTGGAAACAACAACAGTAGCTGCCCCTATAGAAACTACAACAGCAGCTGCCCCTGAAGAAACTACAACAGTAGCTGCGCCTGTGGAAACAACAACAGTAGCTGCCCCTATAGAAACTACAACAGCAGCTGCCCCAGTGGAAACTACAACAGCAGCTGCCCCCGAAGATACTACAACAGCAGCTGCCCCTGAAGAAACAACAACAGCAGCTGCCCCTGTGGAAACTACAACAGCAGCGGCCCCTGTGGAAACCACAACACCAGCGGCACCAATTCAAACTACAACAGCACCCTCTCCAGAGGAAATCACAACAGCAGCGGTGCTCACTGAAACTACAACGGCAGCTGCTCAGAAAAAAGAAACAACAACAGCTGCTGCTCCCGAGAAAACCAGCACAGAACCTGCTCCTATAGAAACTACAACAGCAGCTGCACCTAAGGACACTACAACAGCAGCTGCCCCCGAAGAAACTACGACAGCAGCTGCCCCTGTGGAAACGACAACAGCAGCTGCCCCTGAAGAAACTACAACAGCAGCTGCGCCTGTGGAAACTACAACACCAGCTGCGCCTGTGGAAACAACAACAGCAGCTGCGCCTGTGGAAACAACAACAGCAGCTGCCCCTGAAGAAACTACAACAGCAGCTGCGCCTGTGGAAACTACAACAGCAGCGGCCCTTGTGGAAACTACAACAGCAGCTGCGCCTGTGGAAACCACAACAGCAGCTGCCCCCGAAGAAACTACGACAGCAGCTGCGCCTGTGGAAACAACAACAGCAGCTGCCCCTGAAGAAACTACAACAGCAGCTGCGCCTGTGGAAACTACAACAGCAGCGGCCCCTGTGGAAACTACAACAGCAGCTACGCCTGTGGAAACAACAACAGCAGCTGCCCCCGAAGAAACTACGACAGCAGCTGCCCCTGTGGAAACTACAACAGCAGCTGCCCCTGTGGAAACTACAACAGCAGCTGCCACTGAAGAAACAACGACAGCAGCTGCGCCTGTGGAAACTACAACAGCAGCTGCCCCTGTGGAAACTACAACAGCAGCTGCGCCTGAAGAAACTACAACAGCAGCGGCCCCAGTTGAAACTACAACAGCAGCTGCCCCCGAAGAAACTACAACAGCAGCTGCCCCTGTGGAAACTACAACAGCAGCTGCGCCTGAAGAAACTACAACAGCAGCTGCCGCAGTTGAAACTACAACAGCAGCTGCCCCCGAAGAAACTACAACAGCAGCTGCCCCTGTGGAAACAACAACAGCAGCTGCGCCTGAAGAAACTACAACAGCAGCGGCCCCAGTTAAAACTACAACAGCAGCTGCCCCCGAAGAAACTACAACAGCAGCTGCCCCTGTGGAAACTACAACAGCAGCTGCGCCTGTGGAAACTACAACAGCAGCTGCCCCTAAAGAAAGTACAACAGCAGCGGCCCCAGTGGAAACTACAACAGCAGCTGCCCCCGAAGAAACTACAACAGCAGCTGCCCCTGTGGAAACTACAACAGCAGCTGCGCCTGTGGAAACTACAACAGCAGCTGCCCCTGAAGAAACTACAACAGCAGCTGCGCCTGTGGAAACTACAACAGCAGCTGCTTCTGAAGAAACTACAACAGCAGCTGCGCCTGTGGAAACAACAACAGCAGCTGCGCCTGTGGAAACTACAACAGCGGCTGCCCCTGTAGAAACTACAACAGCAGCTGCCCCCGTGGAAACAACAACTGCAGCTGCGCCTGTGGAAACTACAACAGCAGCTGCGCCTGAGGAAACAACAACAGCAGCTGCCCCAGAAGAAACTACAACAGCAGCTGCCCCTGAAGAAACTACAACAGCAGCTGTCCCTGAAGAAACTACAACAGCAGCTGCCCCTGTGGAAACTACAACAGCAGCTGCGCCTGTGGAAACTACAACAGCAGCTGCCCCTAAAAAAAGTACAACAGCAGCGGCCCCAGTGGAAACTACAACAGCAGCTGCCCCCGAAGAAACTACAACAGCAGCTGCCCTTGTGGAAACTACAACAGCAGCTGCGCCTGTGGAAACTACAACAGCAGCTGCCCCTGAAGAAACTACAACAGCAGCGGCCCCTGTGGAAACAACAACAGCAGCTGCGCCTGTGGAAACTACAACAGCGGCTGCCCCTGTAGAAACTACAACAGCAGCTGCCCCCGTGGAAACAACAACTGCAGCTGCGCCTGTGGAAACTACAACAGCAGCTGCGCCTGAGGAAACAACAACAGCAGCTGCCCCTGAAGAAACTACAACAGCAGCTGCGTCTGTGGAAACTACAACAGCAGCTGCCCCTGTAGAAACAACAACAGCAGCTGCCCCTGTAGAAACAACAACAGCAGCTGCCCCTGAAGAAACTACAACAGCAGCTGCCCCTGAAGAAACTACAACAGCAGCTGCCCCTGTGGAAACGACAACAGCAGCTGCCTCTGTGGAAACTACAACAACAGCTGCGCCTGTGGAAACTACAGCAGCTGCTGCCCCTAAAGTAACTACGACAACAGCAGCGGTTGCAGGTAAATGTTTAATATTCCATCGCGTTTCTGGGTCAGAGAAAAGCTTGTGGGTTGTGTTCAATTGATATCCTTCATTTCTTGCTCGGTATTAGAGAAATATTCACCGTTCGGTAGCCAAGTCAGTAACGATTATTTATTTGGAGTGTGTTTGTGTGTGTGTGTGTGTTTTGACGGGATGAGGGGTGGGAGGGGGTGGGTGGGGGGTGGATGGATGGTGGTGGTGGGGTTTGGGAGGTGGTGGGGTGGGTTGTGGTGGTGGTGGTGGTGGTGGGTTAGGGGTTGGGGGTAGTTCAGAAAATAGGTTCCTGAAAGCGAAAGTAAATCACTAAAAATAGTACATTTATTGATTGATTTTTTAATATTCTCAGATTTTGTATCCATAGCTTTATCTAAGTACCCGTTGACTAGTTTTCCTTAGTATGTGAAGTCCATGCTGTGATTTCAAAGTTTGTATGTTTCTATGATAGCATACCGTTCAATTTGTCGATGTGAGTTCTTTTTTTGCATTGACGTTTTTCTGATAAGTTCTACTTTAATGGCTTTAATTGTCGCGTACCCAATGAGTGTTTCACCACGAAGGAGTTGTGTGGAGATTTTTTTTTCCGCCCCTGATGGATTGTATAAAGATTGGAAACTCCTTGATTTCGATCGTACGACTACAACTATGGTCTTTGGAACTCACAAGCATTGGAGATGAGCGTACAATACATAGATACATTACTTTTTAGTATATACCAACTCCACAACCTCGTAAGATCTACTTCCCAAGCTCGGGATCATGAGCTTTCCAACAAAATGGTCTCTTTTAACGAAGAAAAAAAAACTACAACAAAATCATAAAAGTCTTCTAAAACTAAAGAAAGCTTCGACATTTATCCAGTTTGAAGAGTATTGAAGTGTACTGAGAGAGAAACTAGACCCTGGGCGCAGGGTTACTCGTGCCCAGGTAGCAGTTGTCTCTTGATACTTGAATATTAAATAGGACTACATTTTTCCACAGTTGACGTTGTTACTAATGATTATTAGCCAGTACAGTGAACATAAAATGTAAATTGGTCCTGTTTAGTTTCTCAATTTTTATTATTTATTATTTATTATTTTATTTTTTTCTATTCTATTTTTGACACTAAATAGTTGGTTTGGGCTCCTGTGGTTCTAAAAAATATAAACATGCTTCATTGCACGACTACCTTGCTTGGCAAAGCTTTGCACGAGCCTAGTAAAATTCAATTTTAATCTTTCAAAGCTAAGTATTTTATTTTAAATAACCGAATACAAATATTGCTCAGCTTCTGCAATCATTTCAAACCGTTCAAAAAAACGGAATAAAATCAGTGGTCCGTGAAAATATTATCGAGCTCGAAATCAGTAACACATAAGTTACTAGTGTTGTCTACATAAAATTGCTGTCCAATTGAATTTCAAGCGAAAAGGCTTGGATTTTACCTTGATTAAGCAATTATATTTCTTTCGTGGAACTTCTATTATACACTGTTGTTTATACTGTCCAGCGCTCCTAGGACGAAACCCAAAAGAACAAGACTTTGAAACAAAAGCTCATTTATTTCTATGTATATTTCTTAGATTTATTATTGACAATACAAGTACTACATCTAATGGAACTGTGTGTGGTTTGCAATAGATTCTAGGATGCTTTGGTTAGGTTTTGAGAAGACCGATTCCGTCGACCGCCGCCGGTCTTAGTTCAGGAACGATCGGTGAAGCTTTAAAATCTTGGCTATGAATCAGCAAAATATTCAACAAGAAATCTCCTCTAGATTTGTAAACGGTAATTCTATCTAACATAGGGAAAGAACAACAATAATACCGAAGAAAAAGGCTAAAAACTTATTTCGAAATGTCATCTCCAATGGCGGACACAGTTTCTAGTCACTTCTTGAACCACGCGCTCGCAAAGCATTACTGGGAGCTAGGTTTGTAGAGACTTTTGGGTAAAACTTAGATTTCCGACAGCGTCGATAGAGACACTAGTGAAAAATGTCTGCGCATGCTCGTAGTCAAGTCTTCGTGCTTTTGTAAACTTATGCAAATTTCGCTTTTACGCTTGCCTTCAACAATGGTTTTCACAAAATGTCAAAACTTAAGGTTATTTCTTGAAACTTAGGGCCAGTTTCATATAATGTCTTCATTAATGCAACATCTTTGTCTTACAAAAGTATACAAGAGAAATGTTATGTATACACCGAGAACACGAACATTTCATTTCAAGCTAAAACTCACACATTTCTTAAGAAAACATCGTAATATGCACGCATGCGCAGACGTTTTTCACTAGTGTCGTCGATAGATAGACCAAAATTAAAGGTAAACCTAGACTCGTGCGGCCTTCGGCCTGGGCACGAGTAACAAGCTGCACATGTCATGTCACGATCAAGTGATTCAAGGATTTTGCAAATTTTGTTAAATTTACTCACATTTTCATTTTTTAAAACTTTTTTTAGCATTTTGGATTTAGAAATAAAAGATAATTAGAAAATCTTGACAATTTTAAGAACATTTATACAAAAGTATAAAATTGGCTTACCTCAGTTAAGCCTCGAGCCAACTTTTCAGCTTTTTTCCATAATCACCATAATATATAAACACAAGTTTTCAAGAAATTTACTAAGGCAAAAGATCATCTTGAAATGTCTTGCAGCATGAAAGGACCTTAAAAAGCCTGAACTGAAACGTTGTCCACCAAACACAGCATTTTAAGATAAGACTTGAAGCAAGCTTGAAATAGCTGTACAACCGACAGTCGATGTCTAGTAAGAAAAAGTTTGACTCCAGTGTTTCTGATCGATCCAAATCGCCTTTCGTTCTTGAAAACTTGTTTGCATGCAAGGATTAAAGCTGTGCTCTATTCAAGAATGTGTAGTACTAAGAAACATGCTAAAATAGGTAAAGACTGCAGGTACTGACAGTATCTGTGAAGACCAAACGTGTTCCTTGAGAGTCTGCAAACGAGGCTTGTAAATTTTCGCGCGCTTTTAGTGTCACGCTTTGTTATTATTTCAAAAACAAGTTGACATTTATAAAAATAATGTAGTTTTATGGATCCTATGGTGTTGGTTGTGGAGTTGGTATATATACTAACGGTTTTAGGAATATTTACCTCGACGCCGCTATTCACCTCCAGTCCAGAGAATGATGAGCTTTTGTCAGGTATTTTTAATTTCGTAAAACAAAAGTGCGAATTTGTAAGAAAACCTTTGCTGGTAGGCAATCTCTTGCCTACCAGCGAATGTTTTCATACGAAATTTCGATTTCGGGAAATTCATATCTTCGTGAGTTTGAAAGTTCATTCATTCAACTAAACTTCACATGCTCTTTCCAGCTATGGTAATTATATTTCTGTACTGTGACCTTTGGAATTACATGATAAAAGCTCATTGTTAAATGTGCAAATATAATTGCTGTAATAACTGAAGAATTTAAAAAAATTTGCTAACAATACAGACGAAACAACGTAATGTCGAAAAAGGTTATAAGGAAAGAAAATTATGAATTGGTTGACTACGACTGCACAATTATTAGCTTTTTGTGTATTGTTGTGTGTTGTGTATTTTTTAAGCCCTGACAACGTCGTGAAGTTTAGAGAGAAAAATGTTTCATGAGTATAAGTGTTTAATGTTTCAATTTCAAGCTTTCATTTCGAACATTTTGTGATAGACGATAAATGGCGCTTACAAGATGGTCAGTTTCCAAACGAGGGAATCGTGGAGGTTTTTCACGAAGGAGAATGGGGTGCAGTATGTAAAGATACTCCATGGTTGAGCAAGAAATGGGATATCAATGCTGCTAAAGTGGTCTGTCGATCACTTGCCATGCCGCCTCCTCCACATGTAGTCCAACATCCAGTATTTCGTCGAAGACAAGTCGCAAGAGTATGGTTGGATCAAGTGAAATGTTTTGGCAATGAAAGCAACCTTGCCGAGTGTAGCCATAATGGCTGGAGTGACTGGCCTTGTCTTCACAACCAGTTAGCCATTGCGGTTTGTGGCGACCCTAAAGGTATCAATGCATGCCGAAAAATTAAATAAGGAGAACATGGACACGTTTTCAGGAGAGTGGGGTGGGGATGTTTGGGAGGGGACTCACAGATCCCAGTCTTCTGTTTCTTGCCGGTTCTGCTGGCAACTTTGGACACTTCAGCAAACTTATCTTGACGTCTGTGATATTTTCTATGATCGAGGTAGAGGTGGCGGTTCTTTGAAAACTTATTTTGTTAAATCTCTTCCATGCTAGTGACCAAGATTGCTATTAAAGACCGTAGCGGTAATATCACAAGCCCTGGGTATCCACATTCAATGATCCAGTCAAGATACGAATGGTCTTTCAGTACAGCTGCAGCCAATGGACGTGTTGTTCTTTACTTGCAAGACATTAACCTTCAACGACCTGAAGGGTAAGATGTACTGGGTGTATTTTCATTGTATCTGCGGCTGAGAAAATATCTAGTACACTTATCGATCAATAATTACATTTTGTGTTGATCAGCACAAATTATCATCATCATTATCATCATCGTCCTCTTCTCCTCACTTTTCAAGTAATGTTTTATCATGCAATAATATTGCAGTTTACTACGATGATTTATGTTGCATTTGTGCAAGATTCCCTTTTGTATAAACCAGAAAGATTTGTTTATTGCAGACTATATAATATCAGACATTCCCGCCTATAAGTTTCTTCATTTCACGAAGTGGCGTCAAAATAGGAATGAGATGCGAAGTCATCGAACTCTATTAAAGATGCCGTCGGAAACAAAGTTAAATGAAATGATTTTGATATCTTTAAATCTGAAAATTCTTAAATTGAAACATTAAATTAAAATTTGCTTATAATCTTTTTTCGTAGCCGAAGCGATCTCACAGTTAAAGATAGCTCAGACAATACCTTGCTCTCTATGGAAGGAAAGAAACAATCGTCTGAAAAAGTTATCGTTGTATCTGGTGGTGCGAAAGTAACCTTCTCTTCTTCGATCACGTTCAAAAGTACGCAAGGACAAAGAGTTGGCATGGCAATGCGATATCTCGTCGTCGATGGTAAGTGTTGCCTCGTTAATATAATGCGCCTTTTGCATCAACCGCAACACTGGCGGGAAAATACGTACTGAGACATCTAAAACGAAGACAAGGCGTGCTTGCTGGTTCTACTGGAATCTTTTTGTTTTGGAGGCTACATTCCTTTGCCATCGAGTATGGTGGACATTTCTGTACCATGTAAACAGTTGATGCAAAAGGACTTATTGAAGACTTTGACTTTGTTTGTTTGCTTGTCTGTTTGTTTGTTTGTTTTGGATCGAGGGGGTATTTAATTGTTCATTCCTAAACCACAGTTGACATAAAAACTCTGAAGTTATGGTTGAACACGACTGAAAAAAATCTTACTTTCGTCTATCTGACACAATCAAAACGTCTTGGTCTCGTGATTGTAGTACTTGATCGTAAAACAAAGACGACTGCACATGTTCAAGTTGAATTCCGTACTTACCTCATAATATTTCTGGAAATATTTTATTGATTTTCTAAACCATTTTTCTATTGACCGCTCTAACCTAAGATATGTACAATTATCTTATGATTGATAAAGACTCATTATTACCCAAGAATCTTGTTGACAAACTTCAAGCTGTTCAAAACACCGCTGCTCGCCTCATCTCCTTAACTCGCAAACATGATCACATCACTCCTGTCCTCATCAATTTACACTGGCTTCCTGATGCTGATCGTATAAAGTTCAAACTTCTGTTACTAACTCTCAAACCTTTACATGGTCTTGCTCCTATCTACATCCAAGAACTGATAACTACCTATAAGCCTCCACGTAGTCTACGATCATCTTCTCATTTGGTTCTAGCTACCAAGTCATATAACCTTAAATCATATGGTCATCGTTCTTTCTCTAGTGCAGCTCCTCTACTCTGGAATTCCTTGCCATCTTCAATACGAGACGCAAATAATATTTCTCTATTTAAAACTCAGCTAAAATCTTACCTATTTAAGTTAGTATTAGTATATTATATTAATATTGTATATATTTTTTCTATTCTCAGCGCTTAGAACAGACTTGTATAAGCGCTTAATAAGCATATTATGATGATGATGATGATGATGATGATGATGATTATCAAAGAAAATGCTTTCGAGGCATTGCACCACCAACGATGTACTGTCTGTCACGTGCTTTGACCTTTTAAGAATATCACGAATTCTTGTTTGTATTTTTACCATCAGAACCTTGTTCTAAAGACTGGCAGATTGATCTCAAAACCGAGCCAGGCGTGATTACAGCACATTGGTCTGTGCCGAAGAAGAATCATGACTTCAACTATGTTATTACATATAGCACTGCCAGTGGGGAGTCGCACACATTGCAGTCGGGTTCAACGACTCATAAGCTCGATAACGTTATCCCAGGTGAAACCTATTCATTCGGAGTTTTGGCGTTTCCAAGTGACGATGACAAAGCTGATGTGTTTTTCTGTATGAAAGACATTCGTGTTGACAAAGGTGAGAAACTCCTTCCATTAACAAAAACTGACCTCTTAATCGGAATCAACCACCGCCTCAATTCAACCAATACAATACAATGCAATACAATACAATACAATACAATACAATACAATACAATACAATACAATACAATACAATACAATACAATACAATACAATACAATACAATACAATACAATACAATACAATACAATACAATATTAAAACACATAAAAAATACAGCCAATCAATATTAAAACACCATAAAAAATACAGCCAATCAGAAAGCAGGAAAGCTGTTGTATATTCGTCGGTATTTAACTGTCTCTTCCCATGAGACATTGCGGTAATTGGCTGTATTTTCTATGGTGTGGGATAAAATGATTATACGATGGTTTCTCGTGGCATACCTTGGATATCCCACTCATCAATTGTATTTACTTTGTATACACACTCGCCTAAAGGACCGTGTGAATACTAGAAAATAAAGTGACTCAAGTGATAACGGTATCGCACTTGAAACCATTGTAGAACTAGTATTTAGTTACCCACGTCTCACGGAAGAACTAACACACACACACTAGTTAAATCGTGAGCGAGAACAACCACTACTTGATTCAATGTTGACTGCGGCTACTTCTTCATAACAGCCTGTGATGCATTACAGGAGTTGCTACCCCCCCCCCCCCCCCCCCACTGCATAATTACTGTTCAACTTCATAACCTGTTGTTTTCTCTCCGCATTATACCAAACGAATGCAGACAGAAAAAGTATAAATCAACTGCATTGTTGCAAATAATGCTGTCAGTCTAATAGACGGCAATACTGTAATAATGTTGTTTGGTGCTGTGCATTATTAAAGTTGAATCCCGAGAACTCGAACCCTCGGCAACTCGAACTCCCGCTAACTCGAAGTGATTTTTGTTTCCCTGCAGGTCGTTTTCCATATAATTGTACCCTCGATAAATCGAACTCCAAATAACTCGAACCTTTTACATTTCCCTAGGAGGTTCGAGTTATCGGTATTCAACTGTAGTAATAATGATGCAGTGTGACTTGCTTAGGGGAACCAGATTTGCAGCAATGGCGTAGCGAGGGTGGCGTCAGGGGATCGCCCCTCCTAAGAGTTTGGACTTGAGCTTTCATCTGAAGGATGATGTCAATTATATCATTTTAAACAGGACAACCCAGATAAATATTAATCTAATTAACTCAAGGATTATTATAATCCCGTAATCTAATGGGATTGACAGTCCGATGCGCTAACCACTGAGCTATTGCTGGCTTGCCGTCAATTGACGTCACGGCGGCCATCTTGGTTGAACTTCAACAAAAGATTGCTCATTAGTGTCTCTTGTTCGTTCAACCAACATGGCTGCCACTCTTTCATATTTTGACTCTCAAGGGAATGATTGAAAACCAGCAATGGAGGGCTCTAGTAGCAAGCAGGACGTTGATCTTATTTATAATTTTGGTGATTTTGGTGGTTATGAAGTTGACCAGTAATTATACCAGATAGTTACTTCAGCCAGCAGCAATATTGGATATATTGCAGTCATAGTGCGATATATATATAGCTATTTCAAAAAAGGTTGACGGGGCGAATGACGAATGGCAATCGGCGATTGGTGACTGACGACCGAAAGGGAGTTTGGGGTAACAGAATCAGATTGCTTCATTTTCGTTAATTAAATACCCAAGCAATGCCGGTACCATGCAGTAAAGACCTTATTGGACAAAGTGGTCGATAGGCGATTCATATCTCCGCGCCGGATAGCAGTCTAATAGTGTGACCACAGTTCCTTTCGGTCGTGCAGTCACCAATCGCCGATCGCCATTCGCCGTTCGCCCCGTCAACCTTTTTTGAAATAGCTATATACAGCAATATATCCAATATTGTTGCCGGCTTCAGTAACTATCTAATACATCTATTGTTCGACTTTTTGTGAGGTCTACATTCGCGTAATGGAAGACTTTCTCAAACATGATAGGTGCTTGTGTCTTATAAGATGTCACCTAGGTGTAACTGCGTCTCAGTGTATTCATGATTTATCTTTTTGT
This sequence comes from Telmatactis stephensoni, assembly GCA_029948255.1. Classification (NCBI taxonomy): domain Eukaryota; kingdom Metazoa; phylum Cnidaria; class Anthozoa; order Actiniaria; family Isophelliidae; genus Telmatactis; species Telmatactis stephensoni. The sequence continues at coordinate 85,196 of JALIZF010001239.1, read as the reverse complement.
AGCAACAACTCGTCTTAAGAGATCAAGTGATGTTGCATTCGAAGGAGTCGTCGAGGTCTACCTCAACAATCAATGGGGCACAATATGTGCTGACAAGTGGACCCTTTCAGAAGCTCAAGTAGTTTGTCGATCGCTTGGTCTCCCCGATGCAACCTTTTCAATGGATTTATGGAACCCGAACAAACAAAAAGAAATATTAGAAGGAGTCACTTGCACGGGAAAAGAGTCGAATATCGCTGAATGTAAACACGCTGCCGCGGGAAAATCGGTCTGGTGCTTTGGTCCTACTGCTGCTGTAGTTTGTGGGAAGCCAAAAGGTTTGCTAGAAAACATTCATTTCACCATTTATGTTTTATTAAACACAGATACAAACAAAAATCAAAAGAAACCAAACCAATTAAACATCTTTCCCGTTTGATCAAAGCTGTCGTTCAAAACCCCGGCCTGAGTTCCGGCTTAAAATCCTGCTTGGCACTAATGGTTAACTTTTAAGAAAGCCATTGGTTTAAATCCTGAATTATCCCTTATTGGGGCTTCCAGGAACGGCTCCTGAACTAGAAGCAGAACGGCTCTCCGATTCAAAACGAGGCTGTGAGCATGCACATACGAGAACTGGTCGTTAATGAGCTCATTGCAAAATATGTAAAGCAACATGTGACGTATACTTGTGCTCAAATGGAAAGATAGCGGTGGCTATTCTGTTATCTTTTTACAAAAAACTGTACTACACCAGGAAAAGGAAGTGATATCTGTAATTATGTTGATATGGATCTGATTTCACTGTTGTTGTTTTGCTATGTGAGCAAACTAGCTTTCTCTTCATGGGTTTCCTAAGGTAAAAGGAGAAGAGGGGCTGTATACGCTGTATACTGGGGCTGTATACGCTGTTGAAGTCTAAATTAAGACAAAGGGGCCGAAACGTATCCTGATACCTTAAATCAGTGATTTGAAAAAAGTTTATTATGAACGACAAAAACAATGTCCTAAAATGTTAAACCCATTTAAACCATAACACATCGATTAACAATATCTTGGTTTCTCAAGTCCAACAGTTCGACTTAACCAACAATTACGGAATGCTCTCAAGTCCAGGATATCCACTTGAGATGAAGCCAGCTCACATAAAGTGGATCATCAAGCCTTCAGTTTCAAAGGCACGAGTATTGCTATACCTAGAATACAGCAGTCTTTATAGAGACAAAGGGTATGACTTGCTAATTTAGTGTCATTCTTAATTGTCACTATTCGTAGTGTTTTGTCTCGGTGTTCTCGAATTATTAATAAAAAAGTACTATTTTAACTTTTCCAGGGATGGCAAGCTAACAATCGAGGATGGTTCAAACAATAAAATTTATCATGTCAGGAACAGCAGAGTTGATAAGTATGTCTTAGAAGTCAAGAGCACACCAATAACAGTCGAATACTACTCTTCCTTTACGAGTGATGACGACATGGCAAATATGGGTGTAAAGATACGATACCTCGTACTTACAGGTGAGGAACATAAAGTTGTCGACAGACTACAAATCATCATTGGATGAGCTAGTTGATTCCTGGCGAGGTAACTAACCAATCAGCATGGACGGTGAACATGCACAACATTTTTAAATCATAAATTCAAAAGCAAATTCCAATCGATAAAAAGAATTTCCGACAAATAACAATTTTAGAATTCATTTGGGAACAAAAAACAACAACAACAACAATAACAACAACATAAAGTCCATAGTATATATTCTAATTCCCAACGTACACACACGCACTCTCTCTCTCTCTCTCTCCCCTACAAAATAGGGTTTCAGTATAGTCAAAAAATATCAAAAAATATAACCAGGGTATTTTAATTTATGTTCGTGCAATCAAAAAGCTGTTATCACTGTTGCGGCACAATGAGTTTCTGATTAGAACCCAAGTTATTAGTCTAGTATGTTGTACGTATGGTTCATATTAAAATGAGTGTTCGTCTACGGTTTTTCTGAACATTTATCTATCCTGAATCTTCCGAGTTATGCTGCAGGTAACAAAAAGTCAGCTAGAAGGTCAAACAACAAAAGCAGTGCGGTCAATAGAGATCCTACTGAAAAACAAGACACTATAAAACAAACCATATCTCTCCTTCCTCCCCAAGGAGAAAACTACGTTCCTGCCTTAAAACTACATGATTTTATTATTTCCAGATCCAGTTCAATGTAGCAAGAACTGGAACATTGAATTAAGAACCCTCGCTGGTGTGATAATTTTGAATGTTGGTAAAGTGGACAAGACGCCAGGAAGAAGTAATGGATACACTATTAGTTATAGTTCTCCTGAAACTAGCGAGGCTGGCACTATTGAAGACAATACCCATACATTCGGCGGCCATGCAAAATTTAGTTGGTTAAAGCCAAATACGTTGTACGATATAGAAGTGTTTGGATATTCTACGAAGAACGATGTTATACCGTATCGCTATTGCAAAAAGCAAGTCCGTACTGAAAAAGGTAAAAATCGTAACTGATGACGTCATGTTTTCAGTTATTGTTATATGTATTATGTCAGTAGCGCGTTAAGGCGCTGTTACACTGTGCAATTTTCTCAGCAACCTGTCTCGCAACGGCGTTGCGAAACAAGTTGCAGAGAAAATTATGGCGCTGTTACACTGTGCAATTTTCCACAGCAACTCGCTATATTTTTGGCCGAGGCAAGCTGGGAGCGAGATTCAAGATGGCTCCTCAGAGCAAAATGAGAAATTGCGCATGCGCTCGTAGAAAATGTGCCTCAAAAATTGCGAGGAAAGTTGCTGGAGGGGTGATACACTGCATGTGCAATGGCATTCCAAGTTGCTGCAATGCGTTGCGAAAAGTAGACCTGAGTTCTACTTCATGCAACGCTACGCGCAACAAAAAAATTGCGAGACAACCCCTGTTACACTGCGCAATCCTCCACCAACTTGTTTCGCAACGGCCGTTGCGAGACAAGTTCCTGAGAAAATTGCACAGTGTAACAGCGCCTTTAGTAGTAGCATCCATGTTGATGGCACGGGTGGCTTGTGGGTGAAACTAGATTCAGAATAGTAAGGGGATCCTGCAATGGTAAAATGTTCAAAACAAATGCATTCTGTTTTTGTGATAGAAAACAATAATTTCCCACCGGGGCAGATCAGCATTAAGCATCTACAACAGGACCATTAGGGGATGATGATAATTCTAACTTTCCAAAACTAATTACTGGACTCTTTTCCTTTTTTCGTTTCAATTCAATCAGCCAAATTTAGTCTTTCCTGGGGGTGGAGTAAATCCAAGAACGAAGGCATAGTTAAAGTCCACTACAATGACAATGAAGGCAACATTTGTCCTGAGCCTTGGAACCTTCAAGATGGCAACGTGACATGTCGTACACTTGGTTTACCACCAGTCTCAGCTGTTTTTAAAGTATACGCTGTTCGGCCACATGTATACTCTCTACCGTTTTTAAATAAAGTCCAGTGTTCAGGCAAGGAAGCGAGCCTTTCTGACTGTCCTCACGCTGGTTGGGACTACGGACGTAAACGTCCCCGTACGTGTCACCATGCTGCTGGCGTTGTTTGTGGTGGACCACAGGGTAAGACGTTTGTTCTTTTAGTCAAAATAGAAAGAAATCTTGCTTGTGTAGCTGCTGATTAAAATATATAAGCCTGACTGAACTTTTATTTATCCATTAGCTTATAACCGCGACATAACAGACCTTACAGGGATGATAACAAGTCCTGGATTTCCTAGTAGTTTGGAGCAAGCTCATTTCCAGTGGAATTTCCAACCTCCTATTTCAGGCGCAAATGTCTTACTCTGCATTTTCAGTATGGACCTTCAGCGCTCGTCAACACCAAGGTAACTAACGATGGTCAATTATGTGATAGAAAAAAGAGAATGGAAAAAGAGATGGAAGACGGGAACTTCTGTTTTTGACATGATGGGATACGAATTCTACTCTTTTTGCACATTTTCTCTTCCTTGCGCGCCTTTTCCTCCCTTTTACATTTTTTCCTTTTATCCGTATTCAATAGTCCGTTCCCTTCTACCTTCCACCTTCTACTCGCTTCCATTTTAAGTTTGATCGTCGTTCCCCACACCTTCTATCGTCACCCACTTGCTCATTCTAAGCACCTTATACTCGAGCTACGATAGGACAACACGTGCAAGATAGGTACTGTCGGCATTGTGATGTTCTGGAATTTTCACTTCAAATAAATTTTTGCTGAGGTTTTATTTGCCAAACGAAGTATAAGCGAAATTGAATTATTATCTTGTTGTTGTTAGCACTACCTTTATGGTGGAGGACAGCAAGAGGAATCAGCTATTCTACGCAAAAGACAAGACTTTCACTGACAAAATGCACGTACTGATAGAAGATGTTCCAGGAAAGATAGTCCTTCATTCACCCTTTACCTCATCGCGTCCATCAAACAAGGGCTTCAAAATGCGGTATTTTGTCTACAATGGTAATTATAACATAGCTACAATCTTACTCGCGCTCTGGTTGGCCAGAAAGCTATGAACTATTTCCCAATGAGCTGCATGGCTTCTTTTTTAACGTCTTAGGCTCTGTTATAAATCAATCAGACAACAGAAAGCCGCTTGCCCATTGCGTTATAGACGCACTTGAGAAAATATAAAGAACTCTTAACAAACTAGAGTCGCACTCGGCTACGCCTCGTGCCACTCCTACGTTTGTTAATCGTTCTTTATATTTTCTCTCGTGCGTCTATAACGCCATGGGCGCGCGGCTTTCTGTTGCTATAAATGGAGTGATTTTTAATAAAGAATTGCTGATGCTCCTATAAGCGCAGACCCTCGGAACATTTTATGGCGTCAACGTAGATGCTACAAAAATCACAGAATGCTCTATTCACGTTTGGTGTGATTTAAAATGAAGCGAATTACATCAAAGGTCTAAGTTTGTAAAATTGGTTAATTGGAGCATAATATCGATATGTCATTTTGTTAAGTGGTTATTCTACCTTACGGGAGCCCCAAAAGAATCGAAAAAGCTAATTATAAAATCTCAACAGTCCCCGCGTCCGCGTACGGAAATGTCTTCTTACGGGGACTTGTAAATACTAAGTTTGAGTTGGAATGGGAAAACAGTTGTCGGCGGAACTGTCGGTTTACTGGAGTTTCCTAAGGGATGCTTCAACTGTGTTCGTACTGTCCGTAGTGTGGATAAATTGAACAGGGAAAAAATGTTGAAAGTAACCATTGTGATCTTTTTATAGACTTCTGTACAGGTGATTGGGACGATCTAAACGTTCAAAGCGATTCGGGTAGCATCGAACTTTCGTGGACACCTTCTCAAAAGAACGCCACAGCAGCTGTTGTTTACTACACTGACAAGAGTGATATCAAATCAGTGCCATCAAATACAACCAAGATCAAACTTAATAATTTACACTCTGAGAGGCTTTATATAATTCACCTTTTTGAGTTTGTACCAAACTCAGGAGATTTGAAATATTGCACCAAGAGAGTTCGAACTTCGAAAGGTATGTCTTTTTCACACAAGCAAATTTTGATTTTATTTAAATGTTTATTTCAGGCTTGAATCAAATCATTGTTACAAACAGTTTATTTTCAAAATCTCTCGACTACGCCTCGTGCTTCTCTGAACACTTCTCTGATTCGTGTTCTAACCAAGTGCTCTAAATCTGCACATATCGCGCGCGCTTTTTCTATTTCTTCAATAAAGTGTTAACAGTGCAAACGTTGTTAGATCTGTTTGGTCCACACCTTCTCTCTTTAACTTTAGCTCAGTGGAGACTGGTAGGAGGAGTCTTCCCCAACGAAGGAAGAGTTGAAGTCCAGTATCAAGGACAATGGGGAGGCGTGTGTGGTGATAGAATGTGGGATCTGAAAGATGCGTCTGTGGTATGCAAGTCCTTGGGTTTGGCTAAAGCTAACTATGCACTAAGGTATAGAGAATTTGGAAGAACCACTGGAGCTGTATGGATGGATAAATTACAATGTGTAGGCACTGAGTCGGACCTTGGAAAATGTGCACATGGTGGCTGGGGAGATAAAAGAAATTCCTGTTACTACCCTGCAAATGTAGTTTGTGGAATGGCTAAAGGTATGGTTAGTTGACTCATATTAAGGGAGTAGTCACATGATGGGGGGATAATTTGCAGCGTCTTAGTGACCATGAAATCAATGTCAAAGTAACCGTTATTAGTAACTGCCTTCATTTGTGTAAACTACCTCGTGCCCACATGCTACATGTCGAGTCAAGCTTCGATACCGCGAACATGATCGGCTCTACTCGTTGTTACATGTTAAGTTTGGAGTGATGCACAAAGTACTTCACAAAACGGACCAACAAATAGTTGTGTATAAATAACAGCTTGGTAAAGGTCACCACTTGCACTCTCTGGCTTCTTACACTGCCATTTTTGGATAAGTGACTACTTCATGCCTGCAATTGTTGTAAGAGCCAATTATAAATTATTTTAAAAATCATTTACAGCATCAAAGAGAGATATTACTAACAAGGCTGGAGTGCTGCAAAGTCCTGGGTATCCCTCCATGATGAACATGGCGCACAACGAGTGGATGTTCACTAAAACAGGCAGCTCAAAACTTTTACTGGATTTTGAAGAAGCAAACTTGTATCGGCCTACAGGGTTAGTAATCAATATCATGTTAGACCCGACTTAGCGTTACACGATGGGCCATACTTCCAGCTTTTTTGCTATTTTTGAATTGCTTTCGACTGCCATTGATTTTACTGCAATTTTCAAAATCATGCGAACTCGGACATGTAAACACTCAAGTGGTTTTTGCCAAATTAGCTTCCGTCAATCAAAATTAAAAATCAAAAATACGAAAGCTAACCGAATATCAAAATCATATTTAGCTGTTATAAATCGTCTAAAGATCGTTTTCAGTCATTTGGTAGGTTTTTAGGGATATTTATGAGTATTTTTTTGGTTGTTTGTTTGAAGTGGGCGGAAGCGAAAAACCAAATTCCAACGGACTGTTTGAAGGTCAGAGTTCGCAGTATTATGAAAATTGCAGTAAAGGATTTTTATTTAGTGGAACGATACACCTAACATGTACCATATACACCTGACATGTACCATATACACCTAACATGTACCATATACACCTTACATGTACCATATACACCTGACATGTACCATATACACCTGACATGTACCATATACACCTGACCATATGCACCTGACATGTACCATATACACCTGACATGTACCATACACACCTGACCATATACACCTGACATGTACCATATACACCTAACATGTACCATATACACCTGACATGTACCATATACACCTAACATGTACCATATACACCTGACATGTACCATATACACCTAACATGTACCATATACACCTGACATGTACCATACACACCTGACATGTACCATATACACCTGACATGTACCATACACACCTAACATGTACCATATACACCTGACATGTACTATATACACCTGACATGTACCATATACACCTGACATGTACTATATACACCTGACATGTACCATATACACCTGACATGTACCATATACACCTAACATGTACCATATACACCTGACATGTACTATATACACCTGACATGTACTATATACACCTGACATGTACCATTTAGCAACTGGCCGTTCTGTAGGCTGACTGGTTCCACTAAATGTCAAAGTATTGAGTTTCCTGGTTATGCTTTCCTGTTAAAGCATATCGTCAATAAAGGTCAATATCTACTTTCAACATTTAACCATTTTTCTTCTTGTTCTTGCAGTTACAGCAGTCTGGATGTCGTGACAGGGAATAAATCCGATCTCTTAAATTTAAGAAACGATGAGATTCAAAACAAACAACGTTTTATCATTGACTCTTTCCCTGTAAAGATTACCTACAAGTCTTCGTTCAGTTATAAAGCAAGGGAAAGTCGAGGAATGAAACTAAAATATGTCTTCTTTAATGGTAAAGTAAAATGTTTGTTGATATGAAAGTAGCACTGCGTTGAGTGTTCAGCAAAGACACGAATTTCAGCTCTTTGTTTTAGCTTGTAGTTTCGGTTAGTGACGTCACTAAACCGGAAGAGAACAGTAGCGGAGGAGCTCGAGAAAATTCCTGTTCAAATTTTGGGACTTCCCTATTGAAAAGAAAGTCATTCTAAAGCCCTCGCCCCACCCTCAAATGTCGAAACAGAAGAGTGGAAAAATTTTAAATGGAAGCGATCAAAAACATTTATTTTAGAAAATTCGCCCTCTTTTTCATTGTTTCTCTCTTGTCATTATTATTGCTGTAACTAACGTTTGATGTGATTATATGATATTCCAAACTTAAAGACCCTTAAATCCTGTTTCCATAAAGAAAGGGTTGTCCTGGCGCTAGAGGCACTAAAAAGCAACAAACGACTTAATGCCATTCTTCCAGCAATGCTGTCTTGTGTTTCTATCGTGTAGGTGGCTGCTCTGATTGGACCATTAAAGTACAAGGAGGAGCTGGCAAACTGGAGGTGACATGGACCAAACCAAAGATAGACTCTGATTTCCAATACTTAATTTTGGGCAATTCCAGTGGAAGCGATACAGTAATTTCGCAAACTAATTCCTTATCATACACCATTGATGATCTCCCACCAAATACGCTATTCGAAGTTACAGTGTTAGCAATCCCAATTCCTAGTTTGGTTGACTCCAGGGTGAAATTTTGCACAAGACGTGGACGTACTGGGAAAGGTAGGTTATGTTTAGCTGTAGAAGAGATCTCACGATTTACATTTGACTGGTCTAGTTTTAGATTACGGTGAACATTTGACTGGTCTAGTTTCAGATTACGGTGAACATTTGACTGGTCTAGTTTCAGATTACGGTGAACATTTGACTGGTCTAGTTTTAGATTACGGTGAACATTTGACTGGTCTAGTTTCAGATTACGGTGAACATTTGACTGGTCTAGTTTTAGATTACGGTGAACATTTGACTGGTCTAGTTTCAGATTACGGTGAACATTTGACTGGTCTAGTTTTAGATTACGGTGAACATTTGACTGGTCTAGTTTTAGATTACGGTGAACATTTGACTGGTCTAGTTTTAGAACAACAAACTCGTGCATGATTTATCAAGTTTCGTTTCTGTGCGAGCATACCCTTGGCGACATTGTAGCAAACAAACGAATAGAGATTTTGCAAGTTAAAAAGGAGCTCTCAGCTTTAAAAAACGTGATATAAAATGACGAGCATGTGAAGGCATTGAAAGCACAAATTGGAATTACTACTCAACGTACCTGATATTTTGTACCTGTATCACTACATCCTAGTCAACTACCACTAAAACTATACCTCTACAATCACACAAATCATTTGATTCGTTGACAGAAACAAGGCGTTTGACTGGTGGAAGAGCACCCAATGAGGGGCGTATCGAACTCTTTATGGATGAGAAACAAAAATGGATGACAGTTTGTGCCGATAACTGGAGTTCTAAAAATAGTCATGTTGCATGTCGCTCCTTGGGCCTTCCTTCACCAACCTGGACATTCGATTTTAGTCCGTTTGTCAAGAGAATGAAATATTATGTAAGACCCTTTAAGTGCTCAGGCGACGAAGATAACTTACTAGATTGTCCGCACTTGCCGGGATGGGAAGACGCGTCAGACGATAAATTCTGTCTGTCAACAGGCTATCCAGCCAGCGTTATATGTGGAAAACCTGTGGGTAAGAACATGCTGTATAAACAGACAGAGAGACAGACAGACAGACAGACAGACGAACAAACAATGAACTTTGAAAGGGAATTCTCAAGTCAGTACAACAATTAAGAATTGAAAAACTGTAGGTCTAAAATGATAAAACGAAATAGCTGACTAACTAACTAACTAACTAACTAACTAACTAGAGTGATTTTCATCGGACTGTGAGAACAATTAATAATAGTCAGTGTTTAATAGTGTCTAATAGTTGTATTGCAACTAAAGAAAACAATGGGTGCAGAGTCTATTAGTGTCTATTAGCTTAAGTAACTATTTCACAGTCCGGTGAAAATCACTCTAACTCACTCACTAACTAACTAACTAATAATAATAATGGAAACTTTATTTCATAATTTTTGTTTACATTTGTAAATCTCACTACGAATAGGCAATTTACAACTGGCTACTTGAATTGAAGATATATATAGACACACAACACACACACTCACACGCACAATATATATATATATATACATGCATAATATTTCAGACTCAGTACTTAAAATTTCATTAATTCAGGATGATGATAATAATAATAATGATGATGATGATGATGATGATGATGATGATGATGATGATGATGATAATAATAATAAACAAAGGAACAAACAGGATAACAACAATACCTTCGGTCAATTGCTGTGTATCGACCCTGTAGTGTAGGAGGACCACAAACACACGGCAATGTCATGACCTCTTTTCGTCGTGTAGTAGTTTCCCTATCCGAGAAGATGTTGACGTCTAAGCTGTTTTGCATCATAATTTGTATTATTTCATTCTAAAATATATAGAATGCACGACAGTAATTAAAGATAAATTGGTTGGGACGATTGAAGTAGATCCTTACTTTAAAAGACGCAAGATAAATTGCAAGTGGGAGCTGACAGCACCATCCAACAACGTTCCTATTGTTGTTCAAGTAACTACTTTAAATTTAGCCAAGGTTTCGCAATGCAGGTAGGATACGTATTTTAAATCTGGGATGCTTACCATTTCCCTCCCCCCACCACCACCGCCAAAACAAAAAACAAAAATAACAAATAAAACAAAACAAAAACAAAAAAGGAAGAAATTGCGATTGGAAAAAGCAATGGTATGTGTATTTTCGATTGGAAAGTTCCTTAAAATTAGGCCTTCCGATCGAGAGTATTCGCTCTTCCCGCGTATTCTCGTTCTTCCGGTAGACGCGTGTACTATTTGTCGGAAGTCATACAAGTTTATCTTTTCGCTCCTTTTTACCATTTGCAAGCGCATTTCCAACTGGATGGATTGGTCTAAATGGTAAGCACCCTGTGAAATTTAAATTCTGCATCAAATGCTATTTAAACCATGTTTCTGATTGATGCATGTCAGTTTTTCTGGACTCGCTTTGCCCTGTGATCTGGCATGGCCGGCAGCCAGGAGTGGCCTAAAACGAGTTCTTAGTGAATTAGACCATGCAGTGCAATGTCACGGGCTAGAATCGCCTCAACCCGGTGATCTGTTTCTTATACTATCTGAATAAAAACTGTAAAAGAACGTCTTGTGATTTTGGCAGGTTGAGCCATAAGAAAATAGCTACCCCTCAATTCCATAAAATCGTGACAGACAATGTGCACATTAGTGAACCCTCTATCATTTGAAATAGAACTAAGAAATGAATTATCGTTTTGTTAAAATGCAACACAAACGAAACACCGCGTTATTTCGAATACAAACCTATTTTCCTCACTTTTCTCGGCTTATTCGTTATTTTACCAGATTTCTCAGAACCTCAATAATTCGAACAGTCCTGAGGTTTCCTTAAAATAATAGCAAGATATACTGTCCTTCAGTTAGTTGTTGTGATGTGTTTTAGCAAGATATACTGCCCTTCAGTTAGTTGTTGTGATGTGTTTTAGCAAGATATACTGTCCTTCAGTTAGTTGTTGTGATGTGTCTTTAAAAGAGTATTTCGTTTGCAGTGAGTCTTTTATCTCTTTTGCTGATGAGCATGGCAAAGAAATTCAAAGAGGCTGTGGAAAAACCAAGACGCCATTTACTGTCACCTCGTTTGGTGTACTCAACATAACACTTCGATCAGCAGATTTCTGGTGGCCTGTCAAATTGGTCGCTACCTACGATATGTCAGGAGGTAGGCCAACCCAATGTTATACAATCAATTGTTGTTGACATTCAGAGTGTTCTGGGACATTATGAACTTTAGTGCCATTCATATTTTTCCCAGCCCTCCTAAACTTTATAGTAGTTCATAAAGTGATGGTAATGGTTAGCCGACGTGTTTTACCGCAACAGTGTAAAGGGTGTGTGGGGGGAGGAGATATCTGATGCATGCAGGCCTAAATTCATTCTTAAATCCAAATCTATTTGGACATAAGTCTAAGTAAGTAACCACTGATGTAGGGGTTGTAAGCTTTAAGGTTTGTTTTGTTTTGCTTTTCATGTCTAGCTGCAGTACAGTTCAAGTTTCTCCAACAGCCAATGCAAATTGTTGCTACCCGGGGTAAGAATCTCCAAATAGACTGTTCCACGACGGATCGTAATGCACAGACTTCACTCTACTATCGCCAGTCAATCGTTTTACCATGGATAAAGGTTGTAGCTGACGGTAACCTGATCGCTCAGTCAGGTCCTGTCTTCACTATCAAGAACTTTGGCTTGAACCAGGTGAAATATTTCCAATTTCAATGTCGAGCAACAAAAGGGGATGGAAACTCTATCAAATGGCCCGAAACGCATGGAAAAGTTTCTTTGACTCCTTGAACAAAGCTCTATACAGAATGAGAATTTGCTGGCTTAAGCTAATTAGGAAGACTTTTGAAATTGTAGCTCGCTTTTAATACGAATTTTGTTGCTTAAATCTATGATATAGTCGTCAAAAGAAACAATTATCGTGATTACCAATAATTAGAAATAACGATTTATGATTATTGTTATTAATGAGAATATCTAGAGATCCTAAGTCACAATGTCACAAATATTTTATAAGCAAGTACAACAAAAGCAGACGCTTATATGTATACATTAGCATTTGAAGAGGGTTATGTTGTGATATATACATTTCACTGTCTATTGGGTATCATAAAAAATGCAGCTAAGACTGCAAAGAAGCATAATAAACTAGTGAACAAGTAATTTCCGGCAAACTAAGGTGACGATTTAAGTGAAACTATCAGGCATTCTTTTCCACTGGAATTTCTTCAGTTTAGTTTAACAATGACAGTAATAATAACATTAGGTAGATTTTAATAATATATTTGCTGCTTACCTTATTTTATCTTGCAAGACTGTTTTAGGTCTTCTCGTAATCGTGCAACTCAGTCCAACCGCGGGTCATGACTTTAGTCTTGGTGCGCACCTTCATTGCACGGCTCTCGTTTTCGTGGAATGCAAAAACAAATAACAAATGAACAACACCGTCGTCAGTAAGATAAAACTACAACACAATGATTTCTAGAACCATGTTGTTGACTTGTTATTTTGTGCTTTGTTATAATATCACCAGGCATCAATCAGTTTCATATAAGTTTATATCCTGACTGCTGCATTTCTCGCAGGAAAAATCGTATATTAATTTTTGACGACAACAAAAAGTTTTCGTTTATTCAAAAAATACTCATAATAAATATTAAACATGTTTGTTGCAAACTGGTGTCCTTTGTACGTATTCCTAAATATCAGACTTCATAATCCATGCAGACATGAGTACGATCCATATCCGACACCATGGCGAAATGACTGCGCATACGCGAGATTTTGTGGGCTTACGCGAGTCCGCGTCTTGATCATAGGAATCCCAAGCAATTTTTTTTTAAATTTAGCTTTCAACAAAATGTTGAGGAGACCTAGACAGGTGGTGGCCACCTATAAGATAGTCTCCAAAATAAAATTAAAAAACTAAACTAAACAAAACTACTAGACAAATAAATTATAAGTTAAATGAAAAAGGGAAAACCTAAGCAAGCCTACAATGAGCTTTTAACAGGTATTTTAAATTCGTAAAACAGAAAAAGAATTACCATAGCTGGAAAGAGCATGTTAAAATTAGCAAGACAGGGAAGTTTGAAGGAACTAAATCCAAAACTCGCGAGAATATGAATTTTTGAAAAGTGTGAATTTGTAAGAAAATCTTTGCTGGTAGGCATCTCTTGCCTACCAGCGAATGTTTTCATACAAAATTTCGATTTCGGAAAACTCATATCTTCGTGAGTTTGAAAGTTACTTCATTCAAACTTCACAGTTTTACTAATTTTGACATGCTCTTTCCAGCTATGGTAATTATATTTCTGTACTGTGACTTTTGGAATTACATGATAAAAGCCCATTGGCGCAGCGACAAGCAGACACCCAAGAACATGTGTCTTGAGTCTTAAAGGTGGACAAAAAATTATCATAGTAAAAGGCAAATGTTAAGCGCTTAAATGACGAGACTGAAGAGGAAAGCCTAGGCTCAACTAGTAAATTATTCCACAAGGGAACTATACGATTAAAGTATGAAGAAGCAAAGCTTTCTGTCCTAAACTTTGAAGTATTATATAAAGGACCTTTGCCTCCTTGCCTAGTGCGTCTAGGTGGATTATAAGTGGTCAGAGATCTAGTTAGATCTAATTGTTTTTAGGATTGTTTTTAGATCGTCCCAGATCATTTCTCTGTCATTTTTTGGAGGGAATGAGTTGACTTCTGTGGCTTGAGTTTCACCGGCAAAGTTTTCTTTATTTCACTGCCCAGTGTCTTCATTAGGGAGGATTGGGGAGGCATAGGGCACGCATGCGTGGTACATTTTGTTGTGGCGTTTCCATATCCAGTATGAATTTTAAGGACAATCACAAAATATCCTTTTATAAAAGATATCCTTGACCGGAAACAAATTAGTTTCTGGTTGGAACGATATAATGTTCTAAAGATAACCCAATTATTGACCGTGCCTTGACACATCCTAACATCACATGGACGCTCCTAGTAATGGGATCCTGCTCTGTATCGTTTTCTTTGTGAAATAATTGTTCTGTTTGTTCCATTTCCTGCTTCCCCGATCGCAGGATTACATCAGTTTAGAGGCGGGATGAAAGTATAGCCAGTTTACTTTTATTTTTTGGATTTATTATATCTTTGATTAAAATACGCACAAAAAGGAAAAAATTTAGGATAGGCTGTGGTGCTAGATTTTTATTTATAAGCCTTTGAATACTGCTACGGGGCGTCCGCCATATTGAATGGAATCCCAGTCAAATATTCCGATATTAGCGAACTACACAAAAAACATCTAGGACAGTTTGATGGCTTTAGTCAAACTACCTGTAATAATTGCAACAGAATTTTTCTCACCGCCAAACTGTTAAGTACTGGCCACTTACTAACATACTAAAAATACCCCAAAATCCCAGTCGTGGAACATGTGTTAATTAAAGTTTTGACCTGATTACACAGGGATCTCAACACTAGAAAAAAATCGTTTTTTGTTAATGCTACAATTGGTTGATAGTTTTCTTCCTTAAACTGGTTAATTAGAGTAAATATAATCACTACATCACTATATTTTTCAAAGTTGTACACATTTCCACAGTTAAAATGCAATTTGTCTCAGGCTCTCACCACAGGAAGCCCAATACGACCAAATTGCTTTTTCCTAAACAAAATTTGATGCTGTTGAATTTTAACTATGCAATCAATCAATCAATCAATCAATCAATAACTTTATTTGAGTGTCAGAGACTTATAGCTGGCCACAAGTAGCCTACTAATTGGGGACACTGTAAAAAAAAAAAAAGAAAAAAAAATTCTAAAAAAAATCTAAATCTAAATCTGCTAGTAAAAATCTATATATATATGTATGTAAAATCTAAAAAACGTATAAAATCTATAAACTGTTGTTATATCTTTAGTTACAATATATGTATATAATATAATAATGTATACTCAAGAGACCACAATGCTAAGAGAGCGAAACCTAGCACCAACGCCCGTGAGATGTCCGCGGCGACCAAGGCACCAGCCCCAATCGCCAACGGCACCCCACAGACACCAGCTCCAGGCTCCGCCCCCCAGCATCATGGTCTCTTGGTTAGCTGAAAACTTTAGATGGCGGAATAACTGTTAAAACACTTATATAATAGATCTTTAAAAAAAAACGATAAAATTCTTGTTATATCACACACATTATAGCGGAGCTCCCCGCGGAGCAGGAAGCACCATACTTTAGAAAAAAATGGTAACCCATCGAGTTGATTTTTCATGGCTTGAGTATACGTCACTTCCGTCCGTTCAGTACCGTATGTCCGTCGCGTGCCAATCGCGATGCTGATTGGCTGATTGCTTTTTGGCGCCAACTTGACGCGCGCTGACACTTTGAAAACTGAAAATTTACAAGTTTCCTTGCAGTTTTAACTTGCAAAGCTTAAAAATAGTATTCTCGAAACCTCGTAAAAATTTAGCGATTTTGATGAACATTAATCTGTGCCAATCTTGACAGGTTAAAGCGAAAAAAACCGTACGTTTGAATTTTTTTCGAGCCTGGTGTCGTTTCAAAAACTGCTCGAAAGACGAAAGACACAGAGGATATTTTCAAAGTTGAACGACTTTTTAGTTGGATTCGTAGTTTAAAAAAATTCCTCATAATGAATAAGTCATTGAGGATCGTGTATTCTTCGTTTCGTGAAGATGCCTTCAGTAAAGCTGCTTAAAAATCTAGCCAAAGTTGGAAATAAATCAAGAATCGTCTGCATTGAGCGTGAAACAAGGACCAGTATGCTTCGAAAAGACAACAAGGAAAGCACTTCAAGGTAAAGACCCTGGCCAGAAAATGATATCAAAAAGTCTCTTGTACCTATATTTGATCTTTTCTCTTTGATTTGGGATTGATGACTTAAAAAAAAACTTTTATGCACGTTGAACTGTGGCCAAGTTTAAAGAAACACTCGATCAAGCCTTACATGAAATGTACAACGACATATTGTTTTACGGTGAACTTTTTGCACTAGTTCTAATAATAATAAAATTAGTAAAAAAAATTGATTTTGAACTTATTTCAACCCCACTAATGTGTAAATACAGCTCAAGTTTTGGTCTGGAATTTAATGAAACAATTGACAGGAAAAAAAGAAGGAATTTTGCCATGCAAACTAGAATTGTTTTACTTTATTCATCTGGATGAAGTTGCTCAGTGAGCCCTGTTAAGCCTTAAATACAGACTGAAAATGCTTAATTCCTTGTTTTCTTGTTATTTCAATTAGCTGTTTTTATAATCACTTTAAATTGTATTATCAGTGTAATCTGGAAGAGAAAAGTGGGAGACAAGTATTCGCCTAGCTAGTGTGTCATTCTTTTCTACTGTACATTAAATAACAAAACAAAATAACAACAACAACCACAAAAAACAAGATGTCACAAATATAGTGAAGACAGACAAATCAATATATGTTGTTCTGTAATATTCAGGATATCGAAAAGGTTTAATTACTTGTATCAATTTAAAAAAATGCTTTGGAGATTTTGCTTTCTATTTCTGAAAATTATGAACCCTTACAAAGTCAGTTATGAAATCTGACAGTGAATCTGAATATTAAAATTAATACTGTAACAAAGGTCACTGAGCATACAAGCCCATACAATATACAAACCAAAACCAAAACTTATTTTAAAAATGCTTTTTAAATAATCTTCATTTCAACTTTTTCAATTACCACAGGAAGCCCAATTCATTTGAATCAAGAACATAAAAAAATTAAAATTGAAATTGGAGCTTTGCTTTTAGGTAGTAGTTGTTTTGAGTTGTTTTACAATTTCATCTAAAGTCATGATTAGTGTAACCTGGAAGAGAGAATTCTTGTTTCGTGTAAAGACAACTATTTATCAGTGTCATTCTACTCTACATAATACAAAAAAAACCAAGATGCCACAATACTGTCAAGACAGAAAAATCTAAATATAATTTTCTGCAATGTCTAATTGTTTAATTGAAGGATGTTGAATTAGGTTCAGTATTTATGTGAATGAAATCAGTTTGAGGGATTTTTGCATCCTATTTCTGAGAATTATGAAGCACTACTACTAAGTCAATTATAAAATCTGACACAAATATCTGAATAAATATCACTATGGTCACTGAGTTGAAAGCCTTAATATAATTCTCAGGAGACTGAAGGGCAAGAAATAAAGCTTGATCTATAGTCTTTATTTCAACTTTTACAACAAAATGCAATCTTTGTTTGCCTATTACCACAGCAAGCCCAATTCATTTGAATCAAAAACGTCAAAATAAAACAAAGTATTTAAAATTATTATTATATTTAAATGGGAGCTCCGCTATTAGGTAGTACCTAATTTTTATATTAGATAATGCTAGATAATACTTAGAGCTAATACTGGTGGACCTAAGTTTGACATGAAATACATGAGGTGCAATGGATGTTAAATCCACTCTGGAATGTTATTGTTATTTTGTCTTGATTTAGTTGTTAAAGGTGTGAAAACAAAAATTGTCTTGACAGCAAGCAAGCCATCTTCGAAAATGAACACCGCTTGGCATTATGGTTTTAGAAAGTCAATCCTTGTCTAGCTTGTGACAGAAATGAGTAATCTATTGAATCTACAATCATTCAAAATTGGCTAGGTGCTTTCTGAAAAAATTGCCGTCAGCCACATAAATGGCCCTTCAGCCTCGGGAGGTTTAGTGGAAGTCCCAAGTTGAAAGAACACCCGGAAGACAACCCGGATACTACCATTTGCTTTACGGCAAGGGTTGCGCGCCGCCGATATGTCGCAGACAATTAACTTCATTAGACTGATAGAGTGATTTAACTTCATTAGACTGATAGAGTGATTTAACTTCATTAGACTGATAGAGTGATTTAGCAAACGCGACGTGACGCAAAAACAGGACGTTAGATGACGAATTTATCACAGTCATCGTTGTGTACGTGACTACTGTGACAACGTCGCGACACCACGTTCAGGACGCCATTTCACTTGTTTTCACGTCCTGTTCTTGACGTCGGCAACGTCAACGGTCATTTCGAACAAATTTCGTCAGCGCGCGGCGTACTCTTTATCGTCGCGTAGCGTTTGCTAAATCACTCTAATGTTTTATCAAACACGACGTGACGTTAAAGAGGACGCCGCGCGCTGACGAATTTTGTTTGAAATGACCGTTAAAGTCACCGTCGTCAAAAAGAGGCCGTGAATTGTCAATAAGACAACAGAAAGTCGAGCACCCACGGCGTTATAGACGCACGAGAGAAAATATAAAGAACGGTTAACAAACGTAAGAGTGGCACGAGGCGTAGCCGAGTGTGACTCTAGTTTGTTAAGAGTTCTTTATATTTTCTCAAGTGCGTCTATAACGCAATGGGCAAGCGGCTTTCTGTTGTCTAATTCAGTGATTTACAACAAAACCTAGAATGTTAAAAACGAAGCCGTGCAGCCCATTGGGAAATAGTTCATAGGTTTTTCAGCTAATCATAACGATTACAATTTCCTCAAATCTGATTGGTTGAAAGACTGGTCTATTTTTCACTAATCAAGCTGTAGGTTGTAATTGGATAGTGTAATTGGACAGTTGGCTGTTATTGGACACCTGTAATAGGACAGTTGTAATCGGACAGTTGCCAGAGCCAATCAGATTACGCATTTTTAGTGCGCTCAAGACATGTTTCGCTAACTTTTCTCGCTTTTTCAACAAAATTTGTTTATTTTGGTTGTGGTTAGTATTGATTAGCATGAAAATCTTTTCTCGGAAATTGTAATAATTATGATTAATTGGTAAAAGGACTTCGTGTCGTCCAATTCTGTCTATAATCATACTCGGAATAAAAAATTTGGACTCCTGCTACGCGGTCATCCGATTTTGTTTATCCCTCGTATGATTACAGGCCAAATGGGACTCCACTCAGTCCTATTGCCATCATCAATCAAAGCGCGCGTTATATATGTCGCCATTCTGAAAAACGAATGATTTGAAAAGGGCGATTACGAACATGCATAGTGCGCGCGTGGTGCAGCCCATGGGCTAATAGTTCATAGCTTTCTGGCCAATCATATCAAATCTATGTTATAAACAAGTGAAATGGCGGCATGAATGTGGCGTCTTGACGTTCTTATGGTGGTTATGGAATTATCCACCCGATCTACCTAACAACAAGATAAATACGGAAAATCGTCTGAAACCACTAAAGAAGAGCCTGACCAAGGATGAAGGACTGCACAAGAACTACACGTCATTCATGGAATGTAAATAATGAAAGGACACGCCCAGAAAGTTCCTGACGAGAAAGTCGATGGCAAAGGTGCATGTGGTTGGTAACACATGCACTCAAACTTGACAAAACTCGTGTAGTATTCGACTATGCTGCGAAGCATGGAACTGCCTCGTTATACACCTGACACACAATGCAAGGTCCTCACTTAACGAACTTACTTGTTGGAGTCCCAACGAAAGTAGTAGGAAAGTACCAATCCTGGAACAGGTGCATACGGTGCACCCGACCCCAGCCCGGCAGGGCGGTACCTCGCCTCCTGGGGTATGAGGTACGTTTCTGAGTGAACCTATCGAGAACCAAATGAGTTATCTAATGTAAAGCGTATTCATAAGCATCGTCGAGCATTTAAACACGATCGTGAACCAAGTAGAATACCATTACGAACTATGGAACGTCCGAAGAACAAGAGCAGAGTAGCCTGTGTACAGGAAACGGCTTAGATGCCTGCAGCAACGATTGCCATCCATCTAAGTTTTCGTGGCATATGACGTCATCCCAATCTAGTCTATCTCCACACAGATCTTGAAGCAAAGCCTTTGCTTGTATATAGGATACAGGGCGATACAAGTGGGTTGTAAATCTAACGACGGACAAAATTCCGCGTCTGAAAGTCCGCGAATGAACGTCCCAGAGGACGCCAAGGGCTCTCTCGGCAGGAAGACATTCAAAGTCTAGGATTTTCAATGAGCCAGATCTTTCACTTTCCGCGGTACTGAGTCAAGTACACAACGACTGTACATCATCCATTGGGTGAGCGTGAATCCACTTTTGGATAGAAGTTGGCGCAATTTACCAACGAGTTGAGTAATAGCTTCCTGAACATCATCAATAGATTTCAAGCAGTCGTCTACCCACTAGAAGTTACCAAGTATTTTGCGAACAGCTTCAGCTAGCAGAAAAATGAGCATCATTACACCTGGTTAACGTCTTCTAAATGGGCTGAGCCCCTACTTCTAAAGTTTAGAATTATGGGCTCGGCCCGATTGAAATTACTGCAAGCGCTGCTTCTATAACAGATCGCGCCTATTGGTTGCTTTTAGGCCAATCACGAGCGAGGCAATAGTGTTGACTGGAAGCCAGCGACTTCTCGAACTCCTATGTCAAAATGTCGGGAAGGAAGAGGAGAAAAATACACAGTAAAACACTAAATTTAAAGACAAAATTCTTGTGGAAGAACTCCAATTGGACCAAAAAGGTTTCACTGGCCATTGGAAGTGAAGTGGGGAATTCTTCGTCGTCGTTTGACACTGAGGTTGCTTTGGAAACAGCAAACGATGAAAGCATCGATATCGTCACCGATTCATGCACAAAACAAAGCTATGCCAACAGAAAGGCCTCTTCAAGAGCAAACTGGGATTCACTCCAACAACAGCTGTTGGAGTGTTTTGCAGAAGAGTCTTTTCTTCCAGAAGACGCAATTTGTGTAGTTGGTAATTTAACAAAAGCGTCTGTCCGATGCCAAGAGTGTGGACATCGACAGTTTATGTGCCACGCTTGTGCCATAGAGCTCCACACGGATCGAAATGTCTTTCACGTTTTGGAAGAATGGGAAGTAAGTCAATTATTATTGTTATTTTTTACTGTCATATTATATCTGTGTAAAAAAAATGAGTTCCAAACTTTTCTTTCGTTTTCTACGTAGAAGGGCATGTTTTTGCCACTGTTTATAAACCAACAGCCATTACGGATTCCTGGACATTCGTGTAACAGTCTTGAAGACATACGAGATAATATAAAAATTAGGTACTACCTAATAGCGGAGCTCCCATTTAAATATAATAATAATTTTAAATACTTTGTTTTATTTTGACGTTTTTGATTCAAATGAATTGGGCTTGCTGTGGTAATAGGCAAACAAATATTGCATTTTGTTGTAAAAGTTGAAATAAAGACTATAGATCAAGCTTTATTTCTTGCCCTTCAGTCTCCTGAGAATTATAAGGCTTTCAACTCAGTGACCATAGTGATATTTATTCAGATATTTGTGTCAGATTTTATAATTGACTTAGTAGTAGTGCTTCATAATTCTCAGAAATAGGATGCAAAAATCCCTCAAACTGATTTCATTCACATAAATACTGAACCTAATTCAACATCCTTCAATTAAACAATTAGACATTGCAGAAAATTATATTTAGATTTTTCTGTCTTGACAGTATTGTGGCATCTTGGTTTTTTTTTTTTATTATGTAGAGTAGAATGACACTGATAAATAGTTGTCTTTACACGAAACAAGACTTCTCTCTTCCAGGTTACACTAATCATGACTTTAGATGAAATTGTAAAACAACTCAAAACAACTACTACCTAAAAGCAAAGCTCCAATTTCAATTTTAATTTTTTTATGTTCTTGATTCAAATGAATTGGGCTTCCTGTGGTAATTGAAAAAGTTGAAATGAAGATTATTTAAAAAGCATTTTTAAAATAAGTTTTGGTTTTGGTTTGTATATTGTATGGGCTTGTATGCTCAGTGACCTTTGTTACAGTAAATTTTAATATTCAGATTCACTGTCAGATTTCATAACTGACTTTGTAAGGGTTCATAATTTTCAGAAATAGAAAGCAAAATCTCCAAAACATTTTTTTAAATTGATACAAGTAATTAAACCTTTTCGACATCCTGAATATTACAGAACAACATATATTGATTTGTCTGTCTTCACTATATTTGTGACATCTTGTTTTTTGTGGTTGTTGTTGTTATTTTGTTTTGTTATTTAATGTAGAAAAGAATGACACACTAGCTAGGCGAATACTTGTCTCCCACTTTTCTCTTCCAGATTACACTGATAATACAATTTAAAGTGATTATAAAAACAGCTAATTGAAATAACAAGAAAACAAGGAATTAAGCATTTTCAGTCTGTATTTAAGGCTTCACAGGGCTCACTGAGCAACTTCATCCAGATGAATAAAGTATAAAAACAATTCTAGTTTGCATGGCAAAATTCCTTCTTTTTTTCCTGTCAATTGTTTCATTAAATTCCAGACCAAAACTTGAGCTGTATTTACACATTAGTGGGGTTGAAATAAGTTCAAAATCATTTTTTTTCACTAATTTTATTATTATTAGAACTAGTGCAAAAAGTTCACCGTAAAACAAAATGTCGTTGTACATTTCATGTAAGGCTTGATCGAGTGTTTCTTTAAACTTGGCCACAGTTCAACGTGCATAAAAGGTTTTTTTTTAAGTCATCAATCCCAAATCAAAGATAAAAGATCAAATATAGGTACAAGAGACTTTTTGATATCATTTTCTGGCCAGGGTCTTTACCTTGAAGTACTTTCCTTGTTGTCTTTTCGAAGCATAACTTACTGTTCCTTGTTTCACGCTCAATGCAGACGATTCTTGATTTATTTCCAACTTTGGCTAGATTTTTAAGCAGCTTTACTGAAGGCATCTTCACGAAACGAAGAATACACGATCCTCAATGACTTATTCATTATGAGGAATTTTTTTAAACTACGAATCCAACTAAAAAGTCGTCCAACTTTGAAAATATCCTCTGTGTCTTTCGTCTTTCGAGCAGTTTTTGAAACGACACCAGGCCCGAAAAAAATTCAAACGTACGGTTTTTTTCGCTTTAACCTGTCAAGATTGGCACAGATTAATGTTCATCAAAATCGCTAATTTTTTACGAGGTTTCGAGAATACTATTTTTAAGCTTTGCAAGTTAAAACTGCAAGGAAACTTGTAAATTTTCAGTTTTCAAAGTGTCAGCGCGCGTCAAGTTGGCGCCAAAAAGCAATCAGCCAATCAGCATCGCGATGTACACGGACGTATGTACGTATGTACGGACGTATGTATGTATGTATGTACGGACGGACGTACAGCCGTTGGGCTCCCTGTGTGTCCATGAAAAATCAACTCGATGGGTTACCATTTTTTCTTAGGTATGGTGCTCCGCTCGCGCGGGCCTTTGGCCCGCGCGGGAGCTCCGCTATTATTTGCTTTGATCAACATGGTAAGGTTTTTATTTACCCCGTTTATAAAAAAAAGTTCTTATAGCTATTTTTGACAAAGGATATGATTGTTTATGATGTAGACAACTGGATATAAGTAAACGCATGCATAGATTGGCTGCTCTACTTATATCCAGTAATTTTCTACATAATAAAAAAATCACAGAAGTACCCCAGTGGCTAAACTTTATTAAGCTGCCACCAACAAAGGTCTCAGTGAATTCATGATTCAAGAAAGCTTTTTATCATTTACTGTATTTTTTTTTTCATTTCATATTTGAAATGAAATGGAAATATTATTACCGAAAATTGGACAAAATTTGGAAGCGGGGTTAAGTCAGATACCCTGTTAAAAACAAAAAACCATACCCTGTTCAGTGGATCATCCCTGTCTATTTGGAAGTGGGGTTAAGTCACATACGAACATATCAAGGCTAAAATTCTAAGATAGGTTCTTATCAGTGGGGTTGCTGTAAAAGTGTATAGGACATGAAGTACTGTACTGCACCTGTATTGAACTGCCTAAAGGCATTGCTGTATGGTACAAATGAATGATTCATATTGTATAATGATATAATTATTATATGATCACATCTATAAATCGAGTCGTACATGAGCTGATAGCCGACGAGGCTTTGCCCAGTTGGCTATCAGCCATGGATGATGAGATTGAGTGGAATATTAATTATTTTATTATATTCATAACTAATGGTTTTTAGCAATGAGGAATTTTAGTTATTTTCAAGCTATTTAAAATTGCCAAATCTTGTTGCCATTTTGTTTTTCTCTACTCATGGGATATTTAACAATTAGACCTCGAGGCCGAATGGACTACGAGTCAATAGCCCATGAGGCCGTAGGCCGAATGGGCTATTCAAACTCGTAGTCCATGAGGCCGAGAGGTCTAATTGTTTTAGTATTCACCAACATATTGGGCCAAAGGTGAATGAGACTAAACAAAACAAAGAGAGAAAATGTTTTATTGATATTATCACTCGCGCTTCCTCTCAACTCGGGCTATCACCAATAGCCCGAGGTTAGGGAGCCAATCAGAATGCAGGATTTGTAATAGCCCTTATGTTGGTGAATACTAAAAGCTGATAGCCTAGTAGTAGAGTAGCCAATCAGCGTGCACCTTTGCCCATATCTATTGGTTGTGAATATAATAAAATATTAATATATTTAGATAAAATTCATATGAAAATAGAAGAACCTATTTTAAGAACCTTAATTGGTAGCCTAAAAGTATTTTCAGGGAATTGTACCTTTTAGGGACCATTATTGAACTTTCCAAAGAGCATAGTTACCCTTTTATATCAGTATGAGTATTTTATCAAAGCTAGACATTTATATAAAAATAATTCTTACTATCTTTTCTAATCTTTTTCAGGTATTCCTCAAATATTCAACATTGACAGAAAAAAAATATATTATGGTGAAACAAAATGTGAAATTGATCAAGGAGATTCCAGTTCTGTGTTTATTGGTAGTTATGAAGGTATAGATGTTGCTGTCAAAGAATTCCACAATGACTGCCTTTTAACCAAAATACAAAGAGAAGCATCATTTTTTATAAATATAAAGCCTCATGATAATTTGCCAGTGCTGTTAGGTGTTTGTACGCAAGAAAAGCCCTATCTTTTGGTATATAAATTTTATGGTAATGTAAAAAGGAAGCGGTCAATAACTGTGGAAACATTGCTGAATATTGAAGGCCAATTTTCTTCATCTACGTGGGTGCCTCTTATAATACTCATTGCAAAGGGTTTTGCATATATTCATAACAATGGTTACGTACATGGTAGCATTGATGCAAAGCAAATAGTGATATATAAGTCCACAAAAGACATGAATAGCACAACCCCATACCGTATTAAAATCGTTGGAGTTGGAAACCATAAACAATTCGCACATTCAAACTGTTTATTGAAGGACGAAATATCCTGTCTTGGTAAAATGATACAGCAAATCTACTTAAGAACTGATGTGCACCACCCTTCTCTAAGCAACATAATAGAGAAAGCTATCAATGATGATAACTTTGAAACACATCCATCAGCAGAGGAAATCGCAAACAAGTTTTCAGAAATATTTGAGTCTGGATTTTTTGCCTGAGCTATTTTTCTTACACAATGGTTTTATTTACAGAATGGTCCACTAATGTATTTAGGTGGTATGTACCAACTACATTTGCAGAAGCTCTCTTTAATTAATTTGTTGTGGTTTTGTAATATATGGAAATAAATCAATCTATTTTTAGTGGTTTTCATAAACCTAAGATACATATACAAGGAGTATAATTTCATAATGATATCAAATTAATGGTACTAAATATGCTGTATACAGCATGTATATGGACATAAATACTTCACAGATTTCTGAAAACCTTCACTACAGTAGAATATAATTTCTAATAATTTATTACAGCCAAAATTGTTGCACCAGCAGATTTCCAATTTTGTTTTTATTTTGGTTTTTTCTGAGCCATCAATCAGCTTTTGGGCAGAGCTTCTTTCAAGTCGACCATTCACTTAACAAGTTCATAAAAGCTGACCCCAAGAATGAAGAACAGATCAGAAAAAAAGCCAAAACCTTACTGATGGATGTTGCAATGCAACATATTGTGCTGTAAAAACAGGAAAAGATAAATTATATACATAAAATATATATTTACATACAATAATATTCATTTTTGATGGACTTAGAACAATAAAGTTATTTGATATACATGTATGTATTGATTACCACCAAAGAAATACACTTTGCCTAAAATGACAAACCTGGTCCTTGCAGTGTCCCTAATACAATTCTACTGAAATGATCAGTAGACACAAAAATGTACATTGTCAAGCTTTTCCACAAAACATAACAGTAACAGTATAGTTTTATAATATTACAAATAATCAAAAATATAAAATATTTTTTCGTGATATTACAGCAGGAATAACTGATCCATAATCCTTTTTATGGAGTTATAAAATCTTTCTGGCATCACAAATACAGTGGTTTTCTTCAGTAACAATTTTTTAGAAAAATATAAAGGTCCAATTTTGGATTTCACGATGCTTTCACCATAAACTGAATCTGGGTGGTTGGTTAGTAGCTTGTACTTGGTGTTTCCAGACTGATTGTTAGGCATGATATCAAGCCAAAACCCCTCAATCTTGTCACTGTCTAATACTCCTGATAATGAATTAGGACTCAAGGAAGAATAAAATAGCCAGAACATTTGTTCAGGTTCATCACTGAAGACAGGAAGTATAACTCCCCCTTCCTTACTATGCCTGAGGTTTTGTTCAATTGCCATTAGAGCATCGTTGTCAAAGAGAGAAAGAGAGGGGCTACATTGCAGCAATAGTCGTTCATCTTGATCAAGTTCTAAATCAACAGCAACTTCTGTCTCATCTATTTTTTGAGTAATTGTAGCTCTACTGAGAACCTCAGTATCAACTACTTTGGAGAGCACTTGATAATCCTCTCTAGATCTATCACCACTTTCGTCACTAGCATGACTGTTGTTGACCTCTGGAAGCTCCAAACTATCATTTGAAATTATTTCAAATTTAATGCTATCTTTTGCCTCCATTATTAATGATCTTTGTTTCCGTCCATATGCATATGGACGTTGGAATGGGACACCATCTGGAAGATTATGAACTTTAAAATTTTTCTTCTGATATGGAACTCGACTTGGTTTGCCTGCAGCCTCACCTAAAAAAGTGATAATGAAATCAGAAACTATGCATCAGCTTCATCATTAACTTATTGCCCCTTTTTTATTTACAAGGTCACATTAATAATATATATTTATATCCTATCCAAATCTGCCTTAGGAACTTTAGAAATAATTACAAAAAAAATTCATGCAGGACCCATGTTGATAGCAGTTTTTTTTTTTTATAACTGAAATGGTTATCCTGCTAAAATATGTTATTATTATTATTATTAAAATTCAAGGTAGACTGAGAGCTTAATTAGGTTGAAATAATCTAGCTAAGGTCAAACTTACTGTTTTCTATGATTGTTCTTCTTAACATAAACAAATTAGTTTTTTAAATAGATCATACCAATAGGATTATGCTCAGAATATATATATATATATATATATATTCCTTTCATATTAGAGTGAGTGCACTTAATCTGTGAAATACATGTAGTTTAATACTACACTAATAGACACTAGTAGACCTTCTTGTGCTGTAGTTATTATGAAAAATAATGTAATTTTACATTATTTGTAAATAACAGGACTGTGTAATAAATGGAATTCAAATTTAAATTTTATTTTTCATAAAATATTGAATTTCTAAGACACTTACTGTATTTTTGGTTAAATAGTTTTTGGATATCTTGAGAAGTGAAATGATGTTTGTCACAAGCTGGAAAAGAAATAGAGTTTTCATATTAATATAAATAACACAATACATGTCTCTGATAGATAATTAAATCCCAATTTATAATAGCTGTAAGTATGATTGATGGGTGCATGGATGTTATCCTGGGGGGAGGGGATCCGATCGTAAATGGACGGGGATGCTCGTTGTGGGTCAAAATCTGCAATCTGGTACCTTTTAGGGTGTCTCAGACTTAAGTGGACTACTAGAGACATAGCTGGTACCTTTTAGGGACTGTTTTGGGGTAAATAAACTACTGAAAATAAGCATGAAAGGGACGATTTCAATGATGTGAATTGAATCATCACAGTACATCGATAGCAAAGTGTTTCATTACTTTAATTAATTCTTTATTATTGTTTTTGAATTGGTACCTTTTAAGGGTAGAAATCGTTGCCACACCCACTCAGGTACCTTTTAGGGGTCGACATGTTCAAAATTTCCGACGAGCAGCCCCATCCTCTTATATATAGGAGTCCCCCCTGGGGATGTTATATACTGTACTTTAATTATTTCCAAGCTATTAAATGAATTGGAATTATAATCAAATTGAGTATGAGCTGACATGCATGCATGTATTCCTTTTGGAAATGGTCTTAATTTACAACAGGGCATACCCAAATATTGTCTAAATTTCAGCTGAATGTCATCATTTACAGACAAAAACTGCAGCCCTTCATCTGATCCCAATCCTGACATTTTGCCACTAGCAGTATCCACCAGTATGAGCATAGAATGACATCCAAGGTCATTAAGTAGTTCAAGCTGAAAAAAATAAAATCATTACTATTAGTCATTGAATGCTAGAACAGACTAGAACAAGTTGATCTGAGTATTCTTTCCAAATAGCTGTTAGGTACTGTAGCTTTCAAACCTGGGTTTTATATTAGTCACAAAAGCAGGACAGGATTAGACTAATGGAAAAGAGACGTATATGCACTCTTGAGCTTCATTTGATAGTGTTCAACTATACCTTCTTCAGTTAGGATAAAAATTAAAGGATGATAGAATTCAATATATACACAAACGTATAGCAAATATTATAGGCTAAATAGCTGGTTCAACATTAATCCAGACATTTCTTTTTATTTTGAGGCAATGACAGCTGAAGTTACTTCCTTAGATCGACATACAGTGAACTCAAATCAATTATGAAGGGTTCCCTGTGAAAACGGCCAAAGTGACTTTTTTGATGATTTTTTTTTCAATGGCATAAAATGGTATTTAATGAACTTTCTTGTGCCCATATATCAATGTCTGGACATCCATCAAAAAGTCACTTAATTAGGTCATTTTCACAGGTAACCCTAGTTCAATTATAACCTGGTCCATTATCTGCAATCGTGCTTTGTTTACAATTTTCTTTCTCTGGTCATCTTCAATCATAGATACATCAATTTCCTTAGCATTCTTAGACTTTTCTTTAAATGTGCCCTGTTCTTCTTTGCTGAGTTCCTTCCATGACTTGGCAGCAAGGGAGTTTCTCTCTGCTGTAGTTTTGCCCTTACATTCCTCTGTAAAAC
The DNA here is from genome assembly GCA_029948255.1 of Telmatactis stephensoni. NCBI lineage: Eukaryota > Metazoa > Cnidaria > Anthozoa > Actiniaria > Isophelliidae > Telmatactis > Telmatactis stephensoni. The sequence continues at coordinate 55,359 of JALIZF010001239.1, read as the reverse complement.
GGGAAATTTCATTTTAACACTAATTGACTATAACATTGAATTTACCAGTGTGGCATGCACTACTATTTATCAGAGCAAGAACATTGTCATAGGGAAATACTTATATGGCAGAGTACTTTTGGAGAAAAAAATACATCAAAGGACAAAAGGAAATCACAGGCACTTGTAGAGATATACATGCAAGATATGCAATAGACGTTTATACATGTATACACCTATTTCAAAAAAGGTTGTCAACGCTAAGAGTGATAGGCGATAGGTAATAGGTCATTCCAAGACCGCAAAACACTATTGATTTCTAATTGATATTTGATGGAGAGTGTAAAGAAAGATTTAGGATGGTTTAATTAAGAAATCAATAGTGCTTTGCGGTCTTGGAATGACCTAGTATTACCTATTGTCTATCGCTCTTAGCGGTGACAACCTTTATTGAAATAGGTGTATCTGTATTGACCATGTGAGACACAAGCGATCATTTTATATTGCTTTTATAAAATATTTTCGACGTTTTTTGAGCGAGCCATGTCTCTGTCCTCTGATATAAACATGGTAGCCAGCCAATCAGCGCACGTTATATCTCAAATATTTTATAAACTCTAATAAAAAAATCTGGTATGCTGTTTAGTTTTACAAAATAATATGTATAATTGTATATTTTCACATGGAATTGTATATATTAAAGTGATGTGCTTGAATTGTTGTATTCTGAAAACATTTAATAAGAACATTTGTTTGTTATTATCATATTGTCATTTGCAACATTATGATAGCAATACTGCATGCAATATACCACAAAATCACAAAAGACAAAAGCAATTCTTGGATTTCACTTACTTCATCAAAAGAATTTCCTACCTGTGAGCAGATTAGTCTCCCTTACCTCCTCCTCAACCTTGTTCCACATTCCTCGCTTTTCTCCCTGAGGAATGATCGAGGTTGAAGAGGAGGTGAACTGGAAGATTCTGCTTGCAGTGTAAACATTCAGGGACCCTGAGTGAAATCAAATGTCATTCACTCAAAAGACAACATAAACTAACCAAATTCTGCAAAATTTTGAATTGAAGTGACATCATTTAGCGAATGGGCAACATTAGGTAGAGATTCTTATTCCAAATCTAACTGAACTCTTTGAAAAACTCATGAATTCAAATAAATTTCAAATTGAACTCGAAGCTAGCGATAACCTATACAAAACAATGGAAAAATTGGGCAAAAATTCTTCCCTTTTACGAAAAACAATAGAGAGCGCGCATCGATGACGCCATTGTCATAGATCAAGATGGCGGCACTTCCGATAATATTTTTGGTATTGGGCAATAAACGTGCTGATTTTGCATGAGATCATATAGTTTTCCTGATCTTAAATGAAAACGCACGTACAAATCTTGATCATAATAAATTTTGAAAAAACTTAGGTAGCCATACAGTCACGTACTTTATAGTTCCCGGAATAGTTAGAGCAAGTTTACATGTCATCAAAGTTAAGTTTACTCACCTCTCTTAAAAAAATCGCTACAAAACTCATTGTATGACGTTGTCCCGCGTCTAGAACAAGGTAGCTTAACCTTTTTTGGTTCTTGTTCGTGTTTGGTACCATTATCCTGAGAGAGGGCGGCTTTTCGCTTGAGCGCAGCTCTCTTGTTTCCAATAAATTTCTATAACGACAAGACAGACCGATGAAATGCTTGATCGCTCGTGTGCGGATATAAATTTCAATAACAATGACAATTACTATTGTGCTGAGCCAGAATAGTAGTGTCTGACAGCTAGACTTATACATATAAACAGAGTTAATAACTCTGGTATACAAATATATACCTTCACGCGTTGAGAGACGTTTCATCTGAAGCTTTCTTGATGGCGACCATGTTGTTAGAAGAAGTGCTTGTCATTCCTTCGTCGAAGTAACGATCAAGAACAGCTTTTTGCTCACAAGTAATGAGACAATAATTTTCACTTCTTTTTGCCATTATGTTACTAGACTATATGTATTTAGTACGTTTTGTAAGGTAAAAGTTCCAATAGTTTATAGTTTATGAAAGCTTATAATAAAGGGAAAACTCGAAAAGAAGCTTCGCTGACCAATGCCTCGCTCGTGATTGGCCTAAAAGCAACCAATAGGCGCGATCTGTTATAGAAGCAGCGCTTGCAGTAATTTCAATTGGGCCGAGCCCACAATTCTAAACTTTAGAAGTAGGGGCTCAGCCCATTTAGAAGACGTTAACCAGGTGTTCAGGCCGTCCACACGAAAACGCTCAAACCATGCATTGATCATACTACATCAACAACAACACTATTCAAATAATCTTTGTTGGCACTTCGCCTGGCTTTGGTTGGTTCCAGGCCAGAGCGATTCCCCATACCTCATTATCATACTCATGAATAACAATACACAGGGAAGAATATTACACTAATGAAAGCATTCAAACACTACTCACACACTCACACACACACACCCACAAACCCCGCAACACTTAGTGGCTCAATTAAATGCAGATGTAAATAAAGAACGCTGAAATACACATAAAATTACTCAACGGCTTTGACACTTAAAATACTAATTAAAAACACATAAGCGCACAAAAAATACCAGAACACTTTTAACACATCTGAAAATTAATAACACTTTAACACCAACCCATAAAAAGCATCCCAATAAATATAGTATACATCATTTTATTGCATTAAACACTAAATTAAAACACTTGGACACATAAAACTCTACTGACAACATTTCAATGGATAAAGTACAACAAAACTAAAATATTACAACGTTCTAACGGATAAAGCACTTTTACTACCTCAACACAAAATGAGAAAAAGCATTCGAAAACATTTGAATGCGTAACACACTGCAACACCACAATCACTTTAAGTGATAAAAATCGTCAACACTTAACGTAAAATGCGTAAAACACCGGAACGCTTAACGTATAAAAGCTACTGACAGCTGATAATGCAAAGAACACTACATGACTTCAACCCAAGAAAAAAATTAGAAAAAAAATTTAAACAATGCATAAAACATTACCATTGCTTTTCGACAAATGAAACACTGAAACATTTCAATGGCTAAAAACAGTGCAACACTACAACACTTTCACTCACATTAATACTACAACACTTGGCGCATAATAAACTACCTAAACCTGCACACACTAAAACTCTACACTTTACAAAACCTAAACACACTAAACCCTTTAGTACAAAACTTTAACGTACTAAAACACTACAAAACCTAAACACACTACACCTCTACACTATACAAAACCTTAATGCACCAAAAACTCTATACTATACAAACGTACTAAAACTCTACACTATACAAAACCTTTACGCACTACAACTCTACACTATATAATAACGCACTAAACCTCAACACTATACAAACGTACAAATATGAACGTATACAAACGTATATAATAACCTAAAAGGACTAAACCTCTACACTATACAAACGTACTAAACGCACTAAATTCTACATTAAAAAACCTAAACGCACTTTACACCATACAAGACCTAGATACACTAAAAGTCTATGCTACAAAACCTTAATTAACACACTAAAACTCTACACTATACAATACCTTAACCGGCAATAAAACTACACTATACGAAACCTAAACACACTAAGACTCTTCACTACAAAACTTTAACAAACTTAAACTCTACACTACAAAACCTAAACATGCTAATAAAACCCTGGACTACAAAGCCTTAACGCACCAAAAACTCTATACTATACGTACTAAAAGAGGGCAGGTAAACTTCGAGTTACGCGCTTGGAGTTACGCGCTTGGAGTTATGCGCTTTTCGAGTTACGCGCTGTGCCACTCCCATTTTTGCCTGTGCCACACCCAGCGCGTAACTCGATGTCTTTAGGAAAGGTTAGTGACTTCGAGTTACGCGATGAGCGCACAACTCGAACTAAACCATATCGTCTTAAAGTGTCGAGTTACGTAAATAAGACGTTTATATTGAACTATCAGGTTTATAGTAAGCTAATTAGACTTAAAGCAATTTTGAAATTTAAGAATATCAACATGTTATGTATTCACAACCATCGTGTAACGAAAAACTACTGAAACGTAGCATTTTTAATGCAAGTGAAGCCAACAAAAAGCCACAGGAATGGTTCGTCGACAAGATTACGTCTCAAAACATACGATGCTGTGTATCCTGTAAAAGGTTAATACCAGTCGGCAAAATTTACGTCTACGTTAATGGCTGTGCATTCCCAGAAATCAGAACTTTAAGTGGGCCGCACATTATATTTTTGTGCAAATTTGAATTGTTTTAGACAAAAGCCCATCGGCAGCAATCTGATGTGTCCACCCCCTGTAATCAAATCTCCTGCCAGAAATAGCTGAACAACGGAAGATTTTGTTCTTCTCCGTTCAAGGGCAATGCCCGGCTTCTGCTAGTACTAAGGGAGGTCAGTGGCGTTTCAAAAACTGTTCTGTTTACTTTTTTAGTCATTTTTGGACATATTTGTATGTTAGTTCTAACGTTATAAAAAACATTATTATTACTACTGTTCTATGAAGATTTTGTTAAAAATAAGAATACGATTAAATCGGAATGTGGTCAGATTTAAATGTTGATTCTAATAATGAATTCAACATAAACGTCTTATTTACGTAACTCGGCACTTTAAGACGATATGGTTTAGTTCGAGTTGTGCGCTCATCGCGTAACTCAAAGTCACTAAACTTTCCTAAAGACATCGAGTTACGCGCTGAGTGTGGCACAGGCAAAAATGGGTGTGGCACAGCGCGTAACTCGAAAAGCGCATAACTCGAAGCGCGTAACTCGAACATTACCCGATCCCGTACTAAAACTGTACACTATTATCTACAGAGGCTGAATGTTAGAATTATCTATCAATGCACTATGAAAACAATCCAAAAACTATATCGTTACAAAAGCAACATGTCCCTCTCAATTTGCTTGAAGAAAAAATAACTCCCCATGGTTTTCGCAAAACGTTTTGATATTTTTTCTGCATTCAAGTTGAGAGGTTTCCTTTTTTTGAACAGAAGTTGTGCCTCAATTCTCTCAAAGTTTGACTGAGTTTTAGTGATTTGGAACATCTAGCAAACATGCTGCTTTTGAACCTGTTGAACTAGTAGAATAAAAATCAATTTTTTTTCTAGTTAACCTCAACCTTTTCATTCGTAATTCACACTACCTATAGTTCAGATGATAAACTAACTTAGGTGTAAATATAGTACTTCTGCGTTAAATATTTGCAAAGTTATAAACAATTGAATTTCGAAAATCCATTTTTTAGCTAATTTCAAATCGTCCAAAGTGAACCCCGTATAAAAACGTATATTTTGGCCTTGGCTTTTTTGGCAAGTTCGAAAAACCACCTTTATGCTTTGAGAGATTGTAAGGGGTAATGGGTAGGGTTTATTGATAGCACGTATATCTCTACGTTATGATAATTAAGGGGAATTCCAATCAAATTGTATTACTGATATAGCACATTATGTCGTTTTTGTAACATTTTTGACACGTTTTGGTCCATAAATCCGAGAGTTTTAAAATAGATCAAGTCATATTTTGTGTCATAGTAGTACAATAAGTAAAGATTACATGCATGAAACCAAAACGAAAAAATACGTAATACGTTGTTTTGAGCTCAAGAGAGAAAAGGGTTACAAAAATGTCCGACTTTTCCTCGAGAGAGAGAGAGAGAGAGAGAGAGAGAGAGAGAGAGAGAGAGAGAGAGAGAGAGAGAGAGAGAGAGAGAGAGAGACAGACAGAGAGAGAGAGAGAGAAACAGGCCTTGCTGTGCTGTGATGGTGTCAGTGCTGTGATTGCTATAGAAAAACATTTAAATTCCTGCTGACAGCAGTAACTATGTACTAGTGTCTTTTTCACAGTCATGCTTACAAAACCTGCTCATTATTGTATTATATACTTTGAATATATGTACTGGCACTATACATGACCTGGAACGAAATCATGTAAATTCAATATCCCCTCAACATTTACACACAAGTGCAGTTACAAGTACATGTACATCCATTTTGTACATTTAGTGATTTGCTCTACCTGGTTAAAAAGCTTTCCTAGCTCGTATTCTCAATTTGAGGTGCAGTGTATCTGGGATTAGGTTTACTTAGTAAATTCGACCTGTAATAATAATAATAAACAATTTTCATACACTGTACAAATTCTGATTTTCTGATTGGTCAGTTTGTACCATGTGATGCGTTGTCACGTCACGTCATAATAATATTACCTGGCTAATAGTCCAGCAATTTGGTGCAAGAGACTATTGTTCACTTTGAGGTAAAAGCACCAAATTTGGCACAGTTGTAGTATTTGATGTGCTGATTAATTTAAGCTATGGATCCCACCTGAATTCGTCCAGGGGGGTGGGGTCAAATTTGACACTTAGGGGGGTAGGGTAGGTCAAATCTACCTAAAAAAATTTATAATGCAGACAACACCACCCACACTGTGCAAAACATACCAAAAGTTTGCTTTTGGATATCATTGTTAAGTCTAGCTAGGGAGCCATCCAAGATTCGATCATGGGGGGGCTAAATATTTCACTTTGGGGGGTAGGGTAAGTCAAATTTACCTAAAATAATCAAAAATGCAGACAACACTACCCGGACAGTGAAAAATATACCAAAAGTTTGCTTTTAGATCTGTTTGTTAATTAACAAATAGAACAGCTTTTTCCGTGTTCCGTTCAGTATTATAAAATAACTATGATATAATGCGCGCTCTGACTGGCCAAAGGACGCGTGTCGCACGTTCTCTATGAGAACACACAGCACGCGCGCGCACATTTTCAAACTTTCTCCAACGAAAAAAGAAAATAAAACTTCAATTGTATTTTATAAAAGAAATAGAAAACTCGGCAGCAGTGCTATGTTGAGTTATAGAAGCACTTGGGAATTGTAAGAAGACTCAAGAAGTGTTGAGAAGCACTCCGCTACGCCTCATGCTTCTCCTAACACTTCTCTCGTGTTCTTACAATTCCCGCGTGCTTCTATAACTCAACATAGCACGCTGCCTCGTTTTCTATTTCTACAATACAGCACGCAGGAAGTGACGAAAGCACGAAAGAAGTGTAAGGAGAGCACGAGCTGTAGGCGAGTGCTCTCCACACTTCTTGAGTGCTTTCGGCACTTCCTAAGTGCTGTATTACTGATCGGAGCACGGAAAAAGATGTTCTATTTGTTTTATTATATATTTTGAAGTAAATATTCAAGGAAAAATGTTCGATTTTCTCCGTACAAAAATTCAAAAGGTGCGCGCGGTCGAGCTCGTGCTGCTGACATCAGAGCTGTGCTCCGTTCTCTGATAAAGCACAGCTTTTAGCCAATCAGAGCGTGCGTATCGACAAGGGTATATAATAATTCTAGGGCAAGTCAGATTTACCTAAAACAACTTAAAATGCAGAAAAATTAGCGTCGCACTCGGCTATGCCTCATGCCGCTCTTACGTTTGTTAAAGGTTCTTTATATTTTCTCTCGTGCATCTATCACGCCATGGCTTTCTGTAGTCTAATTGATAAATATATAGGTAGAAAAATGTGAAGGACCTTGTTTAACATCGATAGTATCTTTAGCTGAGCTAATATATTAGATCTGTTTGTTAATTCTAGCTATGATAACGCCTAACATTCTAACAGGGTGTAAAATGTTCACTCAGGGGGGTAGGGTTGGTCAAATCTATCTGATAAGATAATAGCCCACTTTCAATATATGGTTGAGTTGCCGCACACAAAAGAATCAGTGCACGACCAAACAAATGTTCAGTTGCTCACCACTAAGCAATATTCCCCAGAGCCTCGAACTGATTGTTTTGTGCCGTAGCAACTCAAACATATATGTCGAAAGTGGACTATTCAAAACACAGAAAATATTATCCGGACAGCCCCAGGCATACCAGAATGTTTTATTAGATCTCTTAGCTCCTGCTTATGTGGCAAAAAGTTCTCTCGGCTAACCAAGACAGCCCTGCCCCGAGTTACCCTGGGCGACATGAGTTTTCGTATATTTCTCCTTCGACCGGTTTACATGGAGAATTTAACTCATAACTTGCAAATTTAGCTAAAAACATGAAATACAGGTAATTGTAACGAGAAAGTGTCAAAAGGTACCAGCAGATTAATTAATGAAGAGATCGGCTGATTAATATTTGGTACAGATCTCCCAAAATATTCTATGTTCTACATGTATGTTGAAGGTCTCCAAGACAGTTTTCAGTTCTATGAATAAAGCCAAAAGAGCATAGATAAGAGAGGGAAATGTGTTAATGGGGCGTGTGCCATGATGATTCCCATATGTGCTATTTTTAGTAACCGGATGCAGTTTAATTTTCATCTTACCCTACTCCCAGTGCGTCGAAAATTTGAATGAGTGGAATTTGCCAATTTGAGCTTCATGAAATCACACAATCGATACTAAATTTATTCTAGATCCCACGAAAAAGCCATCTAATGTCCTATTAATAACATACATAAAAAAGATTTTCTCATGGAAATGAGCGAAAATGTTGGAGTAACTCTAAGCAAGCATTCGATAACGTGTGATGCGTCAGTAGCGCGTGCATTTCTACTAAAATTTCTTTTAAAAACACAAAATCCTGAACATTTTTGCCTCTTTTTTCCATCAAAATCATTCGCTGGTTAGCAAAACGTACACAACACACTTTTGATGCTAGATAATATGAACAACAGCAGAACTACAGTAATAAAACTTTGATTGAACGCTGTTTTTGAAAACACAAATCTGCACAAATCAGTTCTCTGGGCCCGGAAGTGTCAAATTATGACGCACGGGAGTAGGGTAAGATGAAAATTAAACTGCATCCTGTTACTAAAAATAGCACAGATAGGAATCATCACGGCGCGCATCCCATTAACAAGTTTCCCTCTCTTATTTATGCTCTCTTGATAAAGCTCTGGTGAGCTTCACACTGACAAGGCTTCTGCTTTGAAGCTAGATAGTAATATTTCAAGATTTTTCAAAAAATCCCTAAAACAAACTTTCTTCGTATTTTTTGCTTGATATTTGTAAAAAATTATTACCAGAGCCTCGTTCTCGATGGCGAGTATGACGTCATATTAAGAACATGATCTAGCTATGGCAGACAAGATTTTGACGATTATTAGACAAAATGTAGATGCAAAAGTTTATTCTTTGAAACCAATGTTTGATAGCAAGAGACCATAATACTTAGAGAGCAAATCTCAATATTGATGTCTGTGCGATGTTCGTGGTGGCTAAGGCTATTTTTATTAACTCAAACAATAAAATTAGATTTTTGACGTGCGCGCGGATGGGACTGTTTGCTTTCGGCATTTGAATTCTATTGTTAAAGAGCCTTACGCGTGCGATGGCGAAATTACTAAAAATAGCCTTAGTTGCCGCGAACATCGCACAGACATCAATACTGAGATTCCCTCTCTTAGTATTATGGTCTCTTGTTGATAGTGAACTTTATAGCCTATTGAGCTTATAACACACAGCAAACACGTTAAAAATTTCATAAGACTAGCATTTTAATAATGCAGTACTCTTGGGTAAGCTCAGTGCATGTGATATGGTGGCACTTGATACACTGTACCATTTCAGTCTGTTATCAAAACTATGTAACCATGCTGCTCGAATGAAAGCTCAATCTTCAACTGTAGGCTTCCTAAAAGATTAGCTCAGCTAAAGAAACTATCGATGTTAAACAAGGTCCTTCACATTTTTCTATCTATATATTATCAGTTAGACTACTGAAAGCCACGCGCCTGCGGCGTGATAGATGCACAAGAGAAAATATAAAGAATCCTTAACAAACGTAAGAGCGGCATGAGGCATAGCCGAGTGCGATGCTAATTTTTCTGCATTTTAAGTTGTTTTAGGTAAATCTGACTTGCCCTAGAATTATTATATACCCTTGTCGATACGCACGCTCTGATTGGCTAAAAGCTGTGCTTTATCAGAGAACGGAGCACAGCTCTGATGTCAGCAGCACGAGCTCGACCGCGCGCACCTTTTGAATTTTTGTACGGAGAAAATCGAACATTTTTCCTTGAATATTTACTTCAAAATATATAATAAAACAAATAGAACATCTTTTTCCGTGCTCCGATCAGTAATACAGCACTTAGGAAGTGCCGAAAGCACTCAAGAAGTGTGGAGAGCACTCGCCTACAGCTCGTGCTCTCCTTACACTTCTTTCGTGCTTTCGTCACTTCCTGCGTGCTGTATTGTAGAAATAGAAAACGAGGCAGCGTGCTATGTTGAGTTATAGAAGCACGCGGGAATTGTAAGAACACGAGAGAAGTGTTAGGAGAAGCATGAGGCGTAGCGGAGTGCTTCTCAACACTTCTTGAGTCTTCTTACAATTCCCAAGTGCTTCTATAACTCAACATAGCACTGCTGCCGAGTTTTCTATTTCTTTTATAAAATACAATTGAAGTTTTATTTTCTTTTTTCGTTGGAGAAAGTTTGAAAATGTGCGCGCGCGTGCTGTGTGTTCTCATAGAGAACGTGCGACACGCGTCCTTTGGCCAGTCAGAGCGCGCATTATATCATAGTTATTTTATAATACTGAACGGAACACGGAAAAAGCTGTTCTATTTGTTAATTAACAAACAGATCTAAAAGCAAACTTTTGGTATATTTTTCACTGTCCGGGTAGTGTTGTCTGCATTTTTGATTATTTTAGGTAAATTTGACTTACCCTACCCCCCAAAGTGAAATATTTAGCCCCCCCATGATCGAATCTTGGATGGCTCCATAGCTAGACTTAACAATGATATCCAAAAGCAAACTTTTGGTATGTTTTGCACAGTGTGGGTGGTGTTGTCTGCATTATAAATTTTTTTAGGTAGATTTGACCTACCCTACCCCCCTAAGTGTCAAATTTGACCCCACCCCCCTGGACGAATTCAGGTGGGATCCATAGCTTAAATTAATCAGCACATCAAATACTACAACTGTGCCAAATTTGGTGCTTTTACCTCAAAGTGAACAATTAGGCCATTTTTCTGCACCATATTGCTGGACTTAACACCTCGTGCAGTATTTAAAATTTCTCGTTCACTGTTAGCAAACTCTTGAAGGTAAATCCCGATAATTCACTCGCTGAGTGTGTTAACCTCTAAATAATCTATTTATAAAGTGCAGATCAACCATATGGTTTTCAAATATGCCCTACCTGCACTAATGGCTTTATTTTAACGCCAAAATTCTTTTTTGGATCTTTTCCAACAAGAGTACTGCATTCTTCCTGTGTGCGGGAGATTGGCCAGTCAAGAACTGTTCAAATAAAATAAAATATCAACAAACTGAAAACAAATACATGTTTAGGATAAACTGAGACAGAGTGTACTCACTTGAAAAATCTCTAATCTCCTTTTTGCTACATTTACACCAAAGGCAAAAGTAATTTGAACATGGGGGGTTGATGCCCATCAGCAAAGCCATAAATTTCCAGTTGGCACACACTATCCTAGAAACATTCCAATAACATAGTATATTTTAATATTACAATACATATAATGTACATTGTACTTAACAGATAGATTCCATTTTTCCTTGTGTGTATACTCTACTAGAGGCACAGGATGTGGTGAGAACAAAAAGTATGCCACGAGACGAAGTCCAGTGGCTTGACTGTTGTTCTCACCACATTTTGACGCCTTCTGTGCATCGATTAGAGTACACAGGCACAGATAAATCGAATCTATCTGTTTTATATAATATTTATCAAAACATTCCAGCCAATCAGATAAGATACAGTAACACCATCCATGAGTGTGTACTGTAATCACACATGGTTGTTTGACCAACCAGAGTGCACGTAATATATATACCTGACCTTCAATGATACATGTAGTTTTGCAATACATTATTTTAAAATTACCACTTAATTCTATATGTCTCCCCATTGTACAGCAGTCCTTCACTGCTCAAGAGCTTCATTTCTTCAAACACACAGCCTAGGCAGTCTGCCATGGAGTCTTGAGCCTCTCCACCTAAAGTTCAATAAATAAATATACATGCATATGCCTGGTAAAATTGAACTATAGACACAAAATGTTGCATTCACTCACGACAGGCTACCCACAAAGGAGCTTCTTTAATTGCTGGTAACCCAAGTAAATGCAACACCTTGGCAAGCTGTCATTAAAAGTTTTGTTAGTACAATTTGAGTCAAAACAGAGCAGACAATGGCTCCAGAGATATCAGTATCAATGCATGAGATGAAAAATCCTTTAGTTGCTTGTTTGCCTATTGAAGTTGTAATATTATAAAATAAGAATACAATCTAATTTAAGTATTTTCCTTTGGCATGAAAGAAAAATGACTATTTAGTTTGTATTAGTTGTTTTTGAAAAGAACAAAAGAGTCAGGGAGTTTACTACTAATTATTAGTTGGCCTATTCTTTCACAGTGAAGGAAAACCACTGTATTGCCTAAGCACTAATTGGGGAACAATATTCTAATATCAGTATGGCTTGCATACAAATCTCAGCTCATTAGTTTTTTTTTAATTCCTGAGGTGGGAAAACTGCATGATGCAGAAGCACATACTCAAAACAAGGCAGAAAACAAACAAACCACCATTTAATTAAGTTTCTCATTAAGTGATTTATTGCATAAACTTCATTTTCATCTTCATTAAAGACACGATATCATGACCTCGCTAATAAATAAGATGCCTCTTGCTGAACACTTGTCGTGTGGTTGTCTTGTGTAAATAATTTGTATATATAGTAAATTAATGCAGTTGGGCCAGTTGATGAGCACAACAAACCACGGTGGGCATAAATGACCTCAAAAATGCGCAAGGAAAATGTGACACATCTTTGCGATTGTAAATAATTTCAAAAATCTTTGACATAACGAAATGAAATGAAATTTTCAGAGCGTTACCAGTAGATATGATATTTTATTTTGATGCGGTTGGAGTGGAGGTTGATGTCATAGTGACGTCATATCAAAATGTTACATTTCTAGCCAAAATTTATTTTTAAGGCGAGGTAATAACAAAGCACTGAATTTTGTTTGTGTTGTCATTCTCTCTAATTTGGCGCAATTTTTATTCGTCTGTGATTATTGGAACAAGAGTTATAACGAAATTACTGTTTTGATGACGTAATTTTTGATGACGTCATAGAGAAAGTAAAAAGAAATTATTCTAGTCGATAGATGGGGCCAAGTTATCTCCAAAATCTTTAGTAATGTTTTATTAGTATATTTACTGCTTAAGACAAAGAATTTTTCTCGATATTAATTTTATTAGAGATATTTTAAGATATCTGTGACGTCATTATGGTTTTTACGGTTTTTACAATAAATATTTTCAACTATTTATTAAAAAATTAAAATTCTAAAAACATACGATTTTAGGCCACCTATAGTTCTTTCATCATGCAATGTATGACAACGAATCGTTTTAAAGCAAAAAAGTAGTTTGAAAAAGTGTATTTTTCCGAATGATTTTGTATGAAATTTTTCCCGCCATTTTTTCACTGGAAAATATGAAACTAAAAAATTCATAAAGTTCTCCACTTCCACTCATCCGATTTGAAAACGGTTTTCAGTTTTGAGATTGTTACTTTAAGAGGAACAATATAATGTAACTTTGGAAAAAATCTGAAAATTTCGATTAAATCTAAAGTTGCGCATTTTGGGGGTGATTTATGCCCACCATGAACATTTATCCAAAAAGGTACTTCTAACAGCACATGTGGCTATAGCTTAGAATATCTAAATGAAAGGCATAAATATTATGTTCTGTAGAATTCTACAGAGTACTAAACTAAACACTTGATGTGGGCTTCCTGTGGTAAATATCAAAATACGCTCTTGACTGCTAAAGTAATATATAAGCTTAATTCCAGAACAGATAAGGTTTTAAATGCTTGATATTTTTGTTTTTGAAGTACCAAATACAAATATCTTAATTCGTTTCAAAGTTAGAGTAAAATCGAACGTGAGAATAAAAGTCAGCTGACAGGTTTCATCAACATTATGAAAATGACAGTCTTAAATTTCAAAAGTCATCCCTATTCTTTGTGGGCATGACATTATGAAAAGGCTAGAATGTAAACTATAAATCTCTAAAACCTGGCTCCTTAGTATTTTTTGTGTACATCAAAGAAAGAAGTTGCTCCTGAAAGTTAATTAGGCTGCTTACAATCTGTTGTTTAGTTTATTTGTCATGCAATACTGTCACACTTACACATAGAGCCTTAAAACAAGCAAATTGGCAGGAAATAATATGTATTTGGCTTGGTCCATTGAAGTCAATTTTATTTTGTAAACATAGTTATCAGAATATGTGAATTAGATGCAGTTAGGGCATGATTTATTTGACTCTTGATATTGAAGCCGCCATGCTGGTCTACAGTCGTGGTACGCCAACATGGCGGCCCATACATTTCTTACTAAAATATCAGCATATTTCAACGCTTATGTCTTTGAAACGAAAAGTCAAGAAATTCACCATAATTGTAAATCAAAGACAAAAGTCCAAAACCCAGCAATAAGTACCTTCGGAGTCGAGGCAAGTCATGTTGTCGCATGATTTCCAAAATGTGCTAGACCTCTTCCTCAGTCCCTGCTCGGTTTGCACATTTGCAACGTAGACGATAGATAGAAAAGGTAAACCTAGACTCATGCCGGCCTACAGCCTGGGCACAAGTAAATAGACAGCTTTTGTAAAAGTTGGCCAAGGTTAGAGTTGTATGTACATCTATACAAGGTTTTAATTAGCTGAAGATCTAGCTACATGTAGATGTCATGCATTACATGTAATTCATAAAATTACTTTCAATAACAATACTGACATTACTTACATTGTTATAAAAATCTGTTATAGGAATGGTATCCTTTTGTTTTTTTCTTTCTGCTTCTATTTGATTAATTGGTGCAGGTCCACACCAGTAAGTTGCTTTAGCTCATGATATGCAGCATCTGATATGTCTCCATTATCTTTTGCCTGTAAAGAGATATTCAGAGAATCTTATCAAATTCCAAATGAATTCATTGAATTAGTTTTTTTACCACCTTACCTTCAGGGCTTTCTGGATCTTTTCCAGAGGATCAATCATGTCACTTAAGTCACAAACATCCTCCTCTATCCCATCAGAAAAGTTAAACACTAGACATTCTTCCTCAATTTGAATCTTTAGCTAGCAAAGAAGAAGAAAAAAAAAGTCAATATTTTTTATTTTTAAGTGTTGAATATTTTAAATAAACGATTGTTCATATATAGCTAAATAGAGAAAACATTTATATTGCATCCAAACCTCTTTCGCTACCCAGCCATTTGGGAGCTTTTTGAATTCTATGGCAAGCCATTCCTTCACCTCGTTTTTTTATGCGTTTTTCTGGCTTTCTCTAGCTCATGGATAGATTTTTTTGAATTCTGAAACGGTCTTAGTTGGGAATCAAGTGCCTTTCTGAGATTTTTGTTTTCCTCTCCAATCGAGGCAACTTGTCTTTGAAGTTGATCGATGTGAGTTTTCAACTAAAATATTCACGACTTGTAGAATGCTGGAGTTCAATAAAACATTATACAGGCACAGTACTACTAATATTTGAATCAAGAGAACACGTTTTGAATTTCTCAACAGGAGGCTGAATGAAAAAATGACTTTGAAAGTCTGAAGGTATTATGCACCTATCAATGTCTTGCCCCAACGGGGGGAGTGCGGGCATACCCAGGGGCTATTGACAATTTTCAAATTTTTTTGTTAATAATCCCCATAGTGGTGGTGTGTGTACATGTCAATAATGTGGATGTAGAAAAATGTTCATAAAAACGTGGCCTACGGTCGTAAATACCTTACTTTGGAATCAGTAATGAGCTAAACTTTGATTCGTTTTTATACAATTATATTCTGACAACAAAGAAATAAGCAAAAGAAAAACCTTCTATGTCCCATTAAAACCATCACTAAGAACTAAAATGGCAGATAAGGTTATTAATTTCTTACCTTTTTAACCACGTTTTCGAAGTTTTCGGCTCCATTGTCCGTCCGTTGGGGCAAGACATTGATAGGTGCATTATGGCGGCCATTACACCATTGAACAAACGCCTCTCTGAGACAACAAACTTTCCCTCTCTCTTTTAAAAGCGCGCCAAAATGTTATACAGTAGCCATATAAGGAATTGAGATGCTCAGAAGATTTTTATGAAGGTCTCCCTTGTAAAAAAACAATTTAAAAAACAAGTACTTACATCTCCTTGTTCCTTCTTCTACTTTGCTATCTCCTGATGGCTCTCCTTATTTGTCAATATTTTTACTTGAAATAAAACTCGAATCAATGTAGAACATATTTTCCTCAAGAAAAAATGTTAAAAAATTGAATGTCAGAGAAAAAGATGAATAAAAACATCCATAGTCTTCCAATTGCGATGAAACTTGTCCGCCATTTTGTTTGTCTTTTGCAGCTTTATACTTCATGGCTGAATGTCCACATAGTCGCTCTTAGGGTTAGGTTTAGGGTAAATATTAGGAAGACGACTATATGGCATTCAGCCATGAAGTATTTCGCCTTTTGACTGCGCTTGGCTACAAAGCTACTAGGTCCCAGATCTCCACCAGGTCTCGAGTCAAATAGTTCTCGCAAGAATTTCAACCTTTCTTTGAAATCACATATATATAAAGGCCATGTGCCAAGAACCTTTCTAAGCGCAGTTGGCAAACGACTTGAACGGAGTTGGAGGGACCAAAGAACTAGGAGAGACATGGAGAAAGGAAGGAAACCAAAGTAAGTTAAATTGTATAGGAACTCCAAGAGAACTAACGACGAATTATAAAAGTTGAACTGTCTTGAGCTAAATTCTTCGCTCGCCCGAAAAAATCGATAATATTCTTGTTCTCATCTTTATTCGCTAGTGTTCTGAAGAATATTTGGCATAGTATTCTTGGTTATTTTACCAAGCAAGTAATGTATATTCTAACTCAAAGCTCAAAACGTATCACCAACACCAGACTAGGTCGACGCTTTAAGCCACTTCACGCTTTCGTCCGCCATTTTGAATTGGGGCAAACGCGGGAAAATTTATAGAGATCTGGATCACTTTGACTTACCATAACTCGGCTCAATTTTGTCGGATTTTCAAAATTTAAACTTCAATGATTTGCAGACATGCCATGCCATGTGGCGAAATGAAAATAAGGCTCGTACAAGCATTTTAAGGAATTCTTAAGGAATTACGGTCTTTTCGCACAAGAGTCTTTTCGCACAGGCTCTTTTTCGCCCAAATCTAAAGTCTTTTCGCACAAACTTAAAGCCTTATCGCAAAAGTCCTAAGAGTATTTTTTTCTTTAAGTTTAACTTCGATATCATTTAGAAAATTGTCTGCTGACTTGTCATGGAAGCTGTTGTAGCGAGTCAGGCCGCCATTTTGTATACCCGTCCACACAACTCTCAAGTCTTTTCGCACGAACACAAAATTTTAAGAAACATCAATTATCAATTATCAATGGTATAAATAAGCTTACATTTAATCATTCATCATCTCACTCTTAAAGCTGATTTCTTAATTTAAGACATCTATGGGATAAGGGAAAGTAGCTGCACAGATATACAAAATATACTTACCATTAAAGCTCATATCACCATTTCCTTGAGATATATCTTCAAGAACTGATACACCTGCAGAAAAACATTTATATTAATACCATATTCTGGCATAGATTTGATAAAGTGTATGTTAGCTTTTTATACTTACATGCAGAGCACTTCCATTCAATTTCTCTCTCCTCCTGGATTGCATTTCTGTATTCTTCTTGGCTTATGCCTGTACCACAGGTTCTGTGGCACCATTTCTCACACCCTTCACACATGAGTCCATGTTGTCTAGCACGGACAGGCCTTTCACATGACAAACAGAGATCGTGAGACATTGTAGATAATTGATTTGATGAATGATGGAGTTGGGCATTCTGACCGTCGTTATATACCCCATGGGCGGAGCGAAAATTTTCAATAAAACTCTTTTAATTGGTCAAAGGAAAAGTCTAATGGACTTATTTCTAACACGTTTAATTTTGTGTTGTTTACGTATTAGTATATCATTAAGACACCTCACATTGGCTTGGACAAAGGATCTTTTATTGCAAAAAAAACTTTTGTTCGCGTTAAAACAAAGGAAACTAATGACGACGCGTCGTTACATTCTCAAACTTAAAGACAAACACATGGATTCTAAGATGATTTTTATTTTTATTCACATCTTTACTACAGTTTATGTATAGTGTTTAAAGTGATTTACAAATGGCATTATGTAACATTACAACATCATATTGAACTTCTATGAGAATAAAGGTTTAAAAACTTTGTGTTCGATTTGTGCGAAAAGACCGCGTACTTTACACTGTAGTCTTTTCGCACAACAATAATTTTGCCTTTGGGTTTTTGAATGTGATGTTTTAGAGTTCATGGTAGCATAGTAAAGACAATTTTCGATCGAAATCATATGACGAAGTGCTAAAATACCACGTTTTTTACTGTAAACGGGCAAATAGAAAGCCATCCCATCACAGTCTGAGTTGTTGATTTCAAAGTCTTGTCAAGTTTGTTTTATACATCATTGAATTTGGGGACATAATCGTCAAACTTTACTACTTAGAGCATGAAAACTAAATAGAAGCTTATATTTGGTTTATTAAAAGTCGTTGTATAATTGTAACTTTAAAAATACTGAGGCTTTTCATGTTTGTTTACACCTTTCGCATCACTCGTTGCTTATGCGTCAATAAATGAAATAATTGATACTTTACGCCATTAAGAATTTTATGTTAGGACTTTAGGACTCTTTTCGCTTTATTAATAAGGGTAAAAGGAAAAGAGGTATTTGAAATACCTGAGACAGTATACAAATGTTTTTAGAAGTTTTTGCGGCTTTATGTTAAGACTCGTTGTCAAGCAAGCGAAACCAAACAAGCGGTACGTAATTCCCGAAGGTATATTGAAGTCGGAGCGGCAAACCGGAGCGGCAACTGTTATGTAATAACAGTAATTGACAGATAAATTACACAAGAATAATCTTTATTGAACGCAACATTTACAATTCACTTTACGGAACTTAAATTATAAAGACTTGTGCAAAAAGTATTTACGGACTTCAGGGATCACGGTAAACCGGACTCTTATACTTGACAAACATAAAAGACTCTTGTTCAAAATTCCCCTTGTTAAATAAATAACAGTTTAACGTAAAGTATTCTCTATGACATAATTCAGCACTGCATGTGGTTAGACATAATTCAGCCCTGTGCGAAAAGACTTTAGATTTGTGACGAAAAGACCTGTGCGAAAAGACTTTTGTGCGAAAAGACCGGATACCTTTTAAGGTGATTCCTCTGTAATAGATCCTCCCGATAGAAATCGCTTAAAATTTGTTATTTTGTAGGTTTTGAGTTACTTATCTCGTAACTAACAAAAATAAAAGGCACCTGAAAGGTGCATGTATCTACTGCAGACGTGTTATAGAAATATTTTTGACAATGTGAAATGAATTGAAAAGAAAAACATGAAGAATGTTGAAGAATTTTATGGAGTTGGACAGGGCAGTTTGTTATTACCTCAACTGATGTCTTTTCGAAAATTCAATGTTCGGAAAAACTTGGTAAGTGATATTCTTAACAATGTTTTTACGTCGACCATCAATAGAGAGAGCTTTCATAGACAGTGTCATAGGTTTTATTAAAGGAATTGCTAGTGTTTGTTTGGCCTTGCAATCAAGATCCACGGTTTGAGGTCTTCGTACATACTGTAGGCCATTACATTTTTTATTTAAGTAGGAGCTGAAATATTATATAATGAAGTGAATTATTTGATGATAGTTTACATGCAATCGGTGTAAACTTGTTTACCGTTGCTAAAAGATAGAACATATGCGAAAGGCTCAAACAAAATCGAGATGAACACTTCAATATTGTATTGACTTACCGGCTCAAAAACGACCTCAAAATTGAATAATGATATAAAAATTCTCCATAAGAATAAACCTGGCACATTCTATTAAAGCTGAGCCTTATCAATGGACATAAAAACATTGTTAAGACATCACTTACCAAGATTTTTGACTTGAATTCCTGTCAAACTTGTCAACAGTCGTCATGTCGGCCGTGTTCCCGTGTATTTTCCGAAAATATTCCGACTTTTCTATTGTTAACACTTTCTATTGTTAACAAGCATAGAACTTCGTGTCGAAACTCACACATGTTCTGGTGAATACCAATATACCGTGATCTCATAATTTGAGTGAAGCATGAAGTATATCCATTTTCTGCAGTAGATACAAAAATAGGGGGTCATGGTACTTGTTTAGGAAGTATTTGGCTTGATAGACAAGGGTATTTTAGCGATTTTTCGCGAACGTTCGATGTTTTCCAGCTAATTTGTTGATATATTTGTCTATCTGGTCTCAGAAAAAAAAAACCAGACAAAAAAATGAAAAGATAATATTTACTACATAGTAAGGCGAAAAAAAAATTCTTTATATTCCATGAGGATTATGAACCTGGACCCGTCTATTTGCTTTATATGCTGGTGTTACACGCTGCTCTAAATGATTGTCTGGGGTGCCTGTGGCTTGCCTCGTTTTCATGGCACATTCTCGACTACGACGATAGATAGATTGAAAATGCAAACCTAGACTTGTGCCAGCCTAAAGGCCTGGGCACGAGTAAAAAGCATTAAAATGTACAATGTTGTATGTCAAATACATAATGTCAATATGAAAACAAAAAGTACAGCGTAAAATGCAAAGTTTGAATTTTGGCCTCAATTGTACGCCATAAAAATGGGCACTTTTTTGAGAAGGGAATGGGGTGAGTTTGTAAAACATGCTTTTTATCGCACCAAAGATTAGAAAAATTTCCAAAATCAAGTTTTGTATCCTTTTTGATTATACCTTGAAAGAAAATGCTTGTAAAGTCGCAATTTATGCTTATTGAACCATGCGCAGTAGGCGTGCACGGTAGGAATTACCTTAAAACAGGGGTTAAACTGTTTTTGGACAGTCAAATTGTTTTTGGACTGAGATTAATAAGCAACTTATTAACCAACTTTGATATACAAGACAAAAATCGACTTTCATCAGCTGCCATTACAGAAAATACTTTGAAGGACAAAAACTCACTAGAAGAGATTGGCTCCTCAAACTAAAAGTATAAAGTTATAAAGCTACCGACATTTAAAAAACAAAAATGCAGTTTTGAATCGTACTTTATCAATATGCAAATGAGGGGAGGAAAAGTGGGCGGAAAAACTGAAAGCTTTCCTCGCTTGATGATTGGCTGTCAATAGACTTAAACAAATGATGATTGGTCAAAAAATGAGCTGACCAGAGCTGACTTCAAAATGGTTTTCCAAAAACTTCTGAAGACGATCCCAACAGCCAGATAACAAAGTGACTATAAATTTTGAGAATGTCAAAAAAAGTAAACATCTTCACAATACATTTTACAGAACAAAGAATTAAAGTTTTATGAAAATTCTACTTTTGGATGCTTTGGTTTTTAACTCGTGGATTGCAAATCCACGAGTTATCGTGAAGGGGTCAAAATATGCAAATGATCAGCTTAGTACTTCGTGTATGACAACATGAAATGGCACTATTCAATCTATCTATTGTCTAACTAGAATGGTGCCATACATAAAGTAGTAACCTATGTCACTCACTCACTCAAACACTGTTAAAGTATGCTACTGCGCATGCTCGATGGAATTGACCACAGGCCGACAGTAATGTGGGCTCTGGGTACGAGATTAAAGGAAATATGTTTTTTATTCCGGGACTCCCGAAGGACTCCCGAACTATTCACAGATCAACGATATTTGCTTTTCACGATTTATGTAGACATCAGGCTATAGACAAAATTTATATTTAGTTAAGAACAGCATTGACTAGAAACACTCCCAGCAGACATGTTCAATACACACGAAAAATATATACAGACGTTGTTTAAAGAAGAAGCTTTTTAGATCATTAAATTCCTAGTATTAGTACAAGCTATTTCAGGAGTAAAACCATCGAAGTACCGAAGCAAGTTTAGACATGACTTAATTATGCAATAGAATATTGCCCTGCAGTCGATAGCCAGACTTTGTACATCACTATCAAGCGACAAAAATCTCTTCAAGTGCAACATCAAAGTAATCCAAGCTTTTAGTATTTGTAGTCTATTATCACAAGAGTCAAGGTAGATAAGACTTAAGTTAAACAAACGAAAACATTTTGAAAGCAGTTGTCGGTCGCCGCCGTGAAGGCCTCGAGTCCACTAGCCGAAAACAGCAACAAAAAGGCGTATTGAGTTCTAAAGTTTATTGGTTTAGTGTTTTGTAAAGTAATTTTTTTTATCTTTACAGCGACATTCTGCTACAGAGCACAGAGAGAAGCATTTTTGCATTTGTTTTATAACCACACTCTGACAACAAATATACAAAATTCACCAGATGAATTCATACAACTTCTGGATAGTCCAGAGGATATGCCCTTGCTTTACAAGCGAGAGGTCCGGGTTCAAATACCAGACCAGCGGGGAATTTTTTTTTCCCCTTTTTTTTACATATTTTTTTTTTCTTTTATAGCTAATGACTCTTTCTTCGCTAAAGAAATTATTGATTTGGATTTTTGTCTTCAAATGAAAACTCGTTATTAATTTTACTAAAAAAATGTGTTTGGGCTTCCTGTGGTCATTTCGGTCAATCCACGAGTTACTTCGCCATTGGCGGTTTGATTGGCTCTGTTCTTAACAACTACGAAATTCATTCAACTACTTTTTGGGTCCGCTTTTTGAATGAGCACAAAACTTTTTTTGAACTATTCAATATATTTTTCTCGCTCTTTTTCAGTTTCAACTGTTTTGGTTTCACTCACAAACCTAAACAGGAGGGAGTTTTTCCGAACTGTAGAAAACTCTAAAAACAGCTCACCATATCATTTTACTCCAAAAAGACGATCTTTTTTAGATTATAAATCAATTTGCAAGTCCGACCCGATTACTGTTTAATGAAACTTTTCATCCTACAGTGCCGCTCTTGAGTAACGTAACCTCTGCTAGCGAGTACGAGTAGCGAGTACTAGTGGTGACTCAAGAGTCCTTGATTTCTGAATATTCATGAATTACTTAACGACTCGAAACTTTCGAGTCCGAATCACTCGCGAGTCAAACGGGTCAATTCATTTCTAAAGCACAGGTAGATTGTGTAGAAATCAAGAGAATTTCAAGATCAAAATTAAGAGCATTGAACAAAATGAATCAAAAGATAGATCGCAAGGTGGCCAGATCACAAGGTCAACAAAACAGTTTAAAAGTAAGGGTGATTGTTTTGGTGGTAACCTCCCGTCCATGTCTAGCTCTTCGACGATGTCGATCAACATGAGATTTTGGATGTTCTTCATGAAGAGGTCAAAATAAAGCTGAATAAAAAGATAATTGACGCACTGTTGCGGTCGACAACTTGAAATAAACAGTGGTGCTTCGGATCTGGCATTCGTTTTCAATCATCTTTTCTTTGGCTTATTTTCAACAGTTATTGCTCACCCATTTAATGATTGAGTTCCAAAGTCATAAATATAGTTCTTTATAAACGTAGATCCAGATGAAGTATCAGTTTGTTTTCAACTCTATATTTTTAAGTGACAGATAGGGTGTGAATATACACACTTTCGATGTGCAATCTACAAGTCCCGCCGATAACACCAAATGTTATCGGAGCGAAAATCTCTTCTCCAAATTCTTGTTTTTTTGCTTTTTCTAGTCAATATTTTATTCAGAACGATAACTTTGGACATTTTTTGTAGATAAATATTTGATAATTTTTTACTAAACAGTGACTCATCTGTAGGTCCGAACTCGGAACTTTTGTTCCATGTTAATCAACCTCGCCGGTAGCTTATCTTGTTCGATAATCAGACGTCAGCCGCCAGAACTTTCATCATGCAAATTTGACTTTAAATTAGAGCAACATTCAAAGAAATTAACAAATCATTTCAATCACTGCTTTAGATAACAAGAAATTCCTAAAACAGTTAAAAATCGTTTTGAGCAAATTTTCACAAGACGAAATACATCACTGTGGTAGTCAGGTCACGGGGCTAATTAATAAGCACGTGGGAATGCGATTGTCAAATCTCTGCATAACCAACCAAAATGTCGAAAACAATTTTAAACCTCTTCAGATAAGCAGAGATTTTTGAAAGCTTGATGTTACTTCTAAATAGGAACTTAATATTTTATACGGGAGAGAGTTCTACATGAATATGGGCTGTCATAACACAGCTCTCACAACAACTAAAACATGCCAAAAAGCCGAAATCAGCACTCTCATTTTCTTTGAAAGTTCTCGGGTTGTTGATTGTAAGTCTATTTTTGTTTTGCTTGCCTTCACTTGCATATAAAACATCAGATCGATTGCCTAAAAGTTATCCACAATGAGTTTTTGTTACATTAAAGCCTTTCAAGTGATCTCACTCTTTTGACTCGCGAGTACAGAGTATCGAGTCAAACGAGTCCCTATTGTTTTGTTCAAGCTCATTAAAGACGCGTAGCAATCGAGTACTCGAATGACTCACTACTCATACTCGCGATTGGAGGTTACGTTACTCGAGAGCGGTACTGTAAATTATAGATGACACATAAATTATTTTTATAGATATTGTTATTTTCATCAAGCAACAGTTTGTGTTTCATATTTAAGAGAAAATAATTGTCGCTTTTCACATTCTAAAATTGAACAAACAAGCGAACTGGAGATTGATCTATGAGACGGCCCGGGTCCGGCGATTCTCGAAGTATGAATTTCAAAGAAAATCTTTTCAAAAAAGGAAAGTCAGATTGTTATCTTGTCTTCATTTTGTCTTCTTTTGTATGCTGTGACTCATGACTGCAGCTAGTCGGGGCGTCAACTTGCTCACTCATGATTACGAAATCCAGCCGTAAATTTCACAGAGAACTTCAAAAATATAAAAAGATCAAAGAGTAAATCTAAATTTGACAACCTTTTCGATTTCCAGCCACGCTTTCTTCTTGTTTTAAAATTATTGATCTCTTTGGCCCTTTTTTTTTTTGCAGCTGGAAAACTTATAACTAGTAGCTGTGTGTAAGTTTCTGCAGGGCCCCCGCCGTCTTTCGCCAAGTGGCTGTGAATGATGTAAAATATCTTCGCAGAAAAGATAAAACCACGTCAACCTTTGGGTTCATGTGAGAGCTTACCCTCAAATTTATCTGTAGTGTACTTTTAGTTTGAGGAGCCAATCTCTTCTAGTGAGTTTTTGTCCTTCAAAGTTTTTCCTGTAATGGCAGCTGATGAAAGTCGATTTTTGTCTTGTATGTCAAAGTTGGTTAATAAGTTGCTTATTAATCTCAGTCCAAAAACAATTTGGCTGTCCAAAAACAGTTTGACCCCTGTTTTAAGTACTTTTTTCAAATCAATCTTATTTTCGTGAATGTTCTTAATATTTATGTGCCGAACGTTTTATTACTCGTGCCCAGGCCGTAGGCCGGGAATGAGTTATAAAATACAAATGTTTTTTTCCGATTGTCGTCTCGAGAATGCGGCATTCTTGCGCAATTGGTCACGTGATGCACTCCTGATTGGTTAAGAGTGTAAGAAACAATGCACTTCATTCATCACCTTTGTGGGCGTGCAAACTCTTCATAGTGAACTGTGAGGAACTTTAGGAATGCAAGATGGCTGACTACAAAGAAAATAGCTTTCAGAGACAGGCTCTTCCTGAAATAGAACAATGGAAAATGGAGCTTTTAACTCGAGATATACCTAGACACTTATAAGAGCTTCAGAATGGGCTGTTATTTTGAGCTTCATCTCCAATACTTTGACCAAATATTGAACTCTAAATGACATACTTGAAACCAAGCTTCCGTGATTCCGAGAATTTCCTATGAGCTGGAAATCTATGAATTTCTCATCCTACATGTTGCTAAAGGAACACACATAGAGGCAAGTCAATTATGTTCCTCATTCAAGCATTCAAAAGATCTTGAGTGGTTTTTGTACTGAATTTTAATATCGGACCAGACCATTGGATGGAACGGCTAGGTTCCATTGACCTGGTTGGTCACGTAATGCTTTTGTTCATATATAAAACATCCGAAACATGAATGAAAAAATACACGATTTGTTATTTTGTCAAAAACGCTGTTGTAGTCTAACTCTTTACAGCAAACAACTGAGATACATAGTGAAATAAAAAGTTGAATAAACTAGGTAATATTTTTGCATGTCGGAGATATATAATATCCATGCATGATAATAGAAAGACAAAATTGACTAATCAGATATGTTGCATTTAACTATTTCCCGGAAAGGTGAAGAAAGCGTGACTCGACTCGGGGAAGAGTATGAATGGGGCCGGTCATTGGAGCCTCCTAAATGGGGCTCCAGGGGCACCAGTGAACGCCACGTGTGCGTCTAGTTTTGAAAACAAAAATCCTCTTTTTCTCATCGTCTTCCAATATTTATCATGTAAACAGGCATAAAAAAAAAGCCAATACCGTTTCAAAAAAAATATTCTTTTAAAAATACGATAAAAATGAGCCGAGTTATGGTAAGCCAAAGTGATCCAGAATTCTATAAATTTTGGCGCGTTTGCCCCAATTTAAGATGGCGGACGTAAGGGTTATAGATTTGTGTCCAAGTACACCAAAGTGAAAGTCCTATATATATATTTCTATATATCGTCATAAATCATCATTTGGTGTCATTAACCATTATTGACTATCATTAAACATTAATAACCGTCAATGACCATCGTCGACCATCACTGACCATCATCAAGCATCATTCATCATCATTGACCATCACTCAAAGCTGCTGAAAACTGATTTTTTTGTATTTATAGCAAAAAAAGCCCAGCAAAAGCTGTAATTCCGAAGAGTCTGAAGTCGGAGTGAATAAATTTCCGCATGGGTAGATGTCACACTCTTTTGTTTGGCACAAAAGACTTTTGAAACGAACAAAAGAATGTGACATCTACCCAGGCTTAAGTTTTTGAAAGTGTTCCATGGAAATCCAAACTTCAAGACTGTGTAAAAAAATTGGAATTCATTCAAATCACGTAATTTTTTCGTACAAGTCCTTAGAAATTCTCAAACTTTTCGTCAAAAAGGGAAATAGCAGGGGGTTAGGTGCACTTTAATGATGCTTTATGGTAGTCAGTGATGGTCAATGATAGTCAGTGATGGTCAATGATGGTCATTGATGGTCAGTGAGGTTTGATGATGGCAAAGGATACTTAATTATGGTGAACAATACTCTATGATGGTCGATGATGGTTGATGATGGTCAATGACTTTTAATGACATGAAATGATGATCTATGACGATATATAGAAAAATATATATAGAAGGATTTTCCTTTTGGTGTACTTGGACACAAATCTACAACCGACGAAAGCGTGAAGTGGCATAATGTCGGACTGTTCAATGTGTCAAATTTGCATGAAGGAGGACTATGAACTAAAGCTGTATAGTTGACGATTCTTCTTGTTTTAATCGATTTGATTTTTATTTAGTTTGAGAAACATGTATTGAAGTCAAAGGGCCCTTCTGGATAAAAGCCATGTGGCTGAATGGGCAACCCTGCCGAAATCTTATTTCAAATCAACCCACCAAGGGCCCAAACAATACATTTTAGTAAGCCCAAAGCCCAAACAATACATTTTAGTAAAATAACAAATTTTCATTTAAAGACAAAAATATAAATCAATAAATCAAAAACGAAGGTGCAAATATCAAACAAAAGTGTATCCAAGGAGTTATTGTTCAAAAAAGCACCGAATATACTGACCTGCTTCACTTCGATTGTCAGAAATATTTTGAACTGTTCGTGTCGATCGTTATCGCGAAAACGTTGCAGAATTACTGATCATAAAATCCAGGTCATCACACAAGGTCTGAAGTAGCGAGCAAACGATATTCCTTAGGGGAAGCCTTTTTCTTTAGTGAGTTTTTTTGAGTGAGGGTACATCTGAGGTTGTTAGGCTCTGAGCATATCATTTTCTATTAGAAAGGAGAGGATTCCGCTTTCACCATGTTCTTGCTGTTATTCAGTTGTTGTTCTTCTTTGGTCATTTAAAGTGAAGAACCAAGGAAGTCAACATTGCCGAAGAAGACTGACAAGCACTTTCGTACAAGTTTACGATGTCTGAGTTACAAGTTTATTTTTGGCTTTCTAATCGTGATGATCTCTTGTGCAATGATCCAATCAAACAAGGCAAAATTTATATTAGAACATTTGTTTCAAAAGAGCTAGCTAGAAGGAAAATCGATGAATTAATTTGAATTTACATAAAAGCAGATAAAAGTGTTGGTTATATACATGTAATACCATGATCACCATTCATTGTTTCAAGAGGAACGTTTAATGTCTAACATCCCTCTTACCTGAATAGAAATGAGGGAGATTTAGAACTAAATTTCCCTCATATCATTAATGAGGAAAATTTAGAACTAAATTCCCCTCGTTAATGATGTATGAGGGAAATTTAGTTCTGAATTTCCCTCATTACTATTCATGAGGTACAATCCCCCATATATCAATCATCGGGACGGTCGAGACAGGTTTTGTACGCTATTCCCAAATTTTATAACTATACAACGCAACGATACCTCTTACCACTGCACACTCTTACGCGTGTGGGAGCTATTCATTCTACTTTGAGCATGTGCGTAACGAAGTAAAGAAAGCTTAGTGAAAACGATTTAGCTTTCAGTTGATCAACAACCTATAAATACTTGTCCATTGTAAGTGTAAAACAAAGAAATCTATTTTCAAAACTCCCCAGAGAACAGGGTTACGCACAATTGGTAAAAGAATTCAGTGTACAATATGTTCAAGTTTTGGATGAACAAAAAAGCAAAGTGTATTTTTGTTCATTTCCTTGGTGATCATGGTATTACAAAGTAATACCATGACTTCTTCGGGATATTAGTGATTAAATGTCCCCTCGGCCTCGGCAGGTTTAGTAAACCTATCTCGGCTTCGGGGACATCACTAATAACCCTCGGGGTCATGGTATTACTTATAAAAACACCGCGCGTAAATGATAGTTGGGGTCAAATAGTGCGAGCATAACAGATACACAGAAACATTAACTTGAACACTGCTTGAATTACATAGACTAGTTTCAGGCAGCAGTTCGTACTCAAAATGTTTTCGTTTAATTGTTTTTTATTTCAACATTTACAGGGTTCCCAGGGGTCAGGGAAAAATCAGGGAAAAACACAGTCAGGGAAAAGTCAGGGAAAAGTCAGGGAATTTTTTATTTGGTCAGGGAAATTGAGATTTTCACTTCAAGTCAGGGAAAAGTCAGGGAATTTTGTATAAGTATCTAAAAATATTTCTTGTAGATGCTATTTTAAGTAAAGAAAAAACTTTCAAAGAGAGAATAAATAATTTGGAGCATTTAACAAACTGGTCATGTTAGTTACACCAACATTTTCTATTTTTTGTCTTCTGTGGAATAGTCGTAATATGATAAAAATGGCCTCGATACAACTTAAAGGCAGCCATATTGGAAGTAACTTATGAATTGTTGTGTTTGCTTTGTGCAAAATAGTCAGGAAAAACTGAGTTATAGTCAGGGAAAAGTCAGTGAAAAGTCAGGGAATTTAATGTTTCAGATTGGCTGGGAACCCTGATTTACTCTTGTGCTGCCGGATAGAGTACAAACACTTAAGGTGTCTCGATCGAAATTCCGAGCACATCGAGGAGCTTCGATAAAACGCTTCCAAAATCTTCCTTTCGTCTTCGATTGCAATAAACATTTTTGCTTATTGTACGTCATTTATTGAGAATCACGAACACACTAAAAATATATGGAAATTATACACTGCAACTTCATTCATTCTCGTCAAAAACCCCAAATATCTCCGAATATGACGAAAGTTTTCTTTTCATTTTTCTTTGAAAAAAAAGAATAAAAATAAACGCTGAAGTTGCGGTGTATAAATTAACAAAGTATGCATGTTAGCGCCCCCCTGTCAAAGTGTGAATTCCTTAGAGGCTAGCAATTTGCATAGTGGCAATCCGATAACAACAAACGATTCGAGTGGCAGCGACGTGAAGGTGCCTTACTTTAAAATTTTATTTTGCAGCAATGAAATAAGTCTAACACCCAAAATGCAGGTAGGAACTTGTATTAAAGACGGAACTTCTTTATTGAGAGGTTTCGCTCGAATTGCACGGTTAAATTTTCTGTAATTTCGAAAAACGTACATTTTGCAATTTGTGGATATTTTGGAGTATAAACCTTCACTTATACGGCCGATTACAACTTTTCTTCTATCTAACCAAAGACAATTTCACTTGGCAGGTAGTTAGAAGAAACATTGATCATTCTGTCCGTGTATTGTGGCGGCATTAAAGCTAAACTGGATAACGCAAGAAGAGTTCAAACTTCCAAGTCAGTTCAAGAGGTACAATTTCAAACATTGTAATTATCTCAGAATCCTGTCCTACAATTTTTTTCCTACTGATCCACCAGCTAGATTAGGTTAGCGTTTCATGATTCTGTGAATCCGGTTAAAATCTTAGCGCTCAATTTTGCATAAATTGCAATTTTATGAAAATAGTGGTGTGTAGTTTTTGCTATTTTGTGTCTCATTCGCGTATCATTTCCATATATTTTTAGTGTGTTTGTGATTCTCAATAAATGACGTACAATAAGCAAAAATGTTTATTGCAATCGAAGACGAAAGGAAGATTTTGGAAGTGTTTTATCGAAGCGCCTCGATGCGCTCGGAATTTCGATCGAGACACCTTAAAGCTTGCGACTATTTTCGTTGCTTGATGACAGCACATACAAAGTCCATTCAGAAAGGTTTTTACGTCCGAGTATCAAATAGCTTTATGGAGATGCGATGAAAATTATTCCAAGCCGGGTTCCAAGCAAAAGTACAATACAAAATGTGACAAGGAATAAGAAACAAACTAACTATGAGCATTTTTCCACCTAACATCCGACAGGCATTATCTCACTAATGAGAGAAGTTGTGACTCTAATTTAGTCATCTAAAAATAACATGTATTACTGAGAAAACAGTCGGGCCCAAACATTGCTGTTGCTTGCACACAAACCTAAAAAACAATTTGATCCGAACAAGGTCTTCCATATAAAAGCAAACATCATCATCGTAATTAAATGCAGACATTGTTTACATTGTTATTAATTCAAAAGCAAGTTTCACATGAAGTCTTAACATCGAGGCATATTTGAATAACACAGTAGTCCCAGAATCAAATTTCCTTCAATTTCTTACCCAGAGCCCACATTACTTTCCACCTGCAGTCAATCACGTCGAGCATGTGCAGTAGCATAGTTTAACAATGTGCGAGTGAGTGAGTGAGTGAGTGCCTGAGTGACTGATTTGCATATTGGACCCCTCACTATAACTTGTGAATTTGCAATCCATGAGTTGAAAAGTCTGATAAAACTCTAATTTGTCAACAGATATACTTAAATGAAAATGTGCATGACCTGCATGCATGTGTTAAACTGGGAGCAACCTGAAGATTGGGGCGTTGCTGCTACAATATGGTAAGTAATTTAACTTTGATAAGGCCTAGGAATTAGGGTATATAATAGGTAGACGGACACTGAGATGTGAAGCGTTGTAGAATATCGATAATTTGAGAATTTTGACTTAAAATCTTATTCAATTTAGAAATATTAAATTTTATTGTACAATTTTAACATCTATTATAAAGCCAACATTCGAAATATTCGAAAAAAATATTGTAGCTTATCTAGTATTAAATACCTTTAAATGCTGCACGTATAAGATACTAAATGAGTTCCAATACACCAGCGTTGATTCTGAGCTATGCTGTTGCATTTAAATGGGGTTTAGGAAAATAATTGAGTTAAAATAGCCATTTAACTTCGAAATATTGCAGTCATAGACATTAGTCTTCTTAGTTTAACTGCCGAAAAAACGAGTAAAAATTATTGAACATTAATAGACATTGAAGTCTTTGTAATACTAGTATTGACTCCGAACCATATTGATTCCGAACTAATTAATCAATTTTGAATCCTGGTTTATATAAAATGGTCCAACATGAGCATGGAATATTGTATAGATCAATAGACATTGAAGTCTTCGTAATACTAGTATCGACTCCAAACCATATTAATTCCGAACTCTGATTAATTTTGAATCCTGGTTTATTGTATTATAATTTAGTAGTTAAAATAGTCAAATATGATCATGGAATATCGTAGATTGATAGACATAGTAAGTAGTCTTCTTAATACTATAGAAAATATTGCAATATTGCAGTCATAGACATTAGTCTTCTTAGTTTAAATGCCGAAAAAACGAGTAAAAATTATCGAACATTAATAGACATAGAAGTCTTTGTAATACTAGTATTGACTCCGAACCATATTGATTCTGAACTAATTAATCAATTTTGAATCCTGGTTTATATAAAATGGTCCAACATGAGCATGGAATATTGTATACATGTAGATCAATAGACATTGAAGTCTTCGTAATACTAGTATCGACTATGAACCATATTAATTCCGAACTCTGATTAATTTTGAATCCTGGTTTATTGTATTATAATTCAGTAGTTAAAATAGTCAAATATGATCATGGAATATCGTAGATTGATAGACATAGTAGTCTTCTTAATACTATAGAATTGATTCCGAACTATGCTCAATTAACTTTGGATACTAGTTAAAATAGTGATAATAAATCACTATCACTGAAGTGGTATAAATAAATCGCTATCACTAAAGTAGTAATAAAAACTAAAAACTTGAAACTTGATCCTAGTTAAAATTGTCCAACATGATCATGGAATATCATAGTTTAATCGACAGAGTAATCTTCTTAATACTAGCATTGATTCCAAACCATGCTTAACTACCTTTAAATCCTTGTTTATAATTGTTTATACTTATGGAATATTGCAAAGTTATCGACATAGTAATCTTCTTAATCAGACTAGTATTGATTTCGAATTATGCTTACATGATTACCTTTCAATCCTAGCTAAGATATAATAATTTAGTTAAAATATTGAAACATAATTATGGGATATCTTAGATTCATAGACATAGTCGTCTTGTTAATACTAGGGTTGATTCTGAACCATGTGTAACTACCCTTTAAATGCTGGTTTAAGATAGTAACTAAAATAAGTAACCATTATCGAATGTCCTACATTTATTAAGATGTAAAAGAAACTAAGTAAGCACATTATTAAACTAGTCGTGCGTGGTGAACTAGGTTTATTAACCACTATTACTAACGTCATTTTTGCCATGGAGTTTAATATCTTGTAGAGACAACGCTTATAAAGAAGGACGTGAAGAAACGAGAGTGACAAGTCGAAGATGGCATTGGCTTGATGCACAGAACAAGAGATTTGTAAGTTCGTGGATGTTCTAGTCAAGTCAATGTCTTTGCATTTATTCAGTCACACATGCTAGCTACAACCACATTGCTACTCTTAACAAGTGCTTATAATATGGTGTACTGTACATGAAATGTAGTTTAATTGTAAAATCCGTTCCAATTTTAATTTCAGATTGTTGGTGTTGATCACAAGTTCTTCGTTTGGCAACCTAATAAGGTGAGTTGGATCTGTTGATAATTTCATCATGTGCTACTCTCCAGGGTAGGTTATTATCACTTATAAACAGTGCCATTTGAAAATAGAAAATGCCATGCTAAACTGGAAAATTTCCTGTGTTGACTTTGACCTCAGATATCATATCCGGACTTGGGATATTATATCTTGAGATCAACCAATCATAGGTCGTTTCTTGTACACACTTCCAGAGTAAAATATTATATCCAGCATGGACCAATCACCAGTTGTCTATTTTTAGAAATAGATATGATATCCGAAATCAACCAATACAAATCCTTAAATACAAGATACTCTGCAAGACAGGAAAATCCACCGTAAAGGACAACACAAAACAGGAGGAAATATGTATACCCTTAATATCTATGAAAACGAGATAATATTCTTTTTATTCTTAAGATGATTTTGGGCAACAATTATTGCTTTTTTTATTTGTGTTAACGAGAAAACTGTTCTTGTGTTTTGAATAACAACTTCTTAAAAACAAATCAAGTGCATGCAGATAAATGTGGTAGATTTTGATTTTAAGTACTTCTTAAGGATCTCATGCTCACGAATTGGCATCTGACTTTGGCAATAGCGTTCCACTCGTGGAATCATCACACGATAGCGAAGTTTCTTATTCTTTCTAAAATTCCAAAGTCTCGGGTTCGTAATGTTCCTTGTCAAATTATTTGTTTTTAGACTCACAGCACTGCAAATAAGAGTAATCCAGCACACAAAAGTTTGATAAACAGACTACAATGACTTGTCAAGCTGAGGTGAACACCAAACAAGAGTACATGCAAATGTTACATTAAGATTTGACCACAAATGATGTTAGTTTTTGTAACCTCAAACGAGTGCCATTTTCAAAATGTTTTGAAACATCAGCTTCACTCATAGATCAGAATTGAAAGGCCTCCCCCCAAAAATGACAATTTATATTTATTCGATCAAGGTAGTTTACATCTAACCATTCATTTATAGTCGAAGCACCATCACACTCCATCGTCGGCAAAGTGGACAAAATTGTCTTGCATGTATCTTTGACCATCGGTGTTTTGAGATTGCCTGACTTGGCCGACTGTCAGCAAGCATTGATCACTCGCACATTCTGTTAATAAGCACCACAGTAATGCAGCGCATTAACTTGACCAAGGCAGTACTGCAACCCCAACATCAAACACTAGTAACATCTAAAACTTTGAATAAAAGTTAACATTCGAATGGAACTCTATTATCTTCCATGATCTCTTATTCACCATTTTAACTCGGTTAATATGCCACTTCTCGTTTTTCTGAATTTAGATCTTCCCCGCATACGAGCTGTCATTATTCATGCCAAGGATAGTATTTCAAGTACTTCTCAATACTAAGTTGGGAAAGTCGTATGAATGCATATTTATTATATGACAGATTGTACTTACAAAGTATATAATTTATATAGCGAAATGAACATCATCAACTAGCTTCCAAGGAAAAAGTTGTGTACATTCATTGTGTTTAACTACTTGCCACGCAGCGAACCAAAATGCCAAAACAATCACGTTTTATGACTCAAGTGTTTTGCTAAAATTCATTTTAAAGTCGATGAGTTAATCTCGAAGAGATCTAAATATTTTTGGGTTATCTGCTTTCTGAGTCTGTGGTTGTTGAAAAAAGTGAATAATTTTACTCGTGCTTGTCAGTGAAAGACGTATTTACACATGGTCAGCAAATTCAAAGAGAACAATCTCAAGGGCATCATATTTCAGTCGCCTAGTTATGAGAAGGTAGAGCTCACTAGCAGTAAATTTCAATTTTCTTACTTCTTTGTTTTTACGCTGGCACCTAAAGACTGTATTTAAAAAAATATATATTTAAATATATATGTATGTTTTTTTTACAACAAAGTGACCTTGATAGGCTAGGCCACCAAAAAAAAATCTAGTAGTTCGGTCTTACAGAGTGTATAAGCAATTTCCTTATTATACGATACTTTTGCTGATCAATTCTTGGGCTTGAAAAAAGAGAGAGTTTTAAGTTCATACACCTTTCTACATAGTAAGAATTTTCATGTGAAAGACGTTTTTGTCCTCAAATGATTGTGAAAATCATCAATTCTATCTGACTGAGAGCAGAGCATCGGATTTTTTGAAGGATAAAAACAAACAAAAAGAGCCAAACAAACAAAAAATGAATTGCAATATAAACATTGTGACACAATTGGGTTAGTCTTTGTCAAACATCAGCCAACTTAGATGGTCAAGTGAACTTCTAAATTTAGTATGATGTCTCATTATGTCACCATGGTGATGTTCAAATCTCCATGTCTGTTTTACTTTATAAATTTCCATTTTAAAATCTCATAAATGATCTTTAGACAATCTGTAACAGCTAAAGTGTAATTTTTGTATTTAGTTCGATCTTCGTATTTTAGGTTTCTGATTTTGATTGACGGAAGCCAGCTAATTGGCAAAAACCTTTTGAGTGTTTAAATGTCCGAGTTCGCATAATTTTGAAAAAATTAAACTATTAGGCTAAAGCTAAACTGGAAAGCCAAATGGAGCCGTCTAGATACAGATCTCTTTGACCTAAACTGTTTTCACGGTAAGCCTTGGTGCCAATTCTTCGGTGTGCCATGTCTTTGAGGTTTATCAGTCTTGAAGTAGTCGATAACCCACTATAAACCAAACAACTGAAATGTTTAAACCATTTCCATTCTTGAAGACAGTGCAACCCAAAGCCACTCAGTAGTAGGGCAAAAACTCTGACTCGAGGAGGTCGAGCTTGAAGTGATATCAAAGGATTAGGAAAAAGTATGACAAAGTAGTCAATGTGCATATAACAAAGTACCTTGGAAAAAAATATTTTCCACTTCCTGCATTATAGATTCTGCTATCTGAAAAAATACAAAAAGGAACTTTAGAACTCACTCATTCTTTCGAAATTTAATTAGAAAGTTCGAAAAAAGCACCAAAAAAAATATAGCAAATATAAACCTTTAGTATGTATACACCACAGCTTACTGCATCATGCTGTAGAGGGTGATCTATAGTGCTTTTATGCCAATCTTTGCGAACAAGAAGCTAGCTTTTTTGGAGAACATTTCTATGAAAAGAAAAAGGAATATAAAGAGAGAGAGATAGATACATACATACATACAGGTTCTAAAGAGTAATCAAATAAACCTGTGCAAAAACACTCGGCATTACATGTGTATATATGTTTATAGAATGTGACACAAAAGTCAGGTATTTTGCCAAACTTCGAAAAGAAGCAAAGAGATTTTCGCTTTCAATCTCTCTTTCACGTCAGTGTATATCAGGTCCTGTAGTCCGGCAAAAATATATTTAGAGTATGATCATACCTTAGATGTTTATAAGCAGCAGTACTGTTGAAGTCTTTTCTGAGTGGATCAATGATCGCTATTGTGTATTTGTCGAGGTCAACAACCTGTTGAAACAAAATTGATTTTTATTATGGAAATGACAAAGTGTAATATAAGGAATTGCTCATTACTCATGGTGCTTACCCAGAGTCCCCAATGTTTAGGGGAAAACTGGCTAGGAAAAATCATTTTCTTGAACTTTGAGAGATCAACCTGTCAAGAATAGAAGAAATAATTATCGGTACGATTAATGATGGTTTAGAAAAATAGCTTGTTAGACAAGTTGTATGTCTGGTGCACTACTGCTCTCAGAACTGAGCAGCCAAGATTCTGATTTTATATAGTTACAACCAGCATCATGAGTATTAACCGTTTTACCACAGTGGTAGATCTACCTTTTTTTCCCCAAGATTTTTCTTCTAAAACCACTTGATAAAATTGGAATTTGCCGTGATGATCTTTTTACCCTATAAGGTGAAGGACATAATCTTGTTAATATCACTTGAATTACTGAATTGCCGGGCCTTCATAATCGTAAATTACAGTAAAAGCTAGAGAATTGCAAATATATACTTTAACGTTTTATTTGCATCACTTTCGAGCAACTTTATGTATTCATCAATTACCTACCGACAAAGTTTATAAAAAAACTTCATTACCGATAATTCGTTTTTATTGGCTATTGAAAATCATTACTTGTGACATAGGCCTACTGTTAAAAGAAATGTATTATTATTATTGGCTTAGAAGGAATTTTGACTGTATCTGTTTCAATTAATTTTGATGATGCTAATGGCTTGGAAAGTAAACTTTTGTTGGATTTGTTGGACTTTTGAGGACATGGGCATGTTTTTGTTTAATTTCATGCCCTTATAACAGGACTCAATGAGTCTTCGAATTTAAATTACCTACCTCATCATTTAGATATCCTACTTCCCATCTATTTGTGAGAGTGGTCATGTAGGTTTGGTGTGCGGAAGGCATACGTAACTGAAGGGTTTTGAAGTCCTTCCACCGCACCCGCCCAACTTCCCTGAATGTCACGTCTGTGTCACTCCAATCAGAGATTAAAGTGGTTAAAAATCATGCTTTCAGTTTAATTTTCAAAGTGTACATAAATTAGTAACAAGGTCACGTACCTTTTCACCACTGAATTTCTTCCCAAAGTGAGAAGATTCTGGAGACAGCCTTGAAATTCTGTCTCCAATTTCATTTTTTCAAAAGTAAAAAATAACTCCATTTACGGTTGCTCTTAAATTTTTGGCAAAAATCTGGTGGGCAGGCACCTTTTCCTTCAGCTCCTTTTTTGGCCACACAAAGGGTCTTGTCGTCCATTTCTTCTACGATTTTGCCGAGATAAAAGGTGGGAGGTTTTGGTTTCTCTGCCGTATAGGCTACTGCCACAAACCCACTCTGTACAGAAAGGAAAGAAAGTATTCAATCAATCAAACAATACATATATTCAGTCTCTACTACTAGTATTGTGGTAGTTTTGTTGTTTATTTATGATATTTCAGTACTTCGACTTCTTTTAGTGGATATTTCGGGCTCTTCTTTTAAAGTCAAAAGTATTCAGTTATTAAAAAAAATAAATGGCATTATCGGATTCACTCCAGCTGAATCAAGTGCTACTTACAATTCCTTTTCGTTGTTGAAAGACCACGCTTAGATTTAGGGTTTTCCTTCTTTAATTTTTGTGGTTACAGGCTTGGTTACAAGCCGTAACCATAATGTCATCGAGTGTGTAAGCGTGTGTGTAATTTGGGTTTGCCGAAGTTGACACGAAGCAATATATTCGGCAGGCATTCGGGATTGACTGGAGGTTTACTTAGTCAGTTTTAGTCAATAGTTGGGACTATTATATGAATATTTCTGCTTGAGTGAAAGTTTTTGCAAGTTTTTTTTGATAAACATTGGGTTTACGAAGACATTCTGAACGAACTGAGAGAACCTGTGGAAGCATGGGCATTTATACTGAGCTTGATTACACGGGTGAGTTTATACCGCTTTGAATGAAATAATCTTGTGCTATTTTGCCTACACAGCCAGATGTAGTTTTCAGCGATGTACACAAGCTCTTTTCGATTTATGATTTTGCAGATTTCTGTAATGCTTGTTGAGAATTTCGGTGACCGTTTGTAGTTTGGATCACGGCGTTCAGTCGTCGATCGCACTGACGATTGTTGGTTTTACGTTAGTTAGTGCAGCATTTTAAAATACAAAAGTTTCCCATATTTCTTTGCATTCCTGCCATTAATTTCACTGTTGATTAGGTTTGAAACCTCGACGTGTTTACTCTTAGGTTTAAGTCTGGGTGAGTGAACAGTGGGTTTTATTCAATTAAATATTTTTAATATTCAAATTAAATTTACCTTTCTTGTGTGATTGGAGCCTTTGTGTGTCCTTGGGGATGTCTATATAATGTTTTGGAAACTATTACTACCTCTCGATTGAGGCGTACTGACCTTGTTTTTGTTGTTTTGTTTTAAAATTTGAAATGTCACGGTGATGTCACGCAAGGTGTTCAGAATCCCATGAAAGCTTGACATTTTGATTTTGTGACATAGATTGATAGAACTTGCATGTGTGTGCTTTTGCATTCATGTTTAATTTTCATGAACTGTATTTAATTACTTCAAATTAAATTTATTTGAATAATTTTGTAATCTTCGAGCAAACATAGTTAAACTGTGAAATATAATAAAAGTAATTAATACTAACTAATTGTAAAAAATTCTTTGTTTTCCTTCATGGTTTTAGTCATTACCTATATTTCTACAGTTTTGTTATCTTTTCTCTCGACTTGTTGTTTTTGATTATTTTACCTGTAACCACATGTCCTCTTAGAGGGCTTTTATTTGCATTGCGGCTACGAAAAAGAAAAAAACAACAACAAATGTATATTACTCAGGAACGAATAAATTTTACGTTCACATTGGGGGCCTCAGCAATGAATAATGCCTGAATATTTGACTTAATATTTATTCTCACACAAAATATACCTTTGGACTTTAACTCTGGAAGTTAGTTCATCCGTTGTGGATTCCCGCACAATTAATCATAGTATGGAAATCATTGCCTTGAATGCAACAGCAGAGAAAGACACAAGTAGTAAGAGATTAAAAACTATTAAAATTGTGATTGCTTCAGTGAAATATTCAATTTTCAAGTGTATTTTCTACTTTTGTCGAAACTAATTTGCATAAAAACCGCAACGAGGTCAACTAATTCGAATCCCGCATTGCATTATAATGAAAGCTCCCATTTTGTTTCTTTTTGTTTGAACTGTTGCTTTCCAAACTAATAAAAATTAGCAATATGGCTGGATGTTACTGGTAAGCTTTTGGAAACTGGAGTTGCTTTGTCACTGAGACCTTTAAATTAGATGTCATATTGTGTGACTGATGGTGAATGTCAATAACTGGGTTTTGATTGTGCAATCTGTCTTTTCCACAATGGCAGTAGAAGTAAGTTGCTCGTTTGTAGCTGAGAATTCTCCATGTGGTCTTGTTGGTGTTGGTTCAACTCTAGTTCCGTTATCAGCATGTACTCAAGATATAATATCTCACCTAGTAAGCCTACAAGTTACTGGTAAATGTGGATGGGGAAAGACCGTGCTGTCTGAGAAGGATTTAAATCACTTAGGATTGTTTCATTTTGATAGTCATGAGGTAGAGGTTATGACAATCCGCCCAAAACATCACAAAAGAACAACGCATCGAGATTTTTAGATGCGTACCAAGGAACTTCACTTGCTAACAAGAGGTACGTTCAGATTAATTACGTATGGAAAACGAGCTTTTTCTAATGCTGCTCCAGAGTTGTGGAACAGCATTCCTCTTGACATAAGGCAATGTCAAGATATAACAAGTTTTAAACAAAAATTGAAAACATTTCTTTTTAAAAAAGGCTTTCAGGAAAGGTTTGAATAAATGATTGTTTTTAACATTTTTCAATTTATAATCTTTTAAAATATTGTATATTGAATGTTAAATCTTAAATTTTGAAATCTAATGCCAATTGTTTCTATTCCAATGTTTTTATGCAAATGTATTATGTGAACATAAATTGTATCAATGTATTATAAAAATACATATTAAAAAAAAAAGTTTAAAACATTTTTCATATCATTTTTTAATCTTTTAAACTGGGGAGCAAAGCGTTGTTGAACCTTGGGATATTGACGCTTTACAAAATACTTTTATTATTATTATTATTATTATTATTATTATTATTATTAAATACATTATTATTATTATTATTATAAAAGTCTCACCACTGATTGGCAAGGGCGTAAAAGTCGTGTGTGTAGCTATCCTGCACATAAAGGACCCAGAAAACAACTAAAGCTTCCCCGTAGAGTAAATGCATCCATGTCTGCAGAAATCCATCAGCTGTTTGACTCAGTTGTCCCAATTGGTTCTGGTAAGTTATTTTACATAAATTTTATTATTTTACCGATTACTGAATATTTTTGAACGCGCCGCAAAAGATGCTGCGTTTAAAAGTCGGAGCAGTTAATTTTTTTTGCAGTTTCATTATATTGTCCACGTAACCAAGGGTATCTACCTTTTTAGGGATGTAATTTTTATTGAGCTTACTTATCCAATTTTTTTCTTCTTTGCTAATGATCAAACAATACTTTTGATATGATATCGAACAAATGTTTTCCTTACTAAATGCAGGGTTCAGGGGCTAAATAAGAACTTTTGGGAACCCTGTGGCAAATACCATGCAAAGAAAAATTTCCCAACACTCATTTTTACACGTCAATGTTTTAGCTGTTTGCGAGGCATTTCAACATATGCACTATAAAAAAAAACCTGAGCAAAGTGATGGCAATTCAGATCATGTAAGTATAGGCAGTGTCTTATTCTCACTAACATTAATTTTGCAACTGAGAATTTGGTTTTGGCATTATCATTACGTTACAGAAGTCCCAGCAGGAATTTCAAGAGGATCTAGAAATACAACTAAGTGTACAGCCTGCTGATCTATCTCAACCTGGTACCTCGACAGAAAGTCATTTTCAAGATTATACTCGGACAGTAACGACTTCTTCACAGTCATCACAGAGTAGCAGTCTTCCTGAACAAGAAGTAAGTATCTGGGTAAAAAAAGAGAAACGACACTAAACAAAGCAATCCACAAATTAAGTGATGGTCGTATCAGCCCAGTACTGTCAACGGTCAACACTTCGTGGGATGACATATCAGTTATGCAACAAAAGTATTACTCGCTAAAAGCCAAGGAAATTGTAACAAGTGCATTTTCTGTTATCAGCCCTAGTCAAGAGGAACATTTATGGGAATCCATAAAACAAGGAGGTCTACCTGGATTGGAGGCAGGTGGTTCTATTAGGTCTCATTTGGATGGTGGATGCTCTAGTCAAATTGTACACTCAAGCAGAATCTTGGCAAGCAAAACGACAGATATTGTCCCTTTTTGCAGATGATTTCAGTAGATCTGAGCTGCAGCAAATGATACCTGGTCTCTCCAAATGGCGTATTGATCAAGCCCGTTTACATGCTACCCAGGCAGGAAAAGGTCAGCCAGTGCCCGCCCATCCTCAATTCCATCAAAGAATTGCTCAGGATGTAGCCTTTGGAACTGAAACCATGAGGCTTGATTCTGGCAAAAAGATCATTATCCCGGCAGTTATTAGGACACTGTTATCATCAAGATTTATTGCACAGTATAAAGACCACTGCAAGCAGCAAGAATTTCAGCCTGCGAGTGATCGATCGCTGTGGAGAATGCTTGAGGTTTGCTCCGCAATCTATGCAGACATCCCTACAAGGACTAGATAATATAACTACAGAAGGAACAGTAGCATTTGATAACATGATGAAAATCGTAGACTCGTTGGTAGATAATGACGCTGGTGAACAATGGGGGAAAAGATGCGCAAAACAAACTGAGAGAAGCGAAAAGGTATCTAAAAGCTGGTTTTAAGGTGCACATTGGCATCAACGAACACTGCACAGACCATTGCATAGTCTATGCTCTTAGTGATCCCAAAGATAAGGCTTTCAAGCATGAATGCCAGCACAAGCATGATGTTCTGTGTGAAAGCTGTGAGTCTTTAAGAAGAGTCGTTCAAGACATCTCTCTAAAAGCTGAAGTTGTAAATATTACAGAAGAGCAGCGGGAGATTATAAAGTTTGAAGTTGCTGAATATATTCGCACCATCAATGCTTGGAAATCACACCTACTACACCTGATAAACCAAGATGAGGCTTAACATCAGGCGCTGAATGATCTCAAAGATGACGCATGTCTCAAAGTGATGGATTGGGCTATGAAGTACCTTCCTCAACATTACCGAGAACGCATGAGTGATTTCTATGGAAAAAGAGGGAAAAGTTGGCATGTTTCTGCCGTAATAACTAAGAATGATGGAGTGTTTCAAGTGGAATGTTATGTGCACT
Source organism: Telmatactis stephensoni (assembly GCA_029948255.1). Taxonomy (NCBI): domain Eukaryota; kingdom Metazoa; phylum Cnidaria; class Anthozoa; order Actiniaria; family Isophelliidae; genus Telmatactis; species Telmatactis stephensoni. Next base: position 11,938 of record JALIZF010001239.1, on the reverse strand, counting down.
TGTTTGACTCATGTGGCCAAGATGCTTTTGCTGTTGTATCAATTGTGGAAAACCTTTTGCATGTCATCGGACAAGATTATCCTACAATCAAAAAAGCCTACATTCGTTCAGACAATGCAGGCTGTTATCATAATGGTGCTCTTCTACTCAGCTTGTCTTACATTGCCAAGAGAACTGGTATCCTTCCACTAAGATATGACTTTTCTGACCCCCAGGCTGGAAAAGACATTTGCAATCGAAAAATCACTCCAAACAGGTGTCAGATTGTTTCCGGAGTGTCGGATTGTTTCCGGAATTTGCTTATTACACAAAATGTCTGGATTTTTTGCTTAATAAGTAAGTTTGACGTGCCACAGTTACGTATTAAGTAAAAAGACCATGTTTTTTGTTTATTACGCAAAAAAGGTGTCACTTTTTGCTTATTATGCAATAATTTTTTGCTTATTAAGCAAAAGTGACTTAAGCACATTTTTCCAACTTTGATCGGACGCCATTACGGAAAAATCTTTAAAGAGCGAAAACTCACTGGAAAGTGATAATTCCTCAAAACAAAAGTATTTGGTGGCTTCATCGTTGGGTAAATTCTTTCTCAAAGACAAACCAAAGCATGGCTTTCCTTTTAGGAAGAGATATTCTCGAAATTCCGAGCTAGCAATTCGAGAGACGGCGGGAAGTCTTGTTTTGCTTGATAGATGCTCAAGTTGTCGTTCAAGTTATAAATTAAATTTCCTTCGTCATTTTTGTTAAACCATTAAAATAGCAAAAAAGAACTTGTTCTTCCAATGAAAAGGCTGCTAATTATTCACTTTTTATAAAAGTTAAGCTCAAAAATAGGCACGAGTTGTGGATTCAGGATTGAGATACCGGGAAACTTGCGGAGATCAAAAACAATTGAGAGAATGGTTTTTCGTACTTTTTATAGCTTGAACACCAAAAAGTCTAACCTAGAAAAATACAAAAAAACAAACAAGCAAGTCTTTAGGCAAGGAAAAAAGTCTTGATGGGCTAGATAAATAAGGCGGAGTTTGTTTATTGGTCTGAGATATTCTCGAAATTCCGAGCTCACGATCGACTCGAGAGAGTAGACTAGCTGTTTCGGCAAACTCATGTTTCGCACGATTCCAAGTTGTCGCTCGGTTATGAAAATTATATTTACCTCGTCATCTATAAAACCATTCAAACAGGAGATTAAAAGCTTAAATCAAGGTTTTCTTTAGACAGTGAACATCAAAAAAGTCTAACCTAACATCAACAAAACGAACAAGAAGGCAAGGAAAGAAAGTCTGGATCAGCTAAAGAAATAGGCGGAGTTTGTTCAATTGATCTGCGTTTTCGTTTATTTAGCAAAAGAAAAAAAAATTAAGCTTATTTATTTGCCTATTGATCAGAATTGTCAAATACTGTCCATCTATCAATGCAGCCTCACATAAAGACAACCTTTGAGGCATGTCCATTTTCTTCCCAGAATCGATTGAAAGTTTCCTTGTCTTTATCAGCCAATCAGAGCCAATCAATATGTTTGTTTACATAGAGTGACAGCCAATAACAAAGCGAGAAATCATCAGATGTTTTCTGTCAAAAACTACGTAAAAACTTTTTTCGCATGCAAAAATATTTTGACGCGCAACCGGAAAAAAAGACGAAAATGATCTAGCCATGTAATACATGAATAACAAAGAAACCTTTTTTACACTGATTATTTTTGTATTCTTTTCGCCTTTTTTTTCTGTTAATTCTATTTCTCACTGCAGTTTTTGCGAACACGGACAACGCTCGTTACAAATGTTTTTTTGGCAAATTAGCTTCTGTCAATCAAAATAGAAATAAGAAATACGAAGATCTAACTAATGCCAAAATTATATTTAGCCATTACAGATCGTATAAAGATCATGATTAAGTCATTTAATAGGTTTTTAGGGATCTTCATGAGTATTTTGGGGTTGTTTATTTGAAGTGGGCGAAAGCAAAATACCAAATTCCAATGGACTGTTTGAGGGTCAACGTTGTATACAATTTCAGTAAGTGCGACGAATGCATGTCAATCTTATGGACAGACTGAAACTAAATGGTTGTTTGTGGATCAGCTTTGTATTTATAAACCGTTGCCTGGAATGAATACAAAATGAAGCTCGGTTTTTCTTAGCGTTCCTTGGAAGATGAATTCTTCCAGGTATTCAATGTAAAGAATAATTATATGCCTACCTTCTTAGGTTTATAAGCCTGCAAGACAAGTCGACAAGCACACCGGGAAGTCCTCTGTTAATTCACGAGGTCGTCTACTCGACAATATGGCGACCAAAACCATGTCATGAGGCCTATGATCAAGTAGTCTCATTTTGATTTCAGGTTCAACAAGTAGGTGTCAAAAGCAAACAGACACCTTGTATATATAAAATTGAGATGGACGTTTAGTCATAATGACTGAAATATGATGCCCTTGAGATTGTTCTCTTTGAATTTTCCGACCATGTGTAAATACGTCTTTCACTGACAAACACGAGTAAAATTATTCACTTTTTTCAACAACCAGAGACTCGGAAAGCAGATAATCCAAAAGTAATTAGTTCTCATCGACTTCAAAATGGCTTTTAGCAAAACACTTGAGTCATAAAACTTGATTGTTTTGGCATTTCGGTTTGCTGCATGGCAAGTAGTTAAACACAACCTTTTCCTTGGGAGCTAGTTGATGATGCTCATTTTGCTATATAAATTATATACTTTGTAAGTACAATCTGTCATATAATAAATATATATTAATACGACTTTCCCAAATTTAGTATTGAGAAATACTTGAAATACTATCCTTGGCAACAATCCTCTAGCAACTTGTTTCGCATCACCGTTGCAAGACAAGTTGCTGAGAAAATTGCAGAGTGTAACGGAGCCTTTAATGCGTTGCATTACTGTGGTGCTTATTTACAGATTGTGCGAGTGATCAACGCTTGCTGACAGTCGGCCAAGTCAAGGCAATCTCAAAACACCGATGGTACATGCAAGACAATTTTGTCCACTTTGCCGACGATGGAATGTGATGGCGCCTCGACTATAAATAAATGGTTAGATGTAAACTATCTTGATCGAATAAATGTAAATTGTCATTTTTGGGGGGGAGACCTTTCAATTCTGATCTATGAGTGAAGCCAATGTCCCAAAAAATTTTGAAAGCGGCACTCGTTCAACAATTGCTTTCGAGAAGTGTTTTGAGGTTACAAAAACCGACATCATTTGTGGTCAAATATTTATGTAACAAATTATTTTAAAAGGAACATTACGAATCCGAAACTCGGAAATCTTAATCGTGCGATGTTTCCACAATGTGGATCGCTGTTGCCAAAGTCAGATCAATATCATGTTACTGATTCGTGAGCACGAGATCCTTTAGAAGTACTTGAAATCAAAATGTTTCACTTGTTTATTGGTACGCACTTGATTTGTTTTGTAAGAAGTTGTTATTCAAAACACAAGAACAGTTTTCTCGTTAACGCAAATAAAAAAAGCAATGATTGTTGCCCAAAATCATCTTAAGAAAAAGAAGAATATTATCTCGTTTTCATAGATCTTAAGGGTATACATATTTTCTCCTGTTTTGTGTTGTCCTTTACGATAGATTTTCATGTCTTGCAGAGTATCTTGTATTTAAGCATTTGTATTGGTTGATTTTGGATATCATATCTATTTCTAAAAATAGACAACTGGTGCTTGGTCCATGCTGATGGCATTTTCCATTCTTAAATGGCACTTTGTTTATAATAAATAAAAATAAATTTATGTATGGTGAAAGTTTACTCGATAGAGTGGTTTTCATTAAATAACCCGTGAAACACACTTGGGTGTATCACTCTTTAATACAGCTTAATTCCATTGTGTTTTTTTTTTGTTATTTGACTATGACACTTTAACTAATAGATTTTATTTCACGGGCTAATGAAAACCACTCTATGCTTTTTACAAAGCTAAAGCGAGACTCTTCATATACTAACGCCCATCACTGTAACTTTGACAGATACTAGACCTTTTGATTTGATGCTCTTCGAATGTGAAATCTGGACATCTACAAAACAGTATCCTAGAGGTGAGAGCACAGTTGCTACTTTAGGTAAGCTTAATTTTTATGAGAGGTGGTAGGGTGGCAGAGGGGGGGGGGGACTCTAGGATGTTAATCCTAGAGTCCTGCCGATGTTTACCAATTAAGAGAATTATGGCCCTATACATAGAACGCATTTTGATCATTTATTGATCTAAATTGAACTATTTGCCAAGAACATGTAATAACTTTGGTCTAATTTTTATAGAATTTCGACTGCATGTAACTGACCGATTTCGAATTAGAAATTAATTAGAATATTAGAATAAGATGCAGGGATTGATGAATATGAGTTTTCTTTTCCAATCGCATTCGGAGTCCGAGTAATTTTTCACACATTTTTTTGTTGATTTTTTTAAAACAATTTAAATCATGATGAAGTCGTAATAGCTCGTGATCTCCCACAACTGCTTTTCATTTAAGTAAGCAAACGTTAGTTTCAACTTGCTTTAGTTGAACATAATAAAAATAATTGGCATTTTTGTGCGGTATTTGTGACCAATCACATTGGAAAAGGTGCCGTCCAACATCATTGCGTTATGAAATTAATATAAATTGAGGCACAAGATTCACATCATGAATTTTTATTTTTACTTTTAGAGCTTTTCATGCTTTTGTATTTTTGAGGATCCATGCTGCTGATTATTTGTTTTAGGAATCTTTTACCCCAAAGGTTGCAGCACTGCATGGTAAGGGTTTCCCTTTTTTCCTACGAAGTGTTTTTTTGGTGTTTTTTTTCGTGTCCGGCATGCTGCTTAGTGTCTTTTTTTGTACAGTTGATTAGATTTTGACATATTAAGCCATGTATGATTGTATTGAGAGATATGAGATGTTGAAGTAATTCTGTTTATGCGGCTGTGAGTTAGAAACAATGCTAGCTAAGAAATACTAATTTATTTAAGATATTGAAACATGATAAGATATCGTAGATTAATAGACATAGAAATTTTCTTAATCGGACTAGTATTGATTCTGAACTATGCTTACATGATTACCTCTCAATCCTAGCTAAGATAGAATAATTTAGATAAAAAATTGCAACATAGGGTCAGGTCAGGTTGGTGCCTGCTACTGGTAACATGTAACCCAGTACTACCTGCCACATGGACATGATTCCGAACTATGCTTAGGTTATTACCCTTTCAATCGTAACTAAGATATCCTAATTTTGTTAATTTATTAAAACATAATTATAAGATATCTTAGATTAATAGACATAGAAATTTTCTTAATCAGACTATAGTATTGATTCCGAACTATGCTTACATGATTACCTCTCAATCCTAGCTAAGATAGAATAATTTAGATAAAACATTGCAACATAGGGTCAGGTCAGGTTGGTGCCTGCTACTGGTAACATGTAACCCAGTACTACCTGCCACATGGACATGATTCCGAACTATGCTTAGGTTATTACCCTTTCAATCGTAACTAAGATATCCTAATTTAGTTAATTTATTAAAACATAATTATAAGATATCTTAGATTAATAGACATAGAAATTTTCTTAATCAGACTATATAAGACTATAGTATTGATTGCGAACTATGCTTACATGATTACCTCTCGATCCTAGCTAAGATAGAATAATTTAGATAAAACATTGCAACATAGGGTCAGGTCAGGTTGGTGCCTGCTACTGGTAACATGTAACCCAGTACTACCTGCCACATGGACATGATTCCGAACTATGCTTAGGTTATTACCCTTTCAATCGTAACTAAGATATCCTAATTTAGTTAATTTATTAAAACATAATTATAAGAAATCTTAGATTAATAGACATAGAAATTTTCTTAATCAGACTATAGTATTGATTGCGAACTATGCTTACATGATTACCTCTCAATCCTAGCTAAGATAGAATAATTTAGATAAAACATTGCAACATAGGGTCAGGTCAGGTTGGTGCCTGCTACTGGTAACATGTAACCCAGTACTACCTGCCACATGGACATGATTCCGAACTATGCTTAGGTTATTACCCTTTCAATCGTAACTAAGATATCCTAATTTAGTTAATTTATTAAAACATAATTATAAGATATCTTAGATTAATAGACATAGAAATTTTCTTAATCAGACTATAGTATTGATTCCGAACTATGCTTACATGATTACCTCTCAATCCTAGCTAAGATAGAATAATTTAGATAAAACATTGCAACATAGGGTCAGGTCAGGTTGGTGCCTGCTACTGGTAACATGTAACCCAGTACTACCTGCCACATGGACATGATTCCGAACTATGCTTAGGTTATTACCCTTTCAATCGTAACTAAGATATCCTAATTTAGTTAATTTATTAAAACATAATTATAAGATATCTTAGATTAATAGACATAGAAATTTTCTTAATCAGACTATAGTATTGATTCCGAACTATGCTTACATGATTACCTCTCAATCCTAGCTAAGATAGAATAATTTAGATAAAACATTGCAACATAGGGTCAGGTCAGGTTGGTGCCTGCTACTGGTAACATGTAACCCAGTACTACCTGCCACATGGACATGATTCCGAACTATGCTTAGGTTATTACCCTTTCAATCGTAACTAAGATATCCTAATTTAGTTAATTTATTAAAACATAATTATAAGATATCGTAGATTAATAGACATAGAAATTTTCTTAATCAGACTATAGTATTGATTCCGAACTATGCTTACATGATTACCTCTCAATCCTAGCTAAGATAGAATAATTTAGATAAAACATTGCAACATAGGGTCAGGTCAGGTTGGTGCCTGCTACTGGTAACATGTAACCCAGTACTACCTGCCACATGGACATGATTCCGAACTATGCTTAGGTTATTACCCTTTCAATCGTAACTAAGATATCCTAATTTAGTTAATTTATTAAAACATAATTATAAGATATCGTAGATTAATAGACATAGAAATTTTCTTAATCAGACTATAGTATTGATTCCGAACTATGCTTACATGATTACCTCTCAATCCTAGCTAAGATAGAATAATTTAGATAAAACATTGCAACATAGGGTCAGGTCAGGTTGGTGCCTGCTACTGGTAACATGTAACCCAGTACTACCTGCCACATGGACATGATTCCGAACTATGCTTAGGTTATTACCCTTTCAATCGTAACTAAGATATCCTAATTTAGTTAATTTATTAAAACATAATTATAAGATATCGTAGATTAATAGACATAGAAATTTTCTTAATCAGACTATAGTATTGATTCCGAACTATGCTTACATGATTACCTCTCAATCCTAGCTAAGATAGAATAATTTAGATAAAACATTGCAACATAGGGTCAGGTCAGGTTGGTGCCTGCTACTGGTAACATGTAACCCAGTACTACCTGCCACATGGACATGATTCCGAACTATGCTTAGGTTATTACCCTTTCAATCGTAACTAAGATATCCTAATTTAGTTAATTTATTAAAACATAATTATAAGATATCGTAGATTAATAGACATAGAAATTTTCTTAATCAGACTATAGTATTGATTCCGAACTATGCTTACATGATTACCTCTCAATCCTAGCTAAGATAGAATAATTTAGATAAAACATTGCAACATAGGGTCAGGTCAGGTTGGTGCCTGCTACTGGTAACATGTAACCCAGTACTACCTGCCACATGGACATGATTCCGAACTATGCTTAGGTTATTACCCTTTCAATCGTAACTAAGATATCCTAATTTAGTTAATTTATTAAAACATAATTATAAGATATCGTAGATTAATAGACATAGAAATTTTCTTAATCAGACTATAGTATTGATTCCGAACTATGCTTACATGATTACCTCTCAATCCTAGCTAAGATAGAATAATTTAGATAAAACATTGCAACATAGGGTCAGGTCAGGTTGGTGCCTGCTACTGGTAACATGTAACCCAGTACTACCTGCCACATGGACATGATTCCGAACTATGCTTAGGTTATTACCCTTTCAATCGTAACTAAGATATCCTAATTTAGTTAATTTATTAAAACATAATTATAAGATATCGTAGATTAATAGACATAGAAATTTTCTTAATCAGACTATAGTATTGATTCCGAACTATGCTTACATGATTACCTCTCAATCCTAGCTAAGATAGAATAATTTAGATAAAACATTGCAACATAGGGTCAGGTCAGGTTGGTGCCTGCTACTGGTAACATGTAACCCAGTACTACCTGCCACATGGACATGATTCCGAACTATGCTTAGGTTATTACCCTTTCAATCGTAACTAAGATATCCTAATTTAGTTAATTTATTAAAACATAATTATAAGATATCGTAGATTAATAGACATAGAAATTTTCTTAATCAGACTATAGTATTGATTCCGAACTATGCTTACATGATTACCTCTCAATCCTAGCTAAGATAGAATAATTTAGATAAAACATTGCAACATAGGGTCAGGTCAGGTTGGTGCCTGCTACTGGTAACATGTAACCCAGTACTACCTGCCACATGGACATGATTCCGAACTATGCTTAGGTTATTACCCTTTCAATCGTAACTAAGATATCCTAATTTAGTTAATTTATTAAAACATAATTATAAGATATCGTAGATTAATAGACATAGAAATTTTCTTAATCAGACTATAGTATTGATTCCGAACTATGCTTACATGATTACCTCTCAATCCTAGCTAAGATAGAATAATTTAGATAAAACATTGCAACATAGGGTCAGGTCAGGTTGGTGCCTGCTACTGGTAACATGTAACCCAGTACTACCTGCCACATGGACATGATTCCGAACTATGCTTAGGTTATTACCCTTTCAATCGTAACTAAGATATCCTAATTTAGTTAATTTATTAAAACATAATTATAAGATATCGTAGATTAATAGACATAGAAATTTTCTTAATCAGACTATAGTATTGATTCCGAACTATGCTTACATGATTACCTCTCAATCCTAGCTAAGATAGAATAATTTAGATAAAACATTGCAACATAGGGTCAGGTCAGGTTGGTGCCTGCTACTGGTAACATGTAACCCAGTACTACCTGCCACATGGACATGATTCCGAACTATGCTTAGGTTATTACCCTTTCAATCGTAACTAAGATATCCTAATTTAGTTAATTTATTAAAACATAATTATAAGATATCGTAGATTAATAGACATAGAAATTTTCTTAATCAGACTATAGTATTGATTCCGAACTATGCTTACATGATTACCTCTCAATCCTAGCTAAGATAGAATAATTTAGATAAAACATTGCAACATAGGGTCAGGTCAGGTTGGTGCCTGCTACTGGTAACATGTAACCCAGTACTACCTGCCACATGGACATGATTCCGAACTATGCTTAGGTTATTACCCTTTCAATCGTAACTAAGATATCCTAATTTAGTTAATTTATTAAAACATAATTATAAGATATCGTAGATTAATAGACATAGAAATTTTCTTAATCAGACTATAGTATTGATTCCGAACTATGCTTACATGATTACCTCTCAATCCTAGCTAAGATAGAATAATTTAGATAAAACATTGCAACATAGGGTCAGGTCAGGTTGGTGCCTGCTACTGGTAACATGTAACCCAGTACTACCTGCCACATGGACATGATTCCGAACTATGCTTAGGTTATTACCCTTTCAATCGTAACTAAGATATCCTAATTTAGTTAATTTATTAAAACATAATTATAAGATATCGTAGATTAATAGACATAGAAATTTTCTTAATCAGACTATAGTATTGATTCCGAACTATGCTTACATGATTACCTCTCAATCCTAGCTAAGATAGAATAATTTAGATAAAACATTGCAACATAGGGTCAGGTCAGGTTGGTGCCTGCTACTGGTAACATGTAACCCAGTACTACCTGCCACATGGACATGATTCCGAACTATGCTTAGGTTATTACCCTTTCAATCGTAACTAAGATATCCTAATTTAGTTAATTTATTAAAACATAATTATAAGATATCGTAGATTAATAGACATAGAAATTTTCTTAATCAGACTATAGTATTGATTCCGAACTATGCTTACATGATTACCTCTCAATCCTAGCTAAGATAGAATAATTTAGATAAAACATTGCAACATAGGGTCAGGTCAGGTTGGTGCCTGCTACTGGTAACATGTAACCCAGTACTACCTGCCACATGGACATGATTCCGAACTATGCTTAGGTTATTACCCTTTCAATCGTAACTAAGATATCCTAATTTAGTTAATTTATTAAAACATAATTATAAGATATCGTAGATTAATAGACATAGAAATTTTCTTAATCAGACTATAGTATTGATTCCGAACTATGCTTACATGATTACCTCTCAATCCTAGCTAAGATAGAATAATTTAGATAAAACATTGCAACATAGGGTCAGGTCAGGTTGGTGCCTGCTACTGGTAACATGTAACCCAGTACTACCTGCCACATGGACATGATTCCGAACTATGCTTAGGTTATTACCCTTTCAATCGTAACTAAGATATCCTAATTTAGTTAATTTATTAAAACATAATTATAAGATATCGTAGATTAATAGACATAGAAATTTTCTTAATCAGACTATAGTATTGATTCCGAACTATGCTTACATGATTACCTCTCAATCCTAGCTAAGATAGAATAATTTAGATAAAACATTGCAACATAGGGTCAGGTCAGGTTGGTGCCTGCTACTGGTAACATGTAACCCAGTACTACCTGCCACATGGACATGATTCCGAACTATGCTTAGGTTATTACCCTTTCAATCGTAACTAAGATATCCTAATTTAGTTAATTTATTAAAACATAATTATAAGATATCGTAGATTAATAGACATAGAAATTTTCTTAATCAGACTATAGTATTGATTCCGAACTATGCTTACATGATTACCTCTCAATCCTAGCTAAGATAGAATAATTTAGATAAAACATTGCAACATAGGGTCAGGTCAGGTTGGTGCCTGCTACTGGTAACATGTAACCCAGTACTACCTGCCACATGGACATGATTCCGAACTATGCTTAGGTTATTACCCTTTCAATCGTAACTAAGATATCCTAATTTCGTTAATTTATGAAAACATAATTATAAGATATCGTAGATTAATAGACATAGAAATTTTCTTAATCAGACTATAGTATTGATTCCGAACTATGCTTACATGATTACCTCTCAATCCTAGCTAAGATAGAATAATTTAGATAAAACATTGCAACATAGGGTCAGGTCAGGTTGGTGCCTGCTACTGGTAACATGTAACCCAGTACTACCTGCCACATGGACATGATTCCGAACTATGCTTAGGTTATTACCCTTTCAATCGTAACTAAGATATCCTAATTTCGTTAATTTATGAAAACATAATTATAAGATATCGTAGATTAATAGACATAGAAATTTTCTTAATCAGACTATAGTATTGCTTCCGAACTATGCTTACATGATTACCTCTCAATCCTAGCTAAGATAGAATAATTTCGATAAAACATTGCAACATAGGGTCAGGTCAGGTTGGTGCCTGCTACTGGTAACATGTAACCCAGTACTACCTGCCACATGGACATGATTCCGAACTATGCTTAGGTTATTACCCTTTCAATCGTAACTAAGATATCCTAATTTCGTTAATTTATGAAAACATAATTATAAGATATCGTAGATTAATAGACATAGAAATTTTCTTAATCAGACTATAGTATTGCTTCCGAACTATGCTTACATGATTACCTCTCAATCCTAGCTAAGATATATATAGTTTAGTTAATATTGAAACATAATTATAGGGTGTCATAGATTTATAAACATCATAGTCTTCTTAATACTATCATTGTTTCCGAACTATGCTTACTTGATTAACTTTCAATGGGAGTTAAGATGTAT